>BSBK01011148.1:10000-210000 GCA_027943335.1 Chamaecyparis obtusa
CAGGGAAAAGGAGCTCTTCCACCATGAAGTCATATACAAATTGATGCCCTTATAGTTGTATCATTGAGTCTAAGGTGGCCATGGAATTTGTTGTTTTGTTCTCTACACACGACAACAACTAGAAGGTAATGAACACGAAGTGTTTTTTTCAAATCATCAACCAGACATTTGTATGGCAAGAGATTTTAATCTCAAGTTTGATATTCATCTGTGACTTGGTTAATTGCTAGCTAAGAGTCATCATAGACATGAAGTTCTTCGAAATTCTATTTAATGGCCAACTTAAATCCATTATCCAACCCTTCATATTCAACCACATTGTTAGTGCATGGGAAGATCATTTTATAAGCCTTAATAATTTTGTAACCTTGAGGAGAGATGAACAAAACTCTATCATTGGCACCCTGTTGCGTGAATGAAATATCAAAGTACATTTTCCAAGGATGTTGTGTTAAATGTAAAATAGATTCATCAGGAAAATTGACAACAATAGGTTGTGTGTCTTACAACGGGGCCTCTGCTAGTTGATTAACCAATACTTCTCCTTTAATTGCCTTATGGTCAACATACATGATGTCAAATTCACTAAGGATCATCACCCATTTAGCCAATCGTCCAGTTAGTGTTGCCTTTCTCAGTAAGTACTTGAGAGGATCAATTTTTGCTATGAGTTGTGTTGAGTAAGCTAATATATAGTGTCTGAACTTCTAAGAAGCAAACACTACTACCAGGCAAGCCTTTTCAAGTACTATGTAGTTTAGCTCATATCACACCAGAGTTCTGCTGATATAAAAAATTGCTCATTCCCATCCTTGATCATCATGTTGTGCAAGCAATGCTCCCAAAGAAGTAGTAGTTGATATGTAGAGCAATAAGGGTTTTCCAGGAGTAGGAGCCATGAACATAGGAGGAGTATCCAGGTACTCTTTGATCTATTGAAAATGCTTTTCACAATCCTCATTCCATTTGAACGCCACACCCTTATGCAAAGTACTAGTAAAGGGTTGTCCTTTGTCATCTAGTTGTGAGATAAATATCCTTATTGATTGCAATTTTCTTTACAACATCCTCATTTGACTGATATTTCATGGGGGTTGCATCTCCATTATTTCTTTGACCTTAATTGGATCTACCTCAATTCCTCATGCTATGACTATGTAGCCAAGAAGTTTTCTAAAAATTACCCCAAAAGTGCACTTCTTTGGATTGAGCCTTAACTTGAATTGTTCCATCCTTGTGAAGATCCTTTCCAAATCAGCAAGGTGCATATCTCCAATATTAGATTTAGCTAGTGCGTCATCCACATTTTCCTCCATTTTTTTATGCATCATATCATGAAATATGGTTTTCATTGTGCGTCGGTATGTTGCACCAACATTTTTTAGGCCAAAAGGCATGACATTCTAGTAGAAAGTTCCCCATACACAAGTAAACGTTGTCTTTTCTTGATCTTTAGGTGAAATGTGGATTTGATTGTATCCTGAGAATCCTTACATTAGAGAATACATTTGGTAACCAACAATGAGATCCAAAATCATGTTAATGTTAGGAAATGAAAAGTCATCTTTAAGACAAGCCTTATTCAGATCCTTGAAGTCTGTGAGGAGTGCAAATATTTTTCTGGCCTTATGTATTAGGTTGTGTTTGAAATCTTGTTCATATGAAGCCCTAGGTGTTATTTGGTCCAAGCCCTAATTATTTTCCTTGTTTTAAAACCTAAGTATCCCTTGGTTTTTATATTTCTTTGTTACTTTTTGGGAGTCACTTAAGTTGGTTTTAAATAATGTATCTTAAGTGTCGTTGAATGGGGCCAATTTTATTAAGTCCTAAAGCCTAGTGAGACTCATGAATTGATTTTGCCTAAGTCTAGGTTCCCGAGATGTATTAAAAGAAAATCAGACCCATTTAGATCCAACGGTGGGTGCGATCCCATGATTAGAATATGTGAAGAGTTTACGCTTGAAGGAATCACACCTGAGTGACACGTAGTTGGTGGCAGGACTTGGTCGAGGCTAAAGGAGAAGATAGATATCGAGCAAATCAAGTTTGATCCAATGACGAGCATGATGTCACTAACCAAAGATGCATACCTTTTAGTCTTTGTAGGATCATGCCTAAGTGACAAGTGTCTGCCCTGAGATCATGGGATTGATATAGAAGGAGATAAAGGGAATTCAGATCAAGTTTGATTAGATGGTAGGCGTAATCCCATGATCAAAAGTTGCTCATTGATTATTGATCAAGGCATCGTGCCTTGGTGACGCATGTCCAAGATGACATCACATCACATAGTTTGGAAAGGTGGTGAACACTATTACATTTGAGACCTTTTTTCAACGGTTGAGCATCAGAATTTAGACAGTAAACTATCGATTAAGTGACACCACCCGACGTTGCAATTTTGTAGTCAGAAAAATTGACGGTTTTATAAGGTGTCGTAATTACGTCAACCTTGGTTGTCGCTAAAGGAGGGTGCCAACACAATGAGAATGTCGTCGAACTTATTTGTAGTCTTCACAATTGGGACGCCTACCCATCGCAACAAATAACAAATGATGGTGACTTGTCAGAAGCTTCCGACGAGTAGCCATCATTCGTAACATGTTCACCGACGGAAATACTTTTAATGTGATGGATATCCATTGAAAGTTTAAAACAAATATCTGTTGTTTGTGGTTTGTAACGATGACTATGTTGTACATGTGATGGACATGTGTTGGACAGTTACAATGATTATCCATTGTTTATGGTTGTTTTCTGACAGCAATGCGTTTAATGTGACAGATGGATGTCAGATGTTTGCGATGGGAAACCATCATTGTTTTAAAGCTGTCGTAGTTACAATGATAATGAGTTTTTTTAAAAATATATATATTTGTCAATCGAGTTGGTATCGATTCAGAACAATGTTCTTGCAAATCTGGTTCTTGCTCATGATTTGGTTATGGATCATTCAGAGATAACTTTGCAGTAGATTTGGTAGTGACTTGTGGATTATTGTGTCGAGTCTAGAGACTTGGATTTGGAATGGATCCTACCGAACCAAGACTTGTGATAGTGATTTCTCTAGCACAATTCAGAGATAACTTTGTAGTAGATTCGGTAGCGGCTCGTGAATTATTGAGTCAAGTCTAGAGACTTGGATTTGGAATAGATCCTACCAAATCAAGACTTGTGACAATGACTGCTCTAGCATAAGAAGCTAGTGTGGTAATCAGAGATGCATTCTTCCTGATGTGTTCATGGGATATATGCGAACCTAATTGCATTCAGATTTGATTTGAGTGACTTCTTTTGGTTTGAATTTGATGTGCGATTTCATGATGCAGTCGATATATATTTGTCGTACGTGGTTTGACATCTTAAATTATTGAGCTTCTCTTTGTTTCGAGAATAGTTTAACATTCTCTACTTAACAGGGCCAACCACGTGAAGGTGGAAGCTCATTTGACCCATCTTAGGAGCCTCTTATGACCCTTTACGACATTTTAAGATCTCTAAGATGCATTCTTAGGGATCATAAACAGTCGTAAAGGGTCATAAGGGGTCCTGGGACACAACAGCTAAGAAACATAAATGTAGGCATCATGGTCACAATTTTTTGGAAACACAACATAATTGAGTGGTATACCCAGATGATGCAATACAACTACTCCTCCAGTTCCATGTCTACACTACGTAAACAAACCCAAAGATGAAGAATAAATTTAGAGAGCACAAGAGGAGAGCGATAATGACCAAAATAATATAGGGACCTGTATTACTTTGGTCGTTCTCACTCTCCTCCGCTCTCTAAATTTATTTTTTATCTATGGATTTTGTTTACCGCAATGTAAACTTGGAACCAGAGGAGTGATATATAGTTGTGTTGCATCGTCTAGGTATACCATTCAATTATGTTGTGTCTCCAAAAAATTATGATTATGATGCCTGCATTTATGTTTGTCAACTGTTGTGATATCTACATTTATGTTTCTCATTTGTTGTGTTTATGTGCATGTTCTTTATGTGTATCTACTAGAAATTCTAAAAAAAAAATCAGTATCTACAATAGCCCTCTGTTAACCACATTTACGCATATGGTCCCAACAAAGTAGTGCACAAACTACACAAAGAAGGCATCGCATAAATATGATTTCTGCTTTCTCCATTGAAGTAATCTTGGTGGCACTAGCTGCCTCTCGAGCCTTGCACAAGTTGCACTCATTTCCTACATCAGGTATAGATGTAGATGGGGTAGATGTAAATGTGGTTTGATCGACCCACCGAAAGTATTGACATCCAGTATTTCCCTGACAATACCAAATGTACATCAGTTCTTCATAAAATGATTAGTTGTCACATTATTTTAAAACATAAAATAGAATTACGTATCCAGACCTTTTTCCTATTTGGGCAAACCCAAAATTGATGCCCAGGATTACTTGTTGTGTGTGACATCTTCAACATGCATGGGCCAACACCACATTGACACATAGGCACATTGATTGAAGTCATTGATGCTATTTCGACAAATATTGCATTGTCATTATTTTGTTCATTCATACTAATTATAATTATAATTAAAAGAAACATACTAATGTAGACTTGCACATTTTTTGCCTAAGTCGAAGTCTTTGGTTTAAATCACTAGACATTCAAAACAAAATGACAAACCAAAGACAACCATGCAATTGTAAAGAAAGGTAATTTGCTTAATCACGTCACTAATTTTTGTATGTCTAAATACTGGTGTCTTTCAAGTGATTTGATTCTTGTCGTGCTCACTACAAATGAGAATAGTCTTAACTAGTGAGGTTAAGCATATAGAGATTAAATACACTCTTTTAGAATGAAATTTCTCTTAACAAAAGATCAAAGATATATAAGTAAGACATATAAAACAAGGTGAATAAGAGTAGTACATATAAAACAATCATTAGAACATGCCAAACATTTTACATAATTGTACATTTCATTCATGTCATTGATATTCTTCTTCATCTATCTCATCATCAAGATCGTCATCATCGACAACATCATCACCACCACTATTGTCATTGTCATCATCATCACCATCATCATCATCATCATCATCATCATCATCATCATCATCATCAGTAGCAGCATCATCATCATCTTCTTCTTCATATTCTTCTTCGACTAGCTCTCAATCATGATATGGCTCTACATCATCTTCCACTTCTTCATCTTCCTCGGTATCTTCTTCCATCGCATTATACTTTATTAGTCTTCTTCTTGAATCATGTCTAACAACAAATGACTAACCTGGTTTATGTGGAACCTCATAGTAAAATACCTGCTCACATTGGCTTGGAAGAACATAGGGCTCTTCTCCAACTGGCTCAAACAACCTTGTATTAATCATTGGAAATCCATTGTCATGTTCAATAATAGTTCTATCAGGATCATTTTTATTGAGTCGTAGTCTGTACCATTTCACAATGAAGAGAACTAATTTGAAGGAATTGAAGTCGCAGTCAACTATATCAACCAAAATACCATAGTATCGATTTTGTGACTCTCGAAGATGTAAGTCATTTATAGATGAAATATTAGTCACCTAGAACACTACACTTATCCTAGAATCACAAGTTCTCTTCATGTCATCCAACTTTTTGATGTGAAATTTATAACCATTGCAAAACATAGCCTTGTGGTGTTTCACCTGCAATAATGTCAAACATGTATAAATTATTGCATCATGAGTTGAAAAATATACGATTGATTAATTAACAAATTTATAAGTACCTGGTGATCTCTTAAACCATATGATAAATCTATTTCCTTTTGTGTAACATTGAGATCTCCATTGCGATGAGCTTGTATAACCAATGAAGACATGGATTCCCATGTTAATCTATGACCATCATGTTGACATCGTTTAATCCATGCCAGCATCCAATCTTGATTGTTTGTAATAAACAAATGTATTGCATCCCACTCTTTAGCAGTTGTACAAAAGTAAATAGATGACTTACAACAGATTTATTTTGAAGATTAAGAATTAATTTACTACAATAACATCTCATAATTTATTACCTTTCAGTTTCCTCAATCTATCATTTCCCACCAAGTACTCCCCTTTAAATTTTTTAATTGAGTCGAGATCCCAAATGCAATCTATATGGGTCTTTGCTACAAGATTAGGAAGATATTGAGTAACGTACACCATCATTTGGTATATCATATATCCCTCAACCATAGAACCCTCAGGACGTGCTCTTTGTCGTACCAAATCCTTTAAAAATTTCAAGTGTCTCTCAACCATCCACATTGACCTAGCATGTACAAGTCCACACAATTCAATCTCCTCAACTTGGTGTATGAGGTAGTGTTCTTGTGCATTGAAAAAAGTTGGAGGTAAACACTTTTTCATTTCACACATTAATCGACAAATTATTTTCTTCTAATATTTTATATCTTCTTTATGGATTTCTTTAGATGACAACCACCTACAAGGGATTCAAGACATAAATATATAAATACGAGACTTTACAATATACTACTTGTTTGATATATTGAACAAATATCACTACTCACCTCATATATTTTCTAAGATCATATATCACTTGTTTGATATTATTGTCGAAGTTCTTTGGGAGAGATAGGGGTAGCAAAAATTGCAACAATTGTCAACTAATCATTTCATACAATAAAAATTGAATGCAATTACACAAATATATTGTAAATACAAAAAACTATGACTTACCTTGATGAAAGTATGCCAATCATGTGTTTTCATTCCTGACCCAAAATCATTTTTCTTTGATATGAGATTGCTTATATCTGCAGCAAATCCTGTAGGAAATCAAATTTTTCGGGTTACTTCTTTTATGACATTACTTTGTTGCTCTGTTAATAACCAAGGAAGAGCACTTGCATTAATTTGGTCTTCATTGCTATTTGATTCAATAATATTTTTCATTGCATGATTGGAATCATGAATGTCACTATAAATTTTGCCAAGTTTTTCTTTGTCACGCCTTCCGTCCAATATTTTCCACAGCGTCTCTATTACATTCTTTCCAATATGCATAGTATCAAACAAATGCACAATTTGTAGATGCTTATAATAGGGTAGCCTACTAAATTCTTTGGGATAACATTTTAGTCCTTTTGGAAGCTGGTCAATGATGCCTTCACGACCTTCAAGATCATCAACTACATAATTAGCCAACAAAACACAATCAAAATATATAATTTTCAAACACCGACCATTACGTGGAACAATATTACCTTGAATTCTATTATATTCCAACTGCCATAGGTGAGGTGTCATTCTTCGAGGCTTTGATGTAGCCTCTTCTTTCCCATTGAAAAGATGACTTTCTGCACTTCGATACTTATGATTTTTGGGGAGGAATTGCCTATACTCATCAAACACCTATTTTCTTAAACTTTTAGAATGACGAGATTTCATCTTTGGACCACACATTGGACATGCAAATTTTCCTTTTGTTTGAAGACCTACAAGATAACGATAAAATTGGATTAAATATGTATATTTTTAAAATTTGAATTATCCCGTACAACTAGAATTCACCATAACATACCACAGAAATGTGTCAACCTTGGAGCATCATGAATTGTCCACACAAGCATTGCATGGAATTGAAATTCTCTTTGTGCAATTGGTCGGGAGATGTCTTACATAGTGAAACCATTCCATAACACCAACAACTCATCGATAAGAGGCGCACTATATACATTAATATCTTTCACTTGGTACTTACCTAGTTGAATTAACAACAACATCAAATAATTATTGTAGCCATTTCACTCTAAGACTTATAATTACATGTAGATAACTACAAAATAATAAGATACCTGGAACAATCATTTCCAACATAATGTGCTCCCTCTTTATTGACATCCATGGAGGAAGGTTATTGTTTATAATAAAAATAGGCCACACCGAGCAAACGGATCTCATCTCTCCATGCGGATTGATACCATCTGCTGCCAGAGAAAGCCTGAGATTTTGAGGTTCCTCTTTAAAGTGTGGCCACTTTTCATCTATGTCCATAAATGATGAACCATCCCCAGGCATTCGAATAATGTCATCTTGAATCTTGCCGCATGCATAGTAATCCATAAATTGTGCCAAGCTATTGCACCTGAATAATCATTTTAGACGTGGAATAATGAGGATGTGATGAAGAACCTTGCGAGACACATTTTTTTGTCACTTGATCATCTCAATATCTGCTCGTATGACATTCAGGGCATTTTGTTGCATTTTTCGTGTTCTTTATAATAAATAATATGATCTTCAAGACAACATCTATTGTTTGATACTACATTCCAATATGTTTCATAGTGGCACATAATTCTCGGTACGAGCGAGGGAGAACATTTGATGGTGGGAACAAAAAGTCACCTATCAATCTACAACAAATAATATAAGTCATTACTATAAACAATCTTAATGGTACATGTTTCACCTTTTATAGACTATAATGACATATATGACAAACCTTAGCATACGTGACATTGCTTTGTTAGATAAACCATTCATAACCTTCAAATTCACCAACAACAATACAATAGAGAGAAGAGTAGATTGGGAGCCTTTGTAAAGGGTCATGTTTGCCTTCTTAAGTAGAGGTATATCATGGACATCGTCAATGTCATCCTCATCATCAGCAACAGCAGTAGCACCAACAGCACCAGTACCAAATGTGTCAATGATCAGTGCATTCATACCATCATCTTCAAATATGTTTTTTGGCGCATGATCGTCATCTTCCATGGGTCATGATCTTCAAATTCAATACTCACACCTCCATGTTCCTCCATATTCACACTGGGGAGATCGACCTATATAAAAATGATGATAATCAAACCTCCTTCCATGGTTCATATGTATATTAATTATGAAAAAAATATAACAAACAACTTACCACTGGATTATAATCAAACCCCCCTTCCATGTGATCATTCTCCCTACAATGTCTCTTTGCTGTTTTGATTTTGATTCTTCTTGTCTTTAAGTCGTTACAAATCTTGCATGGACAATAACATTTGTCATCGACTTCTCTTTGAAAGTTAGACAACAATCTAGCGATTGTCTCCCTAGTTTGATCAAATTCCCTTGTATTATCTGACATGATCCTTAATGTGTATACTTGCAAAACAAATTGGAGATGCCTCATTTCATTAGCTTCATGTCACCTTCTCATAGCTTCTCATTTTCTAACAAATTTCACCAAAAGCTTTGTAAGAAACCAAGTAAGGGGTATTCTTGAGTTCAAACACATTGAGCTACTACAACTGAATTATAAATCACGAATTCAATATAAAATTAAAACTGAATAGGGAGATACGTAAGACATTTAATGCATTATTACTTCATCATGATGATAAAAATTTCATTGGTTGAAAGCACATAGTGGTGCAGGGGCACCTAGAGCACATAAGGAGTTTACGAAACCTATGGAGATCAAAAAGACATCAGTGAACATGAAGATATCCAATGCCATCAATTGGAACATTTTGGAGCCTATAATGACCTATAAGGTTAATACCTGTAATAAATTGGCAATAAGCCCTTAAAGGCCTAATAAGCCTTAGGACCAATTTAGGAGTCTAGGATGAGTTTTTGAGTTGCAAGCTTATAATAGTTTAGATTTGGTTTTAATAAGGTTTAATAAGTTTATTTAGATCATATCCCAAGGTCTTAGGATTCAAAAATCTTAAGAAATGCTTCATTTGCAATGTTGTTAATTCAAATTTTTGAATAACAACGGTCACTTGTAAAAGGAGGGAAAAGGGGTTTTTATGTTTAATTAGTCTTAATATAATTTTCCAACCACCAAAGTTGGTTGAACAGACTTAGAGGAAGTTATAAATTAGAGGATCAAGCCATTATACAGTAGTCAATTCATTAGATGCCATTAAACAACAACATTAGATGCCATTAAACAATAGTCAATTCAAACATCGTAGATAAAATGAAGTCCTCCATAGAAGGGCATCAACTTCGAATCTCAGTCTTAATTACAGTATACATAGAAGTGAATTCTAGAGTAGAATTCTGTAGCAGAGATAACTACCTACAACTATATTTCATAATTCCTCCTTTGAAGTCATAGGTTAGTTTAACTATTGGACAATGAGCTGATAGGAGTTTCAAATAGATTTGAATAAAAACTAAGAGTATTAAATTTTATCATGCAATATTATTGCTGTCATTGCATGCTTGTTGCTGTTGTGCACCATATATTATTTTATACATTATTTATTTCATTAAAACTTTGAGCTATTGTAGTTGACTGTATTCTTTTGAGGTCTGATCTATTGTAGTTGTTTCTTTTTTCTTTGAATCATTGTTTACAATTACTTTTGATGCAATATTTGTGTGAAGAACAAGAATAAAATGGTGAACGAGTGTATTTGACAAAGATAAACATGACACATTTTGTTGGGCTGATTGGGTTGGCCTGGTACCATTTACATGGCCTAGCTAGATATTAAATAGTGAGCTTATGAACAATGTATGATGCCCTAGCTTGCAGCCCGTGAGCCATTAAGACATTTCCTCATGAAATGATCTGAAATGGGGAGTACCACATAGTGAATATCAACACCAAAACAAATAAAGAGAGATCAAACACTTCACACAATTCCTTGAAGGTAATAGAAATGATGTCGTAGCTCTCAAAACTCGTAGGTCATCAAGCATTCCAAATGAAAAGATGTAAACAATTCTAGTATTAAACAGTGAGCTCATGAACAATGTATCATGCCCTAGCTTGCAGCAGCCCACGAGCCACCGAGACATTTTCTCATGAAATGATCATAAACATGGAGTACCGCATAGTGTATTATTTTATTACTGATGTCCCTGTTTGATCTAATAGCATCAATATAACAAATAGAGCACTGACCAATCAAATAGGGACATGAGGTGCTCAAACAGTGAGCTCATAAAACAATATATTTAGTTTTAATAAAATCTTATAAAGCAACATATATTGTTTGAAGTGTTTGATATCTTTTTATTTGATTTTGTTGTTGATATTCACTATGTGGTACTCCCCGTTTATAATCATTTCATGAGGAAATGTCTTGATGGCTTGCGGGCTGCAAGCTAGGACATCATGCATTATTTATGAGCTCACTGTTTGAGCACCAGCCAATCAAATAGGGACATGAGGTGCTCAAACAGTGAGCTCATAAACAATGCATGATGCCCTAGTTGTAGGTAGTTATATCTTATATAATGATGGAGGAGTGAAAGGTAATGATCAATGAGGTTGCTGCTATTAGATCATACATTAATACACTTACTGTTTTGAATTTGAGCTCGAGCATCATGCATTGTTATTGCTGTCATTGCATGCTTGCTACTGTTATGCACCAAATATTGTTTTATACACTATTTATTTCATTGAGATTGTGAGCTATTGTAGTTGACTGTATTCTTTTGGGGCCTGATCTATTGTAGTTGTTTCTTTTTTCTTTGAATCATTATTTACAATTACTTTTGATGCAATATTTGTGTGAGGAACAAGAACAAAATGGTGAATGAGTGTATTTGACAAAGATAAACATGACACATTTTGTTGGGCTGATTGGGTTGGTCTGGTACCATTTACATGGCTTTGCTAGATATTAAACAGTGAGCTCATGAACAATGTATGATGCCCTAGCTTGCAGCATGCAAGCCATCAAGACATTTCCTCATGAAATGATCATAAACACGGAGTGCCACATAATGAATATCAACACCAAAACAAATAAAGAGAGATCAAACACTTCACACAATGCCTTGATGGTAATAGAAATGATGCCCTAGCTCTCAAAGCTCGTAGGTCATCAAGCATTCCAAATGAAAAGATGTAAACAATGTCAGTATTAAATAGTGAGCTCATGAACAATGTATCATGCCCTAGCTTGCAGCAGCCCACGAGCCACCAAGACATTTCCTCATGAAATGATCATAAATAGGGAGTACCACATAGTGTATTATTTTATTACTAATGTCCCTATTTGATCTAATAGCATAAATATAACAAACAGAGCACCGACCAATCAAATAGGGACATGAGGTGCTCAAACAGTGAGCTCATAAAATAATATATTTAGTATTAATAAAATCTTATAAAGTAACATATATTGTGTGAAGTGTTTGATCTCTCTTTATTTGTTTTGTTGTTGATATTCACTATGTGGTACTCCTCGTTTATGATCATTTCATGAGGAAATGTCTTGATGGCTTGTGGGCTATAAGCTAGGGCATCATGCATTATTTATGAGCTCACTGTTTGAGCATCGACCAATAAAATAGGGACATGAGGTGCTCAAACAGTGAGCTCATA
Source organism: Chamaecyparis obtusa (assembly GCA_027943335.1). Classification (NCBI taxonomy): domain Eukaryota; kingdom Viridiplantae; phylum Streptophyta; class Pinopsida; order Cupressales; family Cupressaceae; genus Chamaecyparis; species Chamaecyparis obtusa. The sequence continues at coordinate 22,327 of BSBK01011148.1, forward strand.
AACAATGCATGATGCCCTAGTTGTAGGTAGTTATATCTTATATAATGATGGAGGAGTGAAAGGTAATGATCAATGAGGTTGCTGCTATTAGATCATACATTAATACACTTACTGTTTTGAATTTGAGCTCGAGCATCATGCATTGTTATTGCTGTCATTGCATGCTTGCTACTGTTATGCACCAAATATTGTTTTATACACTGTTTATTTCATTGAGACTGTGAGCTATTGTAGTTGACTGTATTCTTTTGGGGTCTGATCTATTATAGTTGTTTATTTTTTCTTTGAATCATTGTTTACAATTACTTTTGATGCAATATTTGTGTAAAGAACACGAACAAAAAGGTGAGCGAGTGTATTTGACAAAGATAAACATGACACATTTTGTTGGGTTGATTGGGTTGGCTTGGTACCATTTACATGGCCTGGCCAGATATTAAACAGTGAGCTCATGAACAATGTATGATGCCCTAGTTTGCAGCCTGCGAGCCATCAAGACATTTCCTCGTGAAATGATCATAAACAGGGAGTACCACATAGTGAATATCAACACCAAAACAAATAAAGAAAGATCAAACACTTCACACAATGCCTTGAAGGTAACAAAAATGATGCCCTAGCTCTCAAAGCTTGCAGGTCATCAAACATTCCAAATGAAAAGATGTAAACAATTCCAGTATTAAACAGTGAGCTCATGAACAATGTATCATGCCCTAGCTTGCAGCAGCCCACGAGCCACCAAGACATTTCCTCATGAAATGATCATAAACATGAAGTACCACACAGTGTATTATTTTATTACTAAAGTCCCTATTTGATCTAATAGCATCAATATAAAAAATAGAGCACCGACCAATCAAATAGGGACATGAGGTTCTCAAACAATGAGCTCATAAAACAATATATTTAGTCTTGATAAAATCTTATAAAGTAACATATATTGTGTGAAGTGTTTGATCTTTCTTTATTTGTTTTGTTGTTGATATTCACTATGTGGTACTCCCCGTTTATGATCATTTCATGAGGAAATATCTTGACGACTTATGGGCTGCAAGCTAGGGCATCATGCATTATTTATGAGTTCGTTGTTTGAGCATCAGCCAATCAAATAGGGACATGAGGTGCTCAAATAGTGAGATCATAAACAATGCATGATGCCCTAGTTGTAGGTAGTTATCTCTTCTATAATGATGGAGGAGTGAAAGGTAATGATCAATGAGGTTACTGCTATTAAATCATACATTAATACACTTACTATTTTGAATTTGAGCTCGGGCATCATGTAATGTTATTGTTGTCATTGCATGCTTGTTGTTGTTGCACACCATATATTGTTCTATACACAGTTTATTTCATTGAGATTGTGAGCTATTATAGTTGACTGTGAGCTATAAGCAACATATATTGTGTGAAGTGTTTGATCTCTCTATTTATTTGTTTTGTTGTTGATATTCACTATGTGGTACTCCCCGTTTATGATAAAATAGACAAATCTCAAATGCCTACCTCAAGTGCCAGTGCCCTCTTCTCACAAGATGTCGGCCTCTTCGGGCACGCCAAACTTGAATGCCCTCTTTGTGCCACGTAAAAGTGCAGTGTCATCTTCGCGACAGCTCTTCGAATTCACAAATTAAAAATGACACTTTCTTTTTCTTTTTTTGTTTATAACCAAATGGGTGTCGCAATTTATGAGCTCATTCTTTGAGCACTGGCCAATCAAATAGGGACATGAGGTGCTCAAATAGTGAGCTCAGAAACAATGCATGATGCCCTAGTTGTAGATAGTTATCTCTTCTATAATGATGAAGGAGTGAAAGGTAATGATCAATGAGGTTGCTGCTATTAGATCATACATTAATACACTTACTTCTTTGAATTTGAGCTCGAGCATCATGCAATGTTATTGTTGTCATTGTATGCTTGTTGTTGTTGTGCACCATATATTGTTTTATACACTATTTATTTCATTGAGACTGTGAGCTATTGTAGTTGACTGTGAGCTATAAGCAACATATATTGTGTGAAGTGTTTGATCTCTCTATTTATTTGTTTTGTTGTTGATATTCACTATGTGGTACTCCCCGTTTATGATCAAATAGACAAATCTCGAATGCCTACCTCAAGTGTCAGTGCCCTCTTCCCACATGGTGTCGGCCTCTTCGGGCATGCCAAACTCGAATGCCCTCTTCGTGCCATGCATAAGTGCAGTGCTGTCTTCACGACAGCTCTTTGAATTCACAAATTAAAAATGACACTTTTTTTTTTCTTTTTCTTTTTTTTTATAACCAAATGGGTGTCGCAATTTATGAGCTCACTGTTTGAGCATTGGCCAATCAAATAGAGACATGAGGTGTTCAAATAGTGAGCTCATAAACAATGCATGATGCCCTAGTTGTAGGTAGTTATCTTTTCTATAATGATGGAGGAGTGAAAGGTAACGATCAATGAGGTTGCTACTATTAGATCATACATTAATACACTTACTTCTTTGAATTTTGAGCTCGGGCATCATGCAATGTTATTGCTGCCATTGGATGCTTGCTACTGTTGTGCACCATATATTGTTTTATACACATAGAACAATAGATTTGGGGACTTAGACTTATGTTCAATCCTTAGTAATGGTTTGGGGAACTAATTACTAGATGAGTGACTATAGTACCCTAGTTTGCATTATTAGATGATCTTGTTTAATTTGTGTTCATTTCATGCAAAGATACATGTAAAGGAAATTTTTTTTTTTGCATCTAAAGATTACATGTATATATATAAAAAATAACTTGTATATACTATACAAGAAAAATAACTTTTAGAAGAAAATGCAAGAGTACAGGCATACGTAAGAGAATGAACATAAATAATAAGGGTACCAGACATTGCCTAAAGTGATGAATTTTTGACCTGGGTATGAATCTAGTGTGCCCCTGTGTGATCCAGAACCTGCAAAGAAAAGAGAGATGGGGGTTAGATAAAAAATATCTAAGCAATGAATGGCATCCTATTATTGATCCTCATCTACAATTATGCATGTGCATAGTCAAGCCATACACTTCTGAAAGAAAAACCAAGCTTATAGTCTCAATGAAATAAACAACGTATAAAATAATATATGGTGCACAACAGCAGCAAGCATGCAATGACAACAATAATATTGCATGATGCCCGAGCTCAAATTCAAAACAGTAAGTGTGTTAATGTATGATCTAATAACATCAACCTCATTGATCATTACCTTTCACTCCTCCATCATTATAGAAGAGATAACTACCTACAACTATATTTCATAATTCCTCCTTTGAAGTATATATATATATATATATATATATATATATATATATATATATATATATATATATATATATATATATATATATATATATATATATATATATATATATATATATATATGGACATGAGGTGCTCAAACAGTGAGCTCATAAACAATGCATGATGCCCTAGCTTGTAGCCCGCAAGCCATGAAAATATTTCCTCATGAAATGATCATAAACGGGGAGTACCACATAGTGAATATTAACAACAAAACAAAAAAAAAGAGATCAAACACTTCACACAAGGCTTTGAAGGTAGTAGAAATGATGCCCTAGCTCTCAAAGCTCGCAGGTCATCAAGCATTCCAAATGAAAAGATGTAAATAATGCCAGTATTAAACAGTGAGCTCATGAACAATGTATGATGCCCTAGCTTGCAGCCCACGAGCCATCAAAATATTTCCTCATGAAATGATCATAAACGGGGTGTACCACATAGTGAATATCAACACTAAAACAAATAAAGAGAGATCAAACACTTCACACAATATATGTTGTTTTATAAGATTTTATTAAGACTAAATATTGTTTTATACATTGTTTATTTCACTGAGACTGTGGGCTATTGTAGTTGACTGTATTCTTTTGGGGTCTGATCTATTGTAGTTGTTTCTTTTTTCTTTGAATCATTGTTTACAATTACTTTTGATGCAATATTTGTGTGAAGAACAATAACAAAATGGTGAACGAGTGTATTTGACAAAGATAAACATGACACATTTTGTTGGGTTGATTGGGTTGGCCTGGTACCATTTACATGGCATGGCCATATATTAAACAGTGAGCTCATGAACAATGTATGATGCCCTAGCTTGAAGTCCGCGAGCCATCAAGACATTTCCTCATGAAATGATCATAAATGGGGAGTACCACGTAGTGAATATCAACACCAAAACAAATAAAGAGAGATCAAACACTTCACACAATGCCTTGAAGGTAATAGAAACGATGCCCTAACTCTCAAAGCTCACAGGTCATCAAGCATTCCAAATGAAAAGATGTAAACAATGCCAGTATTAAACAGTGAGCTCGTGAACAATGTATCATGCCCTAGCTTGCAGCCCGTGAGCCATCAAGACATTTCCTTGTGAAATGATCATAAACAGGGAGTACGCACATAAGTGAATATCAATAGCAAAATAAATAAAGAGAGATCAAACACTTCACACAATGCCTTGAAGGTAATAGCAATGATTCCCTAGCTCTCAAAGCTCGCAGGTCATCAAGCATTCCAAATGAAAAGATGTAAACAATGCCAGTATTAAATAGTGAGCTCATGAACAATATATCATGCCCTAGCTTGTAGCCTGCGAGCCATCAAGAAATTTCCTCGTGAAATGATCATAAATAGGGAGTACGCACATAGTGAATATCAATAGCAAAACAAATAAAGAGAGATCAAACACTTCACACAATGCCTTGAAGGTAATAGCAACAATGCCCTAGCTCTCAAAGCTCGTGGGTCATCGAGCATTCCAAATGCTAAGATGTAAACAATGCCACTATTAACAATGCTAAGATGTAAACATTGCCACTAAAATTGATTTAATGAGAAGACAAAGCTTGAATGCCTACCTCAAGTGCCAGTGCCCTTTTCCCACATGCGGGTGCTGGCCTCTTCGCGTATGCCAAACTGGAATGCCCTCTTCGTGCCACACAAAAGTGTTGTGTCATCTTCGTGGCAGCTCTTCGAATTCACAAATTACAAATGACACTTTCTTTTCTTTTTTTTTTAAATTTATAACTAAATGGGTGTCGCAATTACGACGATATTGTCGCTATTATGACACTGTTGGGGGCACTCATAAAAAAAACACAAAAAACAAGCACAAATTGTAGTGGTGTCGCAAATTAGCGTCAAAATTTGACCCCAAATGTTGTAGTGGAAGTATGGAGAGATTGGTTTTGATCAGACAGTAGGCGTATTCCCATGATCAAAAGTTGTAAGAGGGATATTGATCAAGGCATCTCGCCTTGGTGACACATATCCAGATTGATAAAGAGAAATAAGGAAGTGCCATGTGGCGGTTAAAGTAATAGACTTGGTGAATAAAGGTTTGATGTTAGTTGCAAGTTCGCAGCGGTTAGTGGAAGTTAATGACAAATGTTGGTGAGTGGGTGAGTAGTGGTCAGAAAGAAGACATCACCAACTCACAAGCGGTTAGTAAAGTTGATAACAAATATTGTCAATTCAGCGAAAGGTTATATTTCTAATGGGTCGTTGGCTCGCAGAGGAGTGTATGATGACATGACGACTTAGCAATGGTCATACTATGAGTTGAAAAGAAAGGAGGAAGTCAAACCAATCACATGATAAAATGTGGTGATTCTTGGTTAAAAATGATGACAAGTTAATGGATTCGACGAGCCAAGCAGATTGTATTTTTGATCTAATCCAATTTATTTTGCAGAGATGGAAAGGACAAAATTGTAGATAGATAATTGATGAATGAGTGTTATATCGGTCGATCAAATCTGATTTATTTTCTTTGATCACTGCTAAAATATGATATTGAAAGGGACATTCTTATGGAAGAAGGAGATTATGGTATAGGAAAATTATCAGAGAAATTGAAGCCCCTGCCACATAAAGGTAGGTGAGACAGTTCTGATATTGATTGAGAATATGAGGATGAGAGGTCATTTGATGAAGCAAATATTATCCTTGTGTTTCACCTTCTATGGTTACGCCTACAATGTAAATCGGATTTGATTATGATATCTCCAAACTTTTTAGTCGTCCCTTTTGTATTGACTTCGTGTTGTCACAAGTAGTTTTGGTGGTTGAGAACTTACTTTTCCAGAGTCTGAAGCTTGTTGCAATCCTTTCTCTATAAAAGGATTCCCAAGATCATTTAGAAGTGTTGAAAAACTGAGATAGAAAATTTTATAGGTTTTTAGTCAGGGATATAACAGACTGTATTAGATTATGTCAATATAGAAATAGAAATTTTTAGGTCTTTGGCTATTATTGTAGCGGTTCATATTTTGAAGAAAAGTGTATACAAGAACATGATTCAACATATATAATACAAATAATTTAGATTCAAGTCTCTCATGTGTGTTCATCTCTTGAGTTATGAATTTTATGATTCATTGCATAGAGTTTCTCTATGTGTATGTTGCTATTCCTTAGTTTTGATCTGGGATCAAATTAAATTGCTCTGGATAGAACATGAATTCATCTGGTTTACACAAGGATTTTCATAAGAAGTATGGGTCTGGGTTAAATGGATAAATACTATCATAAGGTGGTAGTATTGTAGGTCATGAATCATTGACATTAGTCGGTTCTTGTATTCAGATTTTGTATTAGAAATATTTCCCAATGGATAAGGCATTGGTCAGGAACACGTATTTTCTACATTGATATATGTTTGGTTGGGTTTGGTTGTATTTTACAAATTTTAAATAACCATTCAAAATTATTTAAATTTTGTGGTTATAAGGTTGTATGTTCTTTATGGTAATTGAGAATCAATGAATGATTGGTCATCATTTAATATTTTCTTATCATTTTATGCTATTACAGTCTAGAGAGAATTGTAGAATGTTGTATGTTGAGCTGGATTAGGTGAACCCACCTTGGTCTTGCAGAACCAAAAGTGCAGAGGGAAGTATTGTCCCTATAGTCAGTCCAATTTACTTAGGAGATGATGTCCACGTTTAATCAATACCAATGATTAGCCTCCATATACTCCTTCACCAACAAATCCATCACCACCTTCACCACATCCTCCCTCTTTCAATTAAGGAATCTCTTTAGTCGTTGCTTGGTCACAAGAATAAAGAAACCCTACTATTGTTGAGTGGTGACTAAGGTGAATGTCACATCCATCTTTACTACACCACCCACAAACACTCCACATTGCACCTTCAATAATGACACCTGCCACATTTAAATCGACTCACACATACTCCTATCGCATCACAAATTCATTCCATTCCTTATAATAAATGTTTTGTTAGATGCCACAAATGAAAATGATGTCACTCTTCAAATGGAAGATTATGAAGATATTACATTTGTACCTCCCTATCATTAGCAAACATCAATGCCCACTTGGACATCATGTCAACAACCTAATTCCCTTGTTGAGGAGTATGTGTCACCTTAAACCCATCAAAGAAGGATAAATCTTTTGGGATAGAAAGAATAAACTTCTGCAAATTCTAAGCATGTGTATTACCCACAATGATAGCCTCAATAATGATAAGGGAATTGATTTCAAGCTAAAATTTTTTGATACCCATTTTTCTACCTAATTTGATAGCATGAAGTGTAGCCATGGCTTCAACAACATTATTAGCCCCCTCCATGATCCTCTTAGGCCCCATCACCATGATGTTACCATAGAAATCCCTAGCAACAAATCCAATCCTAGATGGACTTGAATTTCCCTTTGAAGCCCCGTCAAAATTAACCTTAACCCACCCTTCCTGCGGCCTCAACCTTCTTACAAGCTCACCACTTTTTTTGTCGGATTAACCCAACTTTGCCTCTTAACATGCCTAGAAATAAAATTATTATCAAATTTGTAGAAAAATGAAATATAAATGGTCTATAATAGGACCTAAAAAAAGCCTCAATATTTTGGAACTAGCCCAAAAATAAATAAGACCAAAGGTTATAGAAAAAAAGTGGACCCATTTGCAACCAAGGCATGAAACTATAGAAGGGAAGATATGGCCAATTTATATTTGTGGAGGGTGCCCATAATCATTAAATTAGAATCTTCAACAATCATGTGCAAAAATTGTATCTATATCGAAGTTCACATTTTCTTTGTAAAGTGTTGATCTCTATTTATTTCTGGGGAAATTCTAAAACATTGAAGCCCTTTTAGCTATATACCATCTTTATACCATTACTCTAGGAATGTAATAAAATTTTCATTTCTATTTAAATCTTCAATGTTATGGGGTGAAACATTGTCAATTTTTACAATTGGTGTTCAAACAAGACCAATGCCTATAAATAAAAAATTGACTCATTAGCAACGAAGGCATGAAATTATGGAAGGGAAGATATGACCAATTTATATTTGCACAGGGTGTTGATAATCATTAAATCACAATCTTCAACAATCATGTGCTAGGATTGTAATTATATAGAAGTTCACATTTTCTTTGTAAAGTGGTGTTCTCCATTTATTTTTTGGGAAAACCTACAACATTGAAACCCTTTTAGTTACAAACCATCTTTATACCATTACTCTACAAATGTAATAATTTTTTGTTTCTATTTACATCTTTAGTGGTTTTATGAGATCCATTTAATAAATCAATATAACACATCTTCAATTCTATTTATGCATATTTTATCCATTGCTAATTAATTATTTTAAGAGATTAGTGAGTTCCCCAGTCGACACTTAAAAAAAAAGAGCAGTACAAATTCATTAATCAACAAAGAACATTGCAAAGAAACTAGAGCAAACAAGCTCAACAACAAGCCAAACAACCAAGAGAAAATAAACATCCAATAAAGGCTCTCCCAAGATACCCAAATAATTTTGCATGTCCTCCATAAGTAGCTCTTCCAAACATTGAGAGTACTTTGTAGACAAGTGTCTCTAGTCCTTAACATTCCACATCCCCATTTGCTCAAAATCCCTTTTTACCAAACAATTTGCTACCTTATGTCATTCTTGAGGAATGTGACAAAAGGTAATAGATTCTAAAGATATGGAAAGTCACGATCAGATTGACCACCAAGGCCAATTGCTAGTTCTTTTCCTCCATCTATCGCTTATTCAACATATCAACCACTACTTACGAGTTAGCTTCTCACATGATCTTTTTGCCATCCAAGGGCACAACATCTCTCTAAAGCATAAATGATAGAAAGAGCTTCTATAAAGTTGTTATATGGTGACCTTTATATGTAGAAAATAAGAAGTGGACAACCCCATAATTATCTCTACTAACTCCACCAATTTGAGCATGCCCAAGATTACCTCTAGAAGAGCCATTGATATTTATCTTCAAAACATCATGAGGAGGGGGCATCCAACAACCATCCTAATAGACCTCCTCTTGGTACAAGGGCTTCACTTAGTGAACTTGGATCATATCACATGTTTATGACATACTAAATAATAGCCCTATTTTCTAAAAATATTGCCTGAAACTCCCTTTTTTGTCACCCCCTCTAATACCCACCCAATATCCCACACACCTCTTTTCCTCTATAAAGCCTCTTAATCCTGCACTCCACCCCACCCCCCAATATAGGCTATATATTGCCCTATTTTTTGCCCATTTCAAACCCCTTAATATGAACACACATGATAGTGTATTGCCCCATCAGTGAAGCCCCCATGGATGTTGGCATGTTAACTCATCTTGGAAGATGGATATCTCAATCCACAACCCTCCAACTTGTTCTATGAAAGATAGCCAACTCACTTGGATGCACACAACCAAACAAATCACATTTTGTTGTCAAGGTTTCCAGTAGGCCACTAATAATTTGTATCCATCATTCCTATCCTAAAAGATCCTTATGTTCCTTTCCAACCAATTTTTCCAAATAATAAAATAAGGGCATGTATTTTATGTGATGTGAAGAAAATGAGTCAAAGTTGGGGGGGGGGGGGGGGGGGGGTGGTCCCCAACAAACCCCATAACTCAACCAAGGAGGAGTCGTGAAAACATGCCTTATTCCAACTCCCCTACTAGCAATGCCAAATTTCCTTAAGAGAAGGAGCACAAGAAATAAAATATGTGCATAACACTCCTCATTGCTATTGCATAAAACACACATAGAAGGACCCCAAAATCCTCTCTTTCTGAAATTAGCTTGGACAAGGCACCTATTTTGAACAACTAGTAACATGAAGAAATTGCATTTGGCCCAAGAAAAGTTGCTCAATATTTGTTTCAATCAAGGAAAAGTAGATTTCTCATGGATTTGACTATCTAGCTCTTTATAGCCTGAAGCAATCAAGAATTTACCTTTTAGGTCAGAGCCCCAAGCAAGCTTCTTTTCTCTATTCTCAGTTGGGTTCTTTACTCCCCTCCATTTTTATCCTTTCACCCTTACCACTCCTCACTCTACTCTTCTCTTCTATCTTCTTCTAACTCCTAGATTCCCGTGCTTTTATTTTCTTGAACCTCCTTCCCTCCTATTTATTCTATTTGGTGTGCTAACAATCTACCATTTCTCTTCTCTTCTTAATTGCCCCGATGATGGATCATAAAGTTTGATCCAAAATATTGACCACAAAAAAAATACACAATCAAATCCAGAAGCAAAAATCTTGACACAATAGAATACTCTTCTTCATTTACTAAACTAAAAACATCTACTCGTCTTTATCAATTTAATATTAAATTTTCTATAAAACAATATTAATTCAAATTCAACTTAATTTCTAAATAAAAATATTGTCAATTATTATATAACACATATTAGCCCCAATATTTTATGGAGGGATCTTTTATTCCCCTTAATTCAAGCTCCGATTTAAATAAGGCAGGTTTGGAAAAACCCCTAGACTGCCATGTAATGCCAATTGCTAAAGTTAGAGCTTCCCACGTAATACAAGACCTAATTTCACTTCTTGTTTTTTCCATCAAAGTTTTATATATTTCCTTGTCGGAAATAATTAAGGAAATAATTAAGTTTGAATATTAAATAAGACACTTTCAAACTGTATTTAAAGTATAATTTCAATAAAGAAATGTGTTGCCTCAACCCATGCATTTGGTCTCATTCCCAAATCAATATAAAATATTTTCATGCATAAGACGGCAGTGACGAGGGCCTTTGACAATTTTCTGTTTTTTTTCCAAATGCATAAAATGAGTTTTTCGACGTGTGGCGATTCAAACATTGGACTAAGTAAACACTTTGGTTGAGATATAATATAATAATAGGTGAATCCTTGTCCTTTACCCAACCTAATTCAATATGAGATATAATAGGTGCAATGTATGATTTGCATGATTTAGACATTCCATATATATTTATTTTATTTTATTTATAATGGTCCTCGTTATGATAGTTTATATAAATATTTCATGAGGAGATTGTTTTTTCGCCAATTATACATATTATTTGTGATATATGAATGTAAGTTCTTACTCTATATGATTTATATTAATAAATTATTAATTTAGTTTAAAGTATTTGTAATTATAATAGTTTTTTAATAATCAAATTGATAAGGTCTAATGGTTTTAAATGAGTTCAGTAGGGATCAAATCTTATTGTGTGCAAGGTCTTGACACTATAAGGGACAAGGCTGAGATTGCGTTTTGAGTGCTCTTGATAGAGTAAAGATTCCTTGTTCTTTGACTCTTAGACGAAGATGTTTCAATCTAAGACTCGTATTCCCTTATTGATTAGCAAAATGATTTCGTGGGTTTGATATTAAAATCCTCTTACAAAAATATGTGTTTAGAGTGCATAAACATTTTTTTCACATTGTTATTTATATGAGTATTATGGATTTGCCATTCCCATAACCTTTGATTTCTTTGTGGACGCTTGGAAATTCATTTATAAATTCTTCACATTTATTCACTTTCTCAATACTTTGGGTTTTCTTCTTTGAGTGATTGAATTATAATGACAATTTTTGTATCTTTTATTTTTTAAAGGAAATTTGTTAATTGTAAGGTACAAACATGCACATCTTGCACTCTTGCATATTTCATTTTATGTTTTTACATGAATGTTGTCATTACATGATTTTAATACTCGATTTATTTCCTTTGGTACATTAGCTGACCTTAGTTTTAAATCCATCACTTCAAAACATGAATGTTTTATTTCTTGGGATTTATGTCTCTCTAAACTAGGCCATTCATATGGTTGTTTCTATATAGAGCCATCCATAATCTATTTCTCTAGTTTATAATTCAAAACTTCTTACTTCATATGTTGATCTTATAGGAATGCGACTATTACTCATCAACTTGCATGTCAAATACCTAAATTGTGTAGTTTAGATTATATATAAGAACATCTTCCTAGATTATTTTAATCAAGACATTTGTTCAAATAAAATATCACATTAACACACAATCATAACCTAAGTTCATTTATTCAATTTGTTGCATCCTCATTCACATTCTTTAGATTTTATATTCAATAATTATTGTTAAGGCTTCACAAGAGGTTTCAAATGGTATGGAACTTTTAGTTGGCATTCAATAATCTTTAAGGGCCCGTTTGTTTGCTGGAAGATGGCTGGAATTTGAAAACGGGAAGATGCATTTTTGTACGGCCATCTTCCCATTTTGGTCCAAAATGGGAAGATGGCCGTACAAAAATGCATCTTCCCATTTTCAAATTCCAGCCATCTTCCAGCAAACAAACGGGCCCTAATTGTGATGCACATGTCCATGTACTTGAGGAGAAAAGAATCAAGTTGGAGAATAGAGTAAAAAGGGTACTTTTATGGAATGTAGTAAAAATGTAAAAAGTATAAGCTTTGCAATTTTATTTATTTGAATTTGTTTGCTATAATAGGTAAACAATTTTTAGAGAAATTGAAAGTTATGCTAATGTTGTACAACTAATGGAAATTGAAGAGAAGTTTATCAAAGGGTTGAACTATATTTTAATGCAAAAGAAGAAAAGCCAATTCTTACAAATAAACTTGTTAGAGGATGGTAGACAAAGATGAGAAGGGGAGATTTAAAAGATGACACAAAAGAGAACTCATAAATTAATTATTTTCATATTTCACCTTTGAGAAGATTAACAAGATAAATATTTTCTTAAAAAGTTATTGTCGTACCAATTTCTAATGCATTTTTGTTTTATTTATCACCAATAATAATTCCAAAATTATGCACAAGGCTTTGTCATCGAGGGAGAGAAACTCTCAGAAAAGGGTTATGAACAAAGAGATTGAGTCCCTTGATAAAAGTAGCACTTGGAGATTCGAAAAATTTGTCATGAGGAAGGAGAGTCATTGATTACAAATAGGATTTCAAAAGAAAATTTAGCTCAAAGGAAAAATGACAAAGTATTAATCACTATTGATGTTGAATGGTTATTCTCAAATTAAGGGGATAGACTTTGGTGAATTGTTTTCTCTTGTTTTCAAGTGGAATTCAATTAGATTCCTATTATACATTACTTTTACATTTGATTTATAAATAGAGTAGATAGATGTAAAAACTACTTTCTTTTATGGGGATCTAGAGGAGGATATCTACATGGTTCAATAGGAGTGTTTTACAGAGAAGGGTAAGGAAATTTTGATTTTGGAGTTGAAAATGTATCTTTATGTTTTGAAATAGTTCTTTAGAATGTGATATAAACAAATAGACACATAATTTAAAATTTGGGTTTGTTGTTGAAAAAACTAATCATTTAATGCTTACTACAAACATTGAGGTGATCACTTTATTATCATTATTTTGCATGTGGATGACACTTTTCTTATTAGAAACAATTAGGATTTGATAAACAAATGAAAACCCAACTTTCTTTTCAATTTTGTATGAAAGCCTTAGGGGTTTGAGTGTTGATTTAGGGAATGAAAATAAAGAGAGACAATGTTAGCATAAAGTTTTTGATTAATAAAAGAAATTGTGTCTATTTTACATTGCAACAAAATTAATATTCAAGATTGTAAACCTATTAAATTTCCTTTTCTTATCGATACTAAGTCATCTTTGGAGCAATGCCATGTGACTCTAGTGTACATAGAAGACATAGCACATGTTTTGTATGTTAATTCAATGAGAAGGACCATGCACATCATGGTATGTAAAAGACTAGATACTGCTTAATCAAGGGAAGTTTTGAGTGGGTTCATGTCTAACCCAAGGACAAAAATACTTGATAATAGTAAAAGCAATATTTAGTTATCAATGTGAAAATTTATATTTTAGCCATAGTGGGAGACCTCATAATAGGATGTTAGCTTAGAAGGGTTTGTAGATACATATTGGGTAGGTGATGTGGAAAAACCTATTATGATATTAGGTAGGTGATGTGTTTCCTCGTAAAAAAATATGTTATGTGTATTTTCTCTTCTCTGTAATTTTTTGCAATTGTAATTTTCATAACATTGTACATACTACACAAAACAATCATTTAATGTTGGCGATTTAGTGTGGGATACTGTACTTAAAAATTTAAACTATTCTCTTATGTAGTTGTCATATGCAACGTTATAAAATGTAATTAAAGAAGGGAGTGCATGAAGAAAAAAAAGATGACCTCTTTGAGATGGAAAACAAAGTCACAAGTTGGTGATATTCTCTATGTGGACCGATTTGGCCTTAGTATGTGAATGGTCACCATGGGTAGGTAAGGTTTCATAGGGCATATGAAGGCTCATTGTTGGGCAACCTTGGAATGGTTTTGGTAATACAATATTTAATTTTATGTATCTTTCAATTCTATAATAAAATATTTGGGAAAATAATTTGGCATAGCGTTACTTTTTGGTAAGAGGGTGCTATTGGAATGTTGTTAGTACTTTTTGGTAAGAGGGTGCTACTACAATGTTGTTAGAATTGAAACATGAAGTGGGGATGCTAAAATTAACTTGTTTATTGTATTATAATTCTATTTTGGTAACAAAATAGTGAGTGACACAATTTTGAGGCTAGTTTTCTTTTCAAAGGTTTTCCTGAGGTAAGTTTAGTGTTATGGTCCCTATTGTTCAATATTCTTTATTATTGATTTACATTTCTATTTCAAATATGTGGTGATAATAAGTTTGATGTAAATTTGATATAGAACAATATATTACCTCCCAATCAAATCATGTGTGTGTGTAAACCTTTTGTATAAAAGTTTCATATTGAATTGTCAACCTTTTGACATTTAACTGAAATGTGTTTCAAATTTTAAGTAATTATTGATTTATTGGTAAAATTGTTTAGTCATCTGTAAGAGTTTCTAGATTCGATTGTGTTTAGTATTTTTTGCATCAACGTTTGGAACCACACTCTGTGATCCATCATCAAGATGAAACATGGAATGCTAGAGCACAAGGAAAAAACAATTATTTAGTTCAAGGAGTACAAACAATAATTTTTGTTGAGTGTGATGCCATTTAAAATGAAACCATATTTAAGTCATAAATAAATTTTCTACTATAAGTATTTTTAATTCTTTATAGAATAAATGCTCTTAAATCTTCTAGTAAAAAAGGATAAATTCAAGACATTCAATTATAATAATAATTTGGTAAAGTAAATAGTTCATAGTTCTTAACTTATTCTAGGTATCAAATTCTAAGTCCATTTAAAAAGAAAATTTCACACTTTTATATCAATGAAGCATTTTTAGGCCTTGGGAAGAATAAGAGGAAATGATATTGCATTAATCAAAAAACATATCGTATCTTGAATGCATGGCATACAATAACATTCAAAGTAGGTATACATATATTAAGCAGCATCAATTTTTGTATAAGATTCTTTTAAAGAGGAAATGGTAAAGAAGAATCATCATTAAGATGCATATTAGAAGATCAACATTACAAAAGATATGTTAGTTGTCTCATAACTCTAATCCAAAAAAAGAAGATATCCAATATGATAGGAAATACATTCCTTAATTTTATTTTTATTTTCCTATTGATTATATCTAGGAGACTAAGAAGTCAAAAGATATGTTAGTTGTCTCATAACTCTAATCCAAAAAAAGAAGATATCCAATATGATAGGAAATACATTCCTTAATTTTATTTTTATTTTCCTATTGATTATATCTAGGAGACTAAGAAGTCACGGATGAAGCAAAACAAGAAGTGGGTGATTGAAAGGAAAATTTCTTGAATATATGTTCTAATTTTAGGAAAGAAATAAGAGTGTTTTTTGTAGATAAGTTCCACAAGTTTACGTGAGAAAAAATGATAGGGAAAAAGGAAGAATTATAAACTTTAGAAACTTAATTACACCTCCAACAATCATCATAAGGTCTATTTAGGGGACAATAGCTCTTGGAAAGTGAATTCTTATAGCTCAATTAAAGACTAATTCACATGGTCATTAGTGTGAAATAAGTAGATGAAAAAGACAAAAAGAAGTATGAAAAGAAAGAGTTTGTGTCTTAGGGACAACTAGGATGGTAAAAACAAAAATAAATAAATAAAATTATTTTAGAACATAAAGCTTACAATGACATTTAGTCAAGTAATTTAGTAGTACCTTTGTTACAAGATCTATTTAACAAGGAGTTGACTGAGAAAACGGGGGATTTCATTATTAAATTGAATCACAGAAGAACAACACTTCAAAAACCTAAAATTGTAGGGTCCACTATCCGATGAGATTTTTTTGGTTTGATGAAGATTATGTTCTATTTTGTTAAAAGTATACAACTATACAAATTCGAAGGATTGTAGTTCAATTGGTTGAATAAAATTGGTGAAGATGATGGTAAGTGGTACAAAAAGTCATTCACCAAGGTTCAAATCCTCGGAGGTACATTTAGATCAGGTTTGACCCCTAAATGAATTTAAAAGATTGGAAGTGGCTTAGATATATCCTTATTCAAAAATGTTACTAGAGTCATTTGTTTGATATGATAAAGATTAATAAAAAACATCTGTTCTATTTTGTTAAAAGTATACAAATCCAAAAGATTGTAGTTCAATTGATGAAGGTGATAGTATGTAGTACAAAAGCCCTCAGCCAAGATTTGAATTCTTTAAGATATGTTAGACTCAGTTCCACCCCCTTATTAATGAATTTGATAGATTAGATCCCAATTGACATGTAGCCTAGGTATATGCCACTTCAAAATATTATAATCAAGTGCATAAAAACATAAATGTTGACACCAAAACATTTCTATAATATTCTATAGAAAGGTAGACCTGTCTTGGTTCAGTCATGCCGGGATCAGTCTTTCATCCGGAGGACCCGCGCAAGGTAGAAATCCGGTATCGATGGCAAAGAAATCTCTTACCCTTTATATTCGCTTGCTTTGCGCATTTTATCTATTTTACGACTCGCAGCTATAAATATCACTATTCTAACAAAATCACGTTAAACGAGACACAATACCACCTCTGCGAGGACAACAGCAACATCAAAAAGACCAAAATTTATTGTCTGGCGGCATGAAGAGGCCGAGGAACGGAGAAATGTGGGACTTCGAGCTGGAAATGCCAGCTAGTTTGGGTTGTTCAGGTGTGCTCCTCGGAGTGGATGGAGGAACCACGTCGACAGTCTGTGTTTGTATGGCAATGCCGTTTTCAGAGAGCCTTCCCGATCCTCCCGAGGTGCTCTCTCAAGCTGTTGCAGGATGTTCTAACCATAACAGTGTTGGAGGTAAGCTTCTTTGTGTTTTTTTCTCGTCTTATGTTTTTTGGCAATTAGTTTATTCATGTCGTGAATGATCAAATTCTGTTATCTTGTTTAGTTGAATTCAGCTGAATTTACAATCTTTTTGTATTTTATTTCAAGTGTTACTTGTTTGCATCAATAAGACTCTGGTTGAATTTGTGAAGTTTGATAGTCGTTTGCACAAATTCGGCGTTATTGGAGCTTGGCGAGGGGCGTTAGCATGCTATTTTGCCCATTTTTACTTGTTTGCAGCGGACTCTGGCTGAATTCGTTCAAGTTTGATAGTCGTTTGCACAAATTTGGCGTTGTTAGAGCTCGGCGAGGGGCTTTCGCATGTTATTTTGCCCATTTTTGCTTTTTTTAAGCAGACTTCGGCTGAATCTAGACTTAGAGTATTAACAGTCCTCTGTTTACATGAATCTTTATTGAGGTTCTCTGCTCTTTGTTAAGGTTGGGGAAGGTCTTTTTCATGTTATTTTACACCATTTCGCTTGTTATCGGTTGACTCCAGCTAAATATACTGTAATTATAGATGTTTGGTTAAGTTAATTTTTATTGTAGTTCTGCCTCTTTCTCACTTGTTTTCAGCTGACATCTACTAAATTTAACGCGATGATAGTTGTCTGGTTAAATTTGAGGGTATTCCTCATGCTCTATTTAGCTTGATTTTTGCCTATTTCTGCTTTTTTAGCCTGATAACAGTCGTATAGTCAGATAAATTTTGTTGTTGTTTTTTTTTCCTTTTTTTTAATAGCTTTGTTAGGGCCTTTTTCATTCTATTTTACTTCAATTTATACTAGTTTTCTTGAGGAATTTGTTAAATTTAGCATGATAATAGTGACGATATCAGATTTCCACAATTCATAATTTAACTGCTATTGCTTGTTTGTGGATTAGATTGTGTATGATTTTTTAATCTGCATTTCGGGTCACACTCTGTGATCCATCATCAGGATAGAAGAGAGCTGAGAGACACATAAGAAAGCAATAGCAATGATGATGAATCATGGAGTATGACCTGAAATGTGAACACAAAAAAATTACACACAATCTAATCAGAAACAAGCAATAACATTGATAATATCTGTTTGCTTAAGTTAAGCTCTATTGTGTTTCTTTGCTTGTTTTTTCAAAAATCTTGGTCAGAGGTGTTTTTTCGTGCTTTAAGTTCGGACAAATGGTTGTAACTTCAACTAGAACTTTGTTGCCTTCACTTATATTCGCAATGTGTAGTGTTTCTTTGATTTGTACAGTTAAGAGATGCTGAACTCACATAACTCACTGGTTTTGCAGTCCAACGCTAAATTTATTTTATTTGTTGTATAAATGATTGGATTCTGGTACTTTTTGTCAGATTTCTCAAATATAGTGAAATTAAGATTCTTTTAGGCTGCGGTCTCATGGAGGAGAGCTTCCTAAAAATGTTCAGTGAGCCCTGTTGAAACTCTTTAGGAGCATTTGAATGTGGGTGGTCCCATGAATTTTATAGTGCAGACTAAGCTTCAAACATTAAGATTCGGAATTTACAGAAGCCAGCGATCTCATGAATTTTATTATTTTGTATATTCAATCCAATAGAGTATAAAAAAATTATTTGGCCGGAACCTGAAAATTTCAGATGATTGACAAGTGGCAGAAAATTTCCTAAGCCGGCAGAGGAAATTCTAGCCTCAGTCCAAATTACAAACTAAAAGTAGGGGCTCCTATTTATCAAGAAAATATTCTTAATCCTTTAACCTTTTTTTAACCTCATGATACCCTTGCTCCAAAAAAATAGTTCCTGAAGCCCCTCCATGGACTGCAGCCTTACTCATGCAGAACTTGAAAATACAACTATTTAGTTTTGCTTTGTTCGGTAAATTTCTTGCAGTGTCCGTCAGCTTAGATGCCATGACCAAGGAATATCCTTCAATGTGGTAGATTTACCTCAATTAATTATTGAACATTCTACTTTTGTACATTAAGCATGTAACATGTCTCTGGGGGATTTGAACATGCATGTCCACTATAAAGTGCTGGATGATTTGCTACTTGAACTCATCCCATTTGATAACAATGAAGTCATTTTAGGTCGCATTTTGTCTACGTATTCTTTTGCTATTTTTGGGTTAAGTTTGGCTAAACTTAACATGGTAACATCCTCTGTTTATATTAAGCTTTAGTACAGTTATCTGCTTAATGTATATTTTGGACAGGGTGATTTTCAGTTAAAGTAAGGTAGATTTTTCTATTTTAACATTGCCTTGGTGTTGTATTTTTGTGGCTTCTGGTTAATTGGCAGAAATTATTTTTTCATGTCTAAATTGTGATAGTTTTTTCTTGAATTTGGCTAAGTTGACAACTATTTGCTTTTGCAAAACTAAAATTTGTGGTTTTTTTTCTGTATTTTGAATAGAGTTCTTTTGAGATTCCAATTTGCCTCAATTTTTACTGACTTTTAGTCGATTTGATTAAACTCTGATTTGTTTTCATTCAGTGAATGCCTCTGATCTGTTTAAATTCACCTTTATTGTCATTATCCACTCAAGTCCTAACTTGCTAGGGCCATGTGCAAGTGTTATACAAATAACTTTAATGTGACTTCATTTGGTATATACTTGCTTGCCTCTTGCAAGATTTATCAAATCTATAATCATGAGAATTATCAAGGTCACATCTCTCTTTCATTTTCATATACTATTTATGTTGTTAATTATGCATCTGGTCTAAATTTTTTTTGAGGTTAAAATTAAAAATGCTACCGATTTTCATGGAGACGATTAGATTGTGATATCTTTTGATTGATTTCGTCTCACTGTAGCATCATTTTTTCATTTTAGATCAATCATTACTAGTTTTCAGAAGACTTTGGTTTAATTTGGCACAATAATAGTTGACTGGTTAATTTAGCCTGATAATAGTTTTTGCAGTTCTTTGCTAAATTTGTAACTTGGCTAGTGTCTTTTTCATATGTCAGAAGAACTATGGTTGCTTCATTTTGCAGATTTTCTCGTACTTTTTAAAAGATTTCTCCCAAGGGCCCCATGTTCTTTTTGGGTTTGGCTTGAATGAATGAATGAATGATTTTAATGACGTCCACAAGACCAAACAGTTTAAGGGACCGCGGGATCACAGCCATAAGCTAACTCCAAATTCTTTTCCACAAGTCAGACCTCCTGCTATGAATCTTGACAATCAAACTAGCGATTTGGTTGATCTTATCCTCCCCGAATAAGCTGTGCATGCTGTCCACCCTCGAACTGATTTCGTACTCAGCTCGGATGTCATCATACACTGTGCACGCTATGACAAAGTGCCATTCACTCTCAATCACTCCCGTCACACAAAACCTGCAAATCCTTTCTTCCCACTCCTCTTTGGGCCTTTTCCATCTACATGTCTCGCATTTGAGGTGATGAGAACCTGTCCTCAATTGAGCCACTAACAATCTAGCTTTCCCTTTAATAGCTGCCCCTAGATAAGCCTTATCACCATGTTCCCAGGTTGGGTTGAACACTTTGATGTAATGAGCCTTTTTCTGACCTATGTTATTAGTCCACATGGCAGTCCGGAATTTTTCCATGACGAACTTTTTTATTTCCACATTGGTATTAGGGCATTCTTGTAACTTGATATTCCACTTACTCAACCACTTTATGTTTTGTTTCATCCATGTTTTCTTCCTGCGGACCAAGTCCTCTTTCATCCCAATTTTGGGCCATCGTTGGTTATCCATGTTTCCAAGTTTCTTTAAATAACTTTGAAGATCATATGTTTTATTTTTTGTTTTCTGTATTTTACGAGGTTAAATGCACTGTTCATTGCGTAGATGATTGAGTTTTGATAATGTTTGGCATTTTGTTGAACTTTGCTAGAATTAAGATCATTTTGCTCACATGGAACTTAATACTTAATTAGACATTATTTTAATTCACATTTTGCTTTGTTTTTCACTATTTGTATCAACTTTGGCTAAATTGAGCACTGTGGCACTTGTTTGGTTAAATTTAGCTTTATTGCAGTTATTTGCTGAAGTATAAGATCTTAGTTTAAATTTCCTTTGCTTTGGTTTTTACTATTTTCTGCGAAATTTGGCTAAACTTAGCACTGGACACTTCGGTTAAATCTAGGGCAATTATATTTAATTGCTCAATCTTTAGCATTGGAGTTTTTCCTGAGGTTAAGATTGTTGATTTTTATTAAATTCTGGTGGCTTTTGGTTATGTGGCACTGATTATTGCGTAGATGGCCGATTCAAGGTAGTTTTTGCTTGAAAGTTGAATACAGAGAATTTCAGGATGATCTTGCCTTGGTGGCATATAGATCTGCAAAGTTTTCCCTGTATAGTTCTCTTGGGATTGTATTTTACCTCAATTTTTACTATATTTGGCCGGACTTGTGAAATTTAGTGTAATCATGTCTGTTGCTGTTATTATCTCAAGTTTTATCTTTGTTAAGGCCATTATCATTTAAAGTCAAGACTCAAGAGACTGTATACATGGTCATGTGGCTTCCTTTTTTTGAAGCTAATTTATAGGGTAGGTTGGGTTTTTATTTGTTTATTATTCTTTTTGACAAGGTAAATGGAGTAGATAACTAAATTTTGGCAATGTTTGGTTGAGTTCTGTTTAGTCTAAGGGTCATTTTGCATTTTTTATTGATTTATTGATGTTTCTAAGTAGTTTCATTCAATTTTGGCTAAAGTTAGCATGAAACAATTGTTTTGCTAAATTCAGCAGTAATTTGGTTAAATATAGCTTTTTTGTGGTTAGTTGCAGACAAACTACAGTACTTTAATGGTAGATTTTCGCTTACTCTTTTCAAGATTTCTCTAAAAGTCAGTTGTATTGATTTTTTTCTTAAATGATTAAATTTATATGGTTTTGGGTTGTATTGAGGTAAATTTAAGACTATTTTGAGTGGAGTCTTTTTGAGATTGTGTTTTGGCTTGATTTCACTGATTTTCATTTGACTTTGGTTAGTTTAGTGTGATCACACCTCTTCCTGCCAAAGTTAGATCTGTTGCTGTTACTCTCCCAAGTTTTAGCTTGGCTAGGGCTACTATCTATTGATTATTCTTATGAGGTTCTGTTTAGGGGTCTCATGCTTCTAATCTTGTGAGGAACAAGCTTGGGTGACAGACTCTAAAAGACAGATGCAAAAAAAAAGCAAGATAAACGATACAGTTATGAAAGCCATCTACCATCAATAGGTGAAAACTACCTGCCTGCTCCATCATCTAAGCCTAACATACGAATAACAGAAAAAAAAGCATATAAATACTGAAACGTTAAACAGCTACCCAACCACATAGCACACAAAAATACCTTTAAGAATTATACACTTGTCAGTGTGGTACACCCACACCCCTAGGAATTGTGCACCATTGTGTACTTGCTTTAAAATCCACTCCCTCACCAGACATTGTACTACTTCTGCCATTACAGGAGAGGCTGCATACATTGTGGTCTTGCCAACTGAATGCTGTCTATTAACTCTGCCGACCAAGCCACTCTTGTAAATGTATCATCTGCATAGGCCAAAAGGGATAACACACCGGCCACTTCTAGAATCATGTTATGGTGAGAAACAACCAGTTGTTTGATCATTCTAGTTATATCTTGAAAGTTTGAAACAAATCCACGAGTATGCCAATATCCTAATTGAACATGTTAAAATTTTGCACAACTCACTGGACACTTGTACAATCATGTTATGGTGAGAAACAACAAGTTATTTGATCATTCTAATTATATCTTGAAACAAATCCATTAGTATGCCAATATCCTGACTGAGCATGTTAAATTTTTGCCATAAACACCTCATTTTTTGCCTCCACAGGAATTAGAATACTAGAATCTTGGATCAGTGCCTCGAATCCTCCAAACCCTCATCCACTGCCTCGTTAAAGGACAAAAAATCCATTCTGCAATGATGCGTCTCCACATTGCACATAGCTGCCTCCAATTTGTTGTAAAAGTCAGCCAATATAGTAATACATAACCTAAAATAAACTGCATCTGTGCCCCCTCTAGACTTAATATTGCTCTGTCTAGATTAAGATCTTGCACATTTGGAGAAATTTTTTTTCTTCAGCCGAACATCTGAAATATGCCCTTTATGCAATGGGTCCCTTGGAGGCCAAATACCATGATCTGCCATGATAAAGAAGCCCAAGCAACACCAAAGCCTTCCCAACCAAGTCAATTGTAAAATACCCAACAATACACCATCATAACATCAAAATAACACAGAAGGGCAGCATTCTCCACATAATAATTTCTAGCCTCATCATAACAAAATGCTTTAGGCTCAAATTCTACCCACAAGATTATCGTGCAAGTTCCCCCATTCTAAACCATCATTAATTAGCATGAGGCCACTGCCACTATAGAAACTAATATCCATTTGTGGTACTAAGGAGTAAATTAAATATAAAACTTAACATCCCATGCCACCAATTTTCTTAGGCCCTCCCAATCATGAGTATCCAAACTCTCTATTGCCAACATGGTAGGACTTTCAACACCCCTTTTGTAGGAAATCAGCTGCATAGTTTTGTTCTAAAAGGCAATGAAGATATTTGACCACTTTAAACTTACTAATCCATACACTTGCCTCTTTGAGATAAGATCTCATCCTCTGGTTTGGAAAATTGCCTTTTTTTGATGCTGTTATCATAACTTGTGTGTTGCTTTCAATAATTCTCAATATCCTTCCTTATATGCCATTATTAGTCTAACAATTACCACCTTCCACTCAGCTTCGTTGTTAGATTAAGTGCTAGGCAGCCAAGATCCACCACGCTAGAAACTTCCTTTGCCATCACATAATCATGCTCTAGCTATTCTAGGATTCATTTGTGGTGCACCCAACACCTATCTTTTTGAAAACCAAATTTTTATTCCTATCCGATTTCTTATGATCAAGGGACCCACTAATGGACTGAGATATGCCAATATCTACAAAATTACTTTCTTTACCTCAAATGGAGTTAAATTTTCTCATTTCCTATTTTCTACGCTTAACATATTCAACTATGATACTTATAATTTGAACCCAACATCTTTCTAAAGGAAGATCTGTTATGGACCATGCTAAATTGATGTTGTATTAAATAGAGGAGATGAAAGCTCCTTATATAGATTTACAAAGACAATGTTTCTAAAAGAAACAATTGTGAACTAAAGACGAAAATAGAAACTACCTAATAAACTAAAGACTAACTAAGATGACCATTAAAGAAACATTACAATATTCTATTACCCTCCCTTAATGGTCATTGTCTAACTACCATGCAAAGACACATTGTCTTTTGGTCACAAATTCTTTAGAACATTCTGTTGTTGCTAAGACCCTCCTTGGATCTACAAAATGTTAATGACCAAGAAGCCGTCCAATCTGATGCTGGTTAACAAACGTATTACTCATTGTAGCCAGAGACACCGAGATGAAATTGAAACCATGATTTTGAGGAAAATCGCCAAACCCTTTTGCGAATGAGCACTACACCCCAAAACAAACTGCAAGATGATTCACCAAGAACTTTTGTAGATGATCACTATGACTCAAAATAGACTGCAAAAAAGCCACAATTTTTTTGGAGAAAAATCGGAAAAACCAGACACAATTTTTGAGGTGAAAAATTGATCAAAACCAGACAACAGAATCTGAGACATGGAGCAGAGAATACAAAGCTTCGTTTTTTGAGGAAAAAACGATAAAACCCAACAGATAATTTTTGAGGAAGAAATTATTAAAACCCAACAGATAATTTTTGAGGAAAAAATTATTAAAACCCAACAGATAATTTTTGAGGAAAAATTTATTAAAACCCATCAGAGAAATCTTCATGCAACAAAACACAAGAGCACATGCAAGAACATGCAACGCACATGCAACCTTCGAAAATTAGAGTTTTTTGCTCAGTCCAAGAAATTGCGCAATCAAGACCCTTGACTAGGCTTGCGATTTTCAGCAAAAATCTTCGAAGACGAACCACAAAATTTTCATAAAATACCTCCAACGATTTTTATTTTAAAAAATCAAAAAACAAATTTCTGAAAAAAAAACTCCAGATCAAAAGAGGCTCCAATTTTCTTGAAAAATTCACCAAATTTTAAGAAATCCCATCGACCCGCTCTGATACCATGTTATGGTAAATTGATGTTGTATTAAATAGAGGAGATGAAAGCTTCATTTCTAAAGACCCTTTTATTACTCTCGAGATAGGTAGCTCATAAAGTGCATAGAAGAGAGGCAACCCATAAATTTTGGAGATGAGTTGAACTTGTAGGCAAAATCTCATATGTTGCTGCATTGTTTCCAGGATGTCTCATGCCATTTGCAACTTCTCTAACAACTTTGGCCAAATACTTGATGCATTCTCCGAATCAAGGAGCAAATGATTCACTACTTCCACATTTCTGCAACACAGAGGGCAACAAAACCAGCCAAAGTTAAATTATCAAGGGTTAGAATTTTGTTCTTTGCTGCTATGCACGCAAAGTTGCAAACATGTTGCATTTAGTGGGAGGGGAAGCATGCAAAATTTCTGCATTAGCCAATCCAATCTATCTAGCCTTTGTTCTTTTTGGACACAACACAACCTGATTTAACATTTTAAAGACCTTCCTTGTTCATTAGCCAATCCAATCTATCTAGCCTTTGTTCTTTTTGGACACAACACAACCTGATTTAACATTTTAACGACCTTCCTTGTTCATTAGACAACACATATTTCTTGGGTGAAATTATAATTCTTATGGCAGCCAGGTAATTCTTTAACCAAATAAAAATTCTTTGATCTTTTGGGATTGGTTAGTGTTGTCTTTGATGTTGGCAATTTTTAAACTTTTCAAGCTCATTAAAGAGACAAGTTGTTAGAGTAGACCTCTTGAATTCATGTTGATTTTCCAAGTTACATGTGGAGTTCCTTTGTTGTTCCAATTTAATTGAATTGAAAACATTAATATTTACGTCATGAAGTCTTGTTTGCAATTTTTTTGGGTCATTTTGAAATGCCAAGTTGCCTATAAAGTCAAGGTTGTCAATAAGTTGGTCATAGTCAGAAGTGTTTTGTAGCCAAGTTTGATCTTTCGAAAAGCATTGAAAGATGGTATAAATTGAGTTTTTTTCCTTGTTAATTTGATTTATATGGAGATGATCAAAGTATTAAACAATTTAAGTGGCAAAAAATATAGGGTCCAATGCAATTTGCAGTTTCATAAATCTGCACAATAACTTAGAGGTTTGATAACATGTTCTAACTGGCTCTCTTCAAGTTTTGACATGTTCTAGATGGTATAAAGTGAGTTTATTTTTCTTGTTAATTTGATTTATATGGAGATGATCAAAGTATTAAACAATTTAAGTGGCAAGAAATATAGGTTCCAATGCAATTTGCAGTTTCATAAAGCCGCAAAATAACTTAGAGGTTTGATAACATGTTCTAACTGGCTCTCTTCAAGTTTTGACATGTTAATTCCACAGTATATTAAACCTGGATGCAGGGATGATGGGTTTGCAAATGTGAATTTACAATTTTTTAAAGTTTCAGCACACAATCACAATTTGGTTCCAAGTGTCTGCACAAAGGTTTCACTAAATATTTGGAGATTACTCCATTTATTCACAAGTCACAAAGTTGTTTTAATTTGAGAGGTTTGTATGCACATTTTGGGGCTACAAGTGATGTTATATATTCAACATTTCTTTTCAAAATAAAGGAAAAGAGAAGCTTGAGTTTAAATTCTCATGTTGTTAATAACCTTGGAGTTTTTGGTTTTTCATAAAGATCAAATGGTAGGTTATAAGTTGTTTTGTTAACAAGAAGTGAAAAAACAGACGTTTCAAGCACTTTGGGAATTGCAATGTGCCCTCACAACCCAATGATTTAAAAAATCCTGCAAAATAAAAATAAAACTCAAAACACCAAAAGTCGTTATAAAAATGGAATTACTAAGACCCTGTCATGTCCCCACTCTTTCCTAAGGTTGACCTTGACACTATTTACTACGAAAGTGTTTTTTTGACACTGCCTATATATATTAAAATTCTAAAGTATAACATAGGATTTTAAATCAAAGTTTGAAATCTCAAAGTCTCAACACTGTACTTTGGGTCCATGCACCCTATTTGTAGTGCATACTTATAATTAGAATCTTATTATTGTAATTAGAATTCATTCGTGTTTATACAGTGCAAGATTGGTTTCAGGTGTTGATTGTCCTTATTTGGATTTGGGAAGGAACCATACATTGCATCAGGCCACAGGCTACCTTTTCCATCATTCTAGAGGCATCTTCCACTTGTGACAACCAAGGTTGCAGAGTTGCAAATTGTTTGCTAGCTTAGGTTACCACACTATATAGACCTGTAGGGTTATTTTAGTGATTTTCTAGCTAGGAAGTGCCACCTTTCTAGACTTCAATGGTAGAACCGAACCATTGAGTGCATACTGACAGTCCCAACCGGTGCTGAGAGGGGAGGGGTGAATCAACACTTTTAAAACTTTTCTCTTTAAATCTGGTGAAGTATACTTTTAACTATAAGCCAAACAGATTCAAGCATGAAATAAAATCAAGCAAACAATCACACAATGACACCAGATTTATCACGTGGAAACTCAATTAGGGTGAAAACCACAGTGTGAGGAGACCTCACAAATTCTGCACTCTTCTGGAGTATGCCTTGTTAGGAGCCTTCCCGGTTAAAGGATTACAACGCATTGTTAGATGTGACCCGGTTAAGGGATTTGTTACAATAACGCCAGTTAGTGCTTGCCTGGTTAGGACTTAGAACACCTTACAAGATGTCACCCGGTTAAGGGATTTGATACAAGGGACCT
This sequence comes from Chamaecyparis obtusa, assembly GCA_027943335.1. Taxonomy (NCBI): domain Eukaryota; kingdom Viridiplantae; phylum Streptophyta; class Pinopsida; order Cupressales; family Cupressaceae; genus Chamaecyparis; species Chamaecyparis obtusa. The sequence continues at coordinate 50,761 of BSBK01011148.1, forward strand.
GTTAGAGTCCACCCAAATACTAGGATTTAACTATTGTAATTGCTAGAAAACAATAGAAAGACTGACCTTTTACAAGTGGCTGTGCATAGCCTGATAAGATCTTTGTTTGTGCTCAACTGAGAAGCATCACTGGTCGCCACATATGTGTTTCTCCTCTACTGTTGTGCTTCTCTGCACACTCTTCTCTTTCTTCTTCTCTTTGCTATTTACCCTAGCTTCTTTAAGCGTACAGGTTCACTCTTTTCTTTGGCAGAATGAAGGAAACTCATATTCTCGACAGGCAGAAGAATATATAGAGTTCTTATCCTAATTGCACCTCTCATGCATGACCTAACTTCAGATCCCTTTCGGATACATCACTCTGTGGAGTATTAGTTCACTGAGGAAACATCCGATGCATGCGCTTGCTTTATCTACTTTATGAAGAAAACAATAGATGCGTGTCAAGCACCTTTTCTTCACAAGAGATAACTCCTTGTTTTAAAGTCACAGATTTCGGCTTTAAAACCTTCCAACGTGCTTCAAACTGATCACCATGTTAACTCAAAGTCTTCCGGATTTAGTGCAGTAAATCCCGGTCAAAGAGTTGGTTGAAACAGATAGTTGACTATGACTTCCCCGGTTCATTGTATCATACCGAAGTCTTTTCTTGATCAGTTGAGATCCTTATGTTGTGAACAGGTAAGAGCTTTAACCTGTCACTGTTCCTTCCTTTGCTTACTGGTTGCACATTATCCTTGGTTGTGTTGTTGACACCGGTTTGCACCTTCTCTTCCGCTGTGCTTGTTGACACCAGTTGTATCCTGGTCCTTGGATGACAATTGAATCCTCCTTTCCTTGACTGCATACATTACCTGGTTGCTGAGACTTTCCATGGTGACTGGTTGCTAAACCAGCCTCTTTTCATACAGATCTCCTTAGATCTTTAGACTTTAGAGAGATGACAAATCTCTATTCCTCTTTTGCCAATCAATGACAATACTTGTACTAGTAGCAGGCTTACCGGTTACCATCGTTTAATGCCAACACATACAATTAACATAGTCACCACTACATGCCTGCTTAGAACCACCTAGTCTTTTAGTGGCTTTATGCAAATCTCGATCAAGGAAACACGAAGGAAGGACTTGTTCGAACTTCGATATTATGGCGCGATACATTGTCAGTGTTTACAATTGGTGATTAGCCAACTAAGGTGTATCAAGTGTGAGTGCAGTTGGATGTTGAAAAAGATTTATAATTTTAGTTTCCTTCGTTGGAACATTGGACTGAAAGTCATTGAGCTGCTTGCAACCTCTTGAATTCGTCTGATATGAACAATTTATTCAATGCTACAATATATTTTATCAGTTGTCTCCGATGATACTACGATACAATATATATACATAACACTCCTTTTCTAGTTGGTTTCAAATGCTAGAGTTTCCAGTGGTTATGTTTTCATTTACCTGGAATGAATGATTACTATGCAAATTAGTGTTTAAGGGTTGGGACAGTACAAACCCACAAAGGAGAGGAAAAGTTTGAATTGTTGCTTCCTTCTGCACCATCCTTTCTCACACTCTACTTCTACAAAGCTGTAAAAGGAAAATAAACGTAAAACATGTGGACTTTGTCTCAATGCACATAAAACTTTTATTTCCTTTGCAATTTCCTCATATCACAAAAACAAAAGAAACTCCTCAAGTTTTGGTTTAAAGAAATACACAAGATAGATTTCATGAAGAGGCTTTAGATACCTTCCAACAATTGGGATTGGTACATGCATAACTGAATTCCACACTTTTTTAGCATCTTCTTTTGCCCATGCCTTTAAATGATAGCTTGGAAGAAGGTGTGGGTGCTAAGCATAAACAATTGCGCTATGAATTGTTTTTGTGGAACACCCCAAATAAATGTTATCTTATGGGATATAATGATTTTAGCATAGGTGGATATGGATTTGTTGAAATGACTTAAGACCTTTCAATGCAATTTGTAGGTGTAGAACCAAATTCCTTTGCCAATGACTTCCCTATTTGTGCCAAGATGATAGTTTTATAAAGTTAGAAGTCAATACAAGGTGTAAATTCAATGCTGCGGTCTTTGCTGGGTAACCCCACAACTTGCATATTTTGAAGCTTTGAGATAGAGTTAAGGCATCCATCAAAGAATCAAAAAGGGATTTTTGTTATATACTATAGTTGCAAATACACTAGTTGACATGATTACAAATTTGTAAGCATAAACAAGGAATTTGAGTAGTTCTAATGTCTAAAAGGAAATGTTGTCTTAGGTAAACACTATTGGTAGGTACAAATCTTAATCTCTGAACCTTGTTAGATAGTTACACAACTTGTACCAAATTTAGGTTTTTGACCAAGATATAAACCCCCATTAGAGCATAATGGAGATGAGACTTGAAACATCAATAAAAGGGTTCAAAATATGGAAACTAAAAGATAAAGTTTAGAATATTGGAGCTTTCAAGAAGAGCCCTAATCATAAGTTGATTGCATATGTTGAAGACACCGAAGTGGATGAAATGTATGTTATATATTTGTAAAGAGGGAAAAAACTAAGTGCCTAAAAGGAAATACCTCTGAGAGCTGATTTTACTCACATCAGGATAAGCCAATGTTTAGGGTCTGCAATATCAGCATTAGTTATCCTTTTTATATAGAAATAATAATAATAACAAAAATTTACAAATGTCAATGTAGAATGTTTAATCATAATGGATTGGTGAAAATATCTCTTTACAGAAGAGAAATTACAAATTTACTCCTATAGAAACCAAAACTATTGATGACAAGGAACTTGTAGTCCTTTTTTGGAAGCCTTTGCATCGGACGCCAACACATTATGTAGATGTCCTTGTGTTGTGCTGTCGTCTAGTCCAAACACACAACAAAAGGTATTACAAGGCTCAGGAAAAGTTCTTGTTTGCCCAAAATGCAAAAATGCATTGTTCAAAATACACACAATATTTAAGAATGATGAATTTGCGAATAAACCAGTTATTCAACTATTCAAAAGTAGATATTGAAATACTAGAGAGAGGGAGGTGAGAAAATATATCACCAAATAACACTTCCTCTCCAAAGAAGGATTTGCAAACAAGAAAAGGAAAAGAGGAATTGCTTTTTGAGTGACTTACCTCAGGCAAACTTCCATTTTGGTCTTTTGACCTCCACTACGACCTATATTTTCCTTGACATTTTAAAGAGTAAATGAAAATACTGTAAACAAGAAATGTAAATATAGAGAAAGGAAACAATATTTTTGAAACAAAATCACCTAGAAGCTTGAAAAAACTCCCAAGAAAGTGTTGTGGCATTAATTCTATTGTTCTTCACAATCTCATGAAGATAATATTTGCCACATGCTGAAAACATTAGATGCAAAATTTGGTGTGATCATGTAGCTTGTTGGCTTTTTGAAAAATGTTTGAGTTTCTTCTTTCAAGTTGCAAGAATGAGAATTAGAATGGAAAAATCAGTTGAGGCCAAAAGGGGGAAGTTAGAAAGATTTTTGTCAATTGAAATGCATGCAGGAGTGTTACTTCCCAAATTGTTAGTGGAAAAGTAACACTCAAACGATGACTGGAACTGTGAATTTTTAGAGGGCTAGCACATTGTGCATTTTCGTTTGGGAAAATTTGGACTTAGAAAGCCAAAATTATCATAAAATGCCAGAAATAGAATCCAAGTGCCAACATTTTCTTATTGGTACGTGTTGTATTAGAGAGCTAAAGTGAGGACACAATGTAATATGAAATGGAAAGGGTGTGCAATTTTTGACACTACAATATCATTGGTCCAGGAATCAAAAAGCTCATTGGCAAACTATTAGTAGTAATTAGGGGCTGGTTAATAATAATACACTTGTATACATTATCATGAATGGTATACATTACCATGATAAAGCATAGAGGCACATTTTGGTTTCAAATCATTTAAATGACCCTTCTTTGTATCATGAAAAGGATGATGAGTTCTTTAGAGCTTAATGCATCAAAAGTTAAGTGCCTTGATACAAATTTTGTTGTCCATGATGCTAATTAAGGTAGAAGAATTGAAATGCAAACATGGTTTAGAAAGTACATTGATAACATTGAGCGAAAGAATCTTGAGTTGTGATATTTCTATCAGGATTAAACTCTAGTTTTTGAGTCAAATTAATTGATCCATGTTTCACAAGAAACCATCTCTCATGAGAATGAACGTTTAATGTCCCTGTTTTTCAAGCTCTTGGGATTGGCCTATCATGTGACCCTCGTAGGCTAATGAGGATGGACAGAGGGTCTCTTTCAGTGGGCATATACATCTACTTCAGGATTCAGTATGCATTGGTTTGGCCTTCGTTTGACGTCATTCGGACTTCATTTGCTATAGTTTTGCCACGTTTACTATTTAAAGTAAGCCTGATGTTGTTCGAGAAGGATCCTTTCTATTTTTGGAAAGTGCATTTGGTCACATGGGGAAATAATAGGTGTGACTCCTGTTTCAGATGGCATATTAAAAGGATCAGTATTTTGGGAGTTATTATTATTTTGGTGGCCAAATTATTATTAGATCATTAAATGGCTTATTATAAAGTTATAATTTAACTTTATAATTTCACTTAAGTTGAGGGTTGAGTCATCATGGGAAGGGGCCATTTATTTAATTAATTTATGGAAGCCTAAGCTAAGGTATTATTTTAAAGTATTGGAGTAAATGAATTATTAAAAGGAAAAGTATATTTATTAATTCCACATTGGTAAGAATTGCGTTTGAGCTCTCAACAAAAAAAAAAAAAAAGAGACTTGAGAGCTCATTCTAAGATATCCATTGTTCATTTGATGAAAATTTATTAAGTTTCTTGGCTGTGAGAAATTGCTAGGGTTTGAGGACTGAGTCCTCTCTTGGCAATTTGAATCATCACTGATTGATGATGAATTTTGCAAACTGAATTCTGGAAATTATTCTGAATCTGTAGATATTGATCTTGGTGTTGAGGTATACCAAGTTATGGAGAAAATATCAGGCATTTATTTACAGAGATTTGTGAAGAGCTGGCTCGAAATTGTTTGGAGTTGTATCTGAAACTTTATTGAAAGTAATACATGGCTTCCATACTGATATAGGGAAGAGCTGTGTCATTATTTAGTGGCTGCGTTTTCGATTTTGGAGGCTGCGTTATCTTCTAGTGGCTGTGTGAGTCTTAAATAGGCTGCGTGACTTCACTTGTGGCTGCGTGGATCTTTTCAGATTTGTGTGTGGATTGTTTCTAAGGCTGCGTGAAACATTCTTAGAGTTGCGTTTGGAAGTCTGGATTAGTTGCAGCATTGTGTTTGCTGATGAAACGAGCTGGATACATTCTATCTTCTTTCCCTGTTATGTGGCAACCATTTAGTGGTTGTGTGTTCATTTGGAGGCTGTTTATAATGATCTTGAAGGCTGTGTCACTTGCTGGAAGTTGTGAGTGATTTTTCTTTGACAGCAAATTACCTTCAATAGTCATAGGGATTAAGGTGCACTATTTATGATACTATTATTAATGTATTGATTCTTATTTATCAGATAGAGTATTAATTACTGATCTGGTGAACATTCAAAAAATGAAATAAATTTGCTGTTCTGATTTGAATGTTGGAAACTTTTTCAATAAAATATCTTATATGTTTGAAACACAAGAAATTGCAAATTAATTTGAAGAAAAAACTAGTTTGTTAATGAGAGCCAGCCAGGCTCTTTACAGAACGGAACACTTAGCACTCATTGCATTTAGGTGAAGCTTACAGAGGTGAAGGATTGGGCCTTCCCGGGAGGTCACCCATTCCATTGCTACTCCAACTCAAGTGCGCTTAACCATGGTGTTTCCCTCAAGGTTAAACCCACTTAGCTCGTACCCCATTAAATCTTCAGTTACCTTGAGAACATATGTTTTGAGATAGTAACTGATGCCAAAACAAGGAAAGACTAAAGAGGCTCAAATAATGCATTAACAAAAGTACAAAACTATTTCAGATGCTCGACTTCATGGAGATAGCAGGGAAATTCCAATACTAGAAGACTTAGAAGGAATACACACATTACATCTTTGATGACATAGTTGTTCTTGATAATTTGATATGCTAGTACATGCTTGTCTCGCTCGAGGGAAAATATGTTTGAAAAGGATAGGTCTTAAGCCTCACCTATTGCCTCACAAAACAATGAGCGCATTATACCTCTTATGAATCATCCCACAAAGAACAATGCGGCATTAAGATCGAGAGACAAAAGATAAGTCATAGAAAGTTTGACAAATAGCTTTAGGAATGATGACCTACGGCCAACATACCTGATTTGTTTGACAGAATGCTATGATAGTCATACACTCATCAAAATTAGTCAAAGAATTAATATTTAATTATGAAGAACCTATTCAAATTTTTGTAAAGAAATATTTGTCTTATTTTTTACATGAACTTTTTGTATTTATTTTAAAAAGCCTTTGTAAACCCAGAAAATGGCAGTTGAATGGGTATAGGAGGAAAGCAAACATTTTCCCTATAAAATGTAATATCTGAAGGTGACAAGGGGCTGGAACTTAATAGTCAAATGAACTTGTCTTTAAAGTTGCATTTGAAGTTCCAATTCTCTGATGGTGTTGTTATTACATCTTTACCTATTTTAGATGTGATTGTGAATATGTTGGATGCAAAAACATTTCTTGACTTTTCCTTTTGCAGCCTTAAGATTTTGCAATGAATTCATTCATTTAAATCTTGATTTTCCATATCTGTGTAATTTATCAAAGTTTGTTCTCCTACTTGATGAGCTTATATATTTTTATTTCCTTGTCTATATTCGTCATCTTCGAAGTCTGCTTCCTAGTTGAGGAATTGATGTGTGCCTTTCCTTTCCTGAAATTTGCAATTTTATTTCAACTTATTGAAAAACCACAAATCCCCCATCGTATGAGAGAGCTGCCCTGCTTAAACATAGAGGAAAATCACCCTTCTCACAGTGGTTTTAACTTTCACCAACTGTTGTGAGCACCTGTAGGCTGTCATTGCCCATTTGTTTGAGATTTGCTGATGCTAGTAAGTATTGCAGTGACATATCTGTTTACCAACAGGTAGCCAGACAAGTCTTTCCAAACTTTGCATGGAGTTCCTTGCACATGCATAACTACCCAGTAATCATTTAGTGCTCCATGCCTGAGATAAACACAACTGTGCCTTGTCTAAATCATACTGGTGCAATATTGGAACTTTACAAGCTCAAGAATCCAACCAAAAACGTGTATTTCTTCCTTCTATCATGTATATTCCAAGATAGCCTATTCTTCATAATGCCTATAGATTTATTTATTTACTACCAAATAATTGAGTCAGCAGGCTAAACTTATTCTTTAGAATGCCTTAAGATTTTTTTATTTACTTCCAAATAGTTGAGTCAGAGTCAGCAGACTAAGTGACATGAGGTATGTTAGGGCCATTATAATTTACATTTTACAGTCAAGGGACTGTACATTGTCACGTCACTTCTTTGTTTTGCTTCTGATTACTGTTCGCCCTTTTCTTGGTTTACAAGTATCTCTTCCATCAAATCCACCTAGGAATTATGCCTGATTTTGTCTTTTGCAGTATGCCACTCCCTAAATTGGATGTGGCTATTTGTGCAATTCAATTGTATATTTTAAAGCATGTTACACATCTCACTGGGATTTGAACATGATTCTCCATTATAAAGGTCTTAGTGATTTACCGCTTGAGCTTATCCATTTGACAATATTCAAACCCATCTCTTTCAGTAAATTGGTCAAACTAGAATTGATGCAATTTGCAACAAATGGTTTCTTCTGAAATTAGATCATGTTGTCACTTTTTAGTTACGCTCTGACTCTTACTCACAATTATACAAGTTTACAAAGTTACATAACTACTCAGTTGGCCAGCTGATTTTCCTGTGATGTCACAGAACAGTCACCTTATCTTGAAGTGGATGCATATTTCCAACTAATAAGCATTATTATTATAAAAGTTCACATACAATCGTAGGATCTAGAGAGTTGAGAATTTTTCTTAGAGATCCTAACTTGGATTGATTGTTCAATCATCTCATTGTTGCTTATGTGGGTGTAAGGACTCTTCCAAAGTGTAGATGACTATATCATTGCCATTGGGCCTGAGTAGTAATGCATTAAAAAATAAATTTTACAATGAAATTTATTGCATATTATATGTATTCTATTTTGTCTTGTGTTATCTCTCTTAGATAAGAGAGAGGGTTTTGACAACATTTCATCTTGGCCATAGATATTAGAAATAGGCAATGATGGATCATAAATGCTCGTCTTATTAGCTAGCTTCTGTTATCCATTTATTCCTCTAAGGACATAATTATTTCTTGTCAGTTTTGAGAGTACATTTTTCATATGCTTCCTTGCTTGCTCCATTGTTTTGTTATTTTTTGTTTGTGTTGGGCTCAACATCAATGATCATCAAACAAGTTCTTTTAGCTCTCATTGGTTTTTGTTGGGCATTAGTAGAGAAAATGGTTTATTACACTGTTTCTTCCAGAACATTTGGTATATCTTTTATCAATAATTAGTTTTATTTAAATAAGAAATAATGCAATTAATTTCCACAGAGATGGAACCAATCCAAAAGTCCCAAAACATGTTGAAAATTTAATATACAAATGCTATGCCATAGTAGCATGCATGAGAAATATACATTTACAGCAATCGAATTGCAATGGTTTTTACTCTGCATCTATTTCAGTTTTATGGTCTCTAGTTTTGTGTATGTAATTACTATTCACTTTGTATAGAGAGTATTGCTATCTGATAAACATGCATGGATAGTTTTTAAGGCCAAGTTGTCTAGAGCATTATTTGACAGGAAATATTATAATGATAATAATCATATCATGCTTTCACGATCTAAATACTGATATTTTTAAGCAGAGGTAGCAGCAAGAGAGACCTTGGAGCAGGTTATGGCGGAGGCACTAATGAAGTCTGGGTATCATCGTTCTGCAGTTAAAGCTGTTTGCTTGGCTGTTTCAGGTGTCAACCATGTAAATGACCAGCATCGTATACTACAATGGCTGAGGTTTGATGGCATCTTGTTGTTCTAAGAAAGAAAGGAATTAGGAAATGGCAATTAGAAAGAGAGACAGAACTTCCAAGATCATCTAGGCTTTGTTCTCAGGCCATTGGTGCTTTTATTCAGACATTTATTTTTTGATATCTAGGGAATTTTAGTGGAAGTGGTACAAATTTGTGAGAGCTTAAATTGTGACTTGGGATGCTTAGCAAAGAACTAACAAGTCTTTGCTAACTAATAATTGTATGGTATATCAATGAAATAGACAGCCAAGTCTTTCTCAGTGCGAGTATCCTAAAAGTCCTACTGTAATTTCCAACAATTTTTCTTGGCAACAATCGAAACAAGACATTCAATGCACAAATGATTTTGGTGATAGAGATAAATATTTGATTTTAATTTTTCTCTGACACAACAGTGAACTCTCTCAAGAAATGAAATTCAGTGAAATCAAAATGGTGCCTTAATGTTATTGTGTGTGTGTAGAAGCTTGTCAATTTTACCTTAAGCCATGATTCTCATGAACAGTAAGATGGAAAATGGATTCCATGGAAACACTTCATTTGTAATTATTAATGACATGCTTATGGCAGTTCCGTTGGTAGGCTGTAAGATATAGATTGATTTTGGATTCAATTCTGCTATCCATATGGACCAAATAATACCCCAAACTTTTTTTCCACTCTTCACATGCTGTTTACACAAATCAGTTTTCTTTTGCTAATGCTCTACTTGGAAAAATCCATTTTTGGATATGATAACCAGAAACAAATCATGTTTAATTTCCTTAGGTCTCAAAGCATTATGGATGACCTCCCCAAGGCCTATACCTTAGGTACGAATCATATTAATTTTTTTATCTTTTATAGAACTTCCTTTATGTGGCTCAACTGAATTTCCATAGAGGCTCCACCACAATTAAACCTGGGATCCATGTTTAGTTGGGTTCCAGCTTGGTCGATGTTGATATGCTTTGCCTTGAAGATTTCTATTTGCAATCCTGCATCCAACCTCCAACACAAAATCATTTCCTTGTAGTATCTCACAGGTAGTTGGACAATGATGTCATCTAACTGCCATTTGTTATGGGGTATAGGTGGCACTTTTTTGAGTGACAATTTAACTAAAGCATGTTTAGTCTATTACTGTAGACCCTGCCCATAAAATAGGAAATTCTTTATGATTCTCATTTGCAGTTTAAATTCTTTCTTTGCTTTTTTAATGATCTTCTTTATGGTACTAGATTCAAATTTTAAACTACTGATGTAACTTTGAATACCAACTTGACTTTTATCATTATTTCAGGCGTCTCTTTCCACACAATGTCAAGATTTTTGTCCACAACGATGCTGTAGCAGCCTTAGCTAGTGGTACAGTGGGTAAACTTCATGGGTGTGTGCTGATTGCTGGCACTGGAACTATAGCTTATGGTTTTACAGAAGATGGCAGGGAAGCAAGAGCAGCTGGTGCAGGACCAATCTTGGGCGACTGGGGCAGGTGCTTTTTGAGTGTTTGATCTTTTTTGGTACAAAAGAATCCTTTTGTTATTTGTCTTTTTCTGTTGCCATTGTTGCATGGGTACCTGTTGAATGGAAATCCTTGTGGAGATTTTGTTACATTTATTGTTATTTTCTTTGCAATTTTTCAGTAATGCCAGGTGACTTGTTAGCAGGAAAGTTTTGCAGACTATAGTCAGAACAATGGAAAGAATTAGCAATGTTCATTAGGGTTCATGCTTGGGGTACCAACAAAAGGATAGAAAAAATATTAATAATGGAAGAGTAAGAGTATAGGCACAATATCAGATATCTCATACCATGGTATGACAATATCATGACAACAAGCTGCCTGCACTGCCTCATTCACTATACATAAGCAAGACAACCTGTGTATTGCAACTGACTAGTCCATTGGGAATCAGTGTTGCGCTTCAAGTGAATGGGAAAACAATGGAAGTTCTGTTATTGAACTTTGATGCCGTCCCTCTTCTTTAAGCGATTTTTACTTACTGTCAATTAATATTATATTGATGCCATCCACATAGCCAATCCAGTTTTTGAGGACACCATTGTCAACAATTCAGCACTTGTAGAAAGATACTTTTATAGCTTTTATGGCTAAATTTTTGACTGATTATCAGAGTACAGACATCCTTTTGACATTCATATTCTTAGTGAATTCAACAGGGCTACCATGATGTCTTTGAATATTTCTAAATCTTTGTAATTTTCTAATATACTTTATCCCATTTTCTCTCAGTCAAGTATTGGCAAATTTTAAATGCATTTTTTGCCTTTCAAATCTTATCCTATGGTCACGCTCTGTCTTCTTAGGAACTGCATTATGTAAAGGAACACATCAGAAAATTATTCCACCAGATATTTAAATTAACCATCTACATTCATAACATCTGGACAACGTAACATGTACCTGTGGTCTTAAATAAGATTATCTTTAACCATCTACATTCATCACATCTAGACAATATAACATGTGCCAATAGTCTGACATAGGATTATCTTTAACTAGAAAAATACAAATGACCGAAATATTTCCAAGTTCCTTGTCACTGTACTATTTTATCTCTTGCCATAACGAACTGCTTGAATGCTGGTAAAAAGGACAATTAAAAACTCTATTATTGTAGACACATGTTTTCCACAGTTCATAATGTTGAAATGTGAAGCTTCTGGAAATGACTGTGCACGTTTTTTTGTTCGATGTTTCGGATCAAGCTCATCCATCATCAGACAGCCAACAAGAGAACACTCATTTCCATCATCTGGAAATGACTGCATTTTTTCTGTTTTCTTGTTGGCTATCTATTCCCAATGATGGGTCATGGAGTTTGATCCGAAATGTTGAACAAAAATTGCACATAGTTATTTCTAGAAGCTTCACATTTCAAAAATTTAATATGTTTTATCATTTCTATCTGGGGACAGCAGTATAATTTTATGCTTATACATATCGAAACCAAAGATTTAATATTTTTTGATAAAGATATATATCTATGAAGCATATTCATTTCAAACAAATATCATTCTATATAAATTCTCGAACATATAGATTCTCTAGTGCCAGTTTCAAAAGTACTTTAGTGATTTGTTTTTATCATTTTTACTAAACTGACATCTCCAATTTGTAATTGCCAATCATTAATCTTCAGTTCTTGTGTAATAAGATATGTACTTGTATTAGAATAATATTGTATTATTTACCTCATAATGGTCATTTAAGTCACTTCAATGTATCTGGTCACTTAATGTATCTGGTGAGTTAGATAGTTTAGTATATTTTTATTTCAGTTCTCAATTAAAAATTGTTTCTTTTGGAAACATCGTCTTTGTATTTCCTTATTTAAGGAGCCTTTGTCTCATTTGTAATAACTTATTGAATATCAAACGATTATCATTTTATGGTATCAGAGTGGGTCAATTTTTTTGACAATTGTTTTTTAAAAATTTGTGGGTAAATCTATCTGGAATTTTTTCAAGATTTTTTTATATGAAAAAATGTGGTTTGCTGTTGGAAATTGTGGAAGGATTGATTTGCGCAAGGGTTTCCAGCAAGGAAAATCGCTGAAAGTTTTTTTTGAAGGTGTTTTTGCAATCTTTTGCAGACATTGTTGAGGGTTTCTATTCGTGCAGCATTTGAAGCATTTCGTTAAGGGTTTTCTGATTTTTTTCCACCAAAAATCATGTAAGGGTTTTCTAATTTTTTCCACAAAAAATCATGGAAGCTCTTTGCATGATTTTTTTCCAAAAATAATCATGGTGGGTTTTCTCTAGATTTCTGACTCAGCTTTTGTGTTTTTCCCATGAAAAAATCTTTCAAGTCTTTTGCCGTTCTTTTTTAACAAAAATTGTGGTCATTGGTTTTTGTTTTTTGCACTTTTTTCACACAAAAACCGTGGGCTCTTTCTCTGCTGGAGGGTTTTCTGATTTTTTCCACAAAAAATCATGACTGATGTTGCTATTTTTGGGATTTTTATTTCCACAGAAAATTATGGTAGGGTTTTGTATGATTTCGTGGTCTTCTATTGCTTTTTTTTGGGTTTCTATCATTTTTTCCACAAAATCTAAAGTGTATGATTTTGGCATCATATCAAGGGTTTGACGATTTTTGCACAAAATTGTGGTTTTAGTGTTTGCTGGCTTTTTGTCAACAAAAATAAAAAATTTAAGATTTTTAAGCTGATCTTGGTGTCTTTGGATAAAGGGGGGGATGGCTTTGTTACCCGACACCAGGTTGGAAGGATTGTGGTAATCTTGGTCATATCCAAAAGTTCTGTAGAACTAGGTAGGGTCTTTTAATAGACTCATGTCACAAAGCGTTATGAAGAGAAGGGGCACCTTCTATGCATTCATGGCCAAATGATTTGCAGATTCAATCTTTTGCAAGGTAGTTAGTTAATAAATTGATCATTAAGGGAGGGTATTAGAATAATATTGTATTATTTAACAATTGTTTCTTTTAGAAACATCGTCTTTGTATTTCCTTGTTTAAGGAGCCTTTGACTCCTTTGTAACAATTTATTGAATATCGATAAATTATCATTTCACTTGTAAATGAAAAATCCACTACAATCAGCTTAAGGGTAGAGATGCTGCTATACAAAAAAGTCCCAAGTGTTATATAGAGTTGTCGGCCCCCCTAGAGCTGCCTTATAAACTCTTGGAAATTTTTTGTGACTTGCAATATCTTATAATTCTTCAACATATCATTAGCTGTGCATATATGTTGATCCAATGCAATTTTCCATTAAAGCGAGTTTATACAAGGCAAAAAAATGATGTTTGTTACTGTCATGATTCCATTTACATCTTTTAAATTATGTGTACAAATCTAGATTCAGGTTAACATTTCTGCAAATTGGGCTCCATACAGTTTGGTGATTCCTCATTTATAAATAATTAATGAGCCACCAAAATCACTTATGTTTGCTGCTGCAAATTAAGGACCATGCATAAAATGAACCTATCATAGATTTTGAACATTTGGTTGATTGCTGTAAAAGTAAACTACTTGTAGGAAATGAAAAATTGAGCAAGTGAACACAAAACATCATTGCACCACAAGAGATACATGATCTATAACTTGGAGAAACCATCATGGGTGAAAATCCCACAAAGTGTGGCTGTGCCTCCTTACATTAGTTGAATCAATAAAATTACAAGTATACTAGACATGGGTGTATGGATACTACCATTTGGGTTTCGGGATGAGGCATCATTAAATTTCAGTGTTCCATTACCCGTTGGGGACAGGGGGCGTCAAGACGCATTTTGGGGACGGGGGGACAATGGACCTAAGTTTGGGGATGACAATGGGACTATGGTGGGGGGTGGTGCTGTATATACTATACTTATCGTACTTGAAATGCTAGTTATGAAAAGATGTATAAGAATTACATTTCAAATGAAACTTTGTCAAATTAGTAAAATAGCAACATTGCAAATACAAAAGACTTGAACAATGAACATTGAATACTAAATAAAATTTCAATTTGACAAATGAAATGTGTCGATTCGACGAATTGGAGATTTCTATTATATCAAAAAATATCATAAAGATGATTACAATGAATAGCATGATATCAAAACAAGTACAAAATGTCAAAATGTAGAGAAGGGAGGCCTCTAATTATCCCCAAAGGTAAACTCATCATCACTGGAACTCTTGGACTCCTCATGGTCAAGATCCACCAAATGAAATCCAACCAACCCTACACCTGAAGCCGCAACATCCTGATCCTCATCAATCTTTGATGGCTCCTCATGCTCTACATCTCATTGTGCTTCTTAATTCTCCTTGTACACACGTGTCTTGTGGTCAATGAGACACAAGACGCTATGTATAGCCACTAGCTTATTTGCTTTCCTAGAGGTAAGTTTGTTCCTCTTAAGAGGGTGGATGAAGCTATAAGTAGACTAGTTGCTCTTTATAGTTGAAGAACTAGAGACCTGAGATAGCAGGCGAATGGCTAGTGTGGTAGTCTTTGATTTTTGTCCATGATAGTTCCACCACAAAATTGGATCCTCCTATGCCATAGTTCCTATATCCATCTTTTCCACATCCAAATAACCCCTAAGAGTGACAAATTTCATCCACTTAGTGCGAGTTGTGCTAGCAGCATTAGGATCATACATCTTATTAATGCCGTTGAAGAATCTTGCCTTCACCTCATCATTCTGAATCAGTGTAACTCTACTAGGCCTAGGCATGTACCGCTTTGGATTCAATGCATAAACAACCATATGCAAGGGAGCGTTCAGCCTGTCCCATTTGTGTTGAATGATTGGCCGAATGTGCTCATTATAGAATGCTAAAGGGGGGTCCTCTCGCACATCTCTCAACTGGTCAAGCATAGAATTGATGCACTCGTACACCTCTCCAAGGGTAGGTGCATCCCCATCCCCATATGACTTGGAAAGCTGGAGCAATGATAAAGACTATGTATTTTGCATCACTCCAAAATACATCACTCTTCACTATATCCTTCACCCTCTTCCCTTTCTCTGTCTTGGCTTCGGCCCACCAATTCCACCTGTAGTCATAACCATGAGTTGCAGTGCCTCTTGCAACTCAATCATTCTCTCCAAGAGAGTGAAATAGAATGCATATCTAGTCTCAACCGGTTTCAAGAACTCCTTCGCGAAGCTCTTGTAGAGTGCATGTGAAGTGTGATGGTTGCAGATAAGCATTGTTGTCGGGATAATTGTATGTACAGGTTATTATGTTAGTAAAGTATTATGTTACTCTTGGTCGTTAGTGACCGAGAGGTTAGATAGTTACGTTATGACGTTTCGGTCATGGCCCTTCGGGTACTTTATATACCCTCTCGGAGGTTGGACACGGGAGATATTATTGTGTGATCATTACGATGTAAATGTACTTGCCAATCTGGAATGATTAATGAAAGTATTTATTATTCTATGATATATTCTGTGTTTATTATATTTCCTGTACTATGTGCAATACTAAGTTTACCCCAGCGGGCAAACATCTGGCTCCGTTGCCTAGACGTACTCGGAAAGAGAAGTGAGGAAAGGATTTATGCCCAATGTTTTAAATAAAGATAGAAATAAAAAGGCACGAGATGATGAAGGCGAGGCTGCACAGAAGGCTTTGATCTCCGCGCAGCAACGTGAACGTCGGTATAGGTTGAGGCAACTTGCCAAGGACCAGCTTGCTGGAGGGTTGCTTGAAGGGAACCTCGGAAGTGGTACGAAAGGTGCAAAGGCTAACGGAGAACAGTTCACTTTGCTGGAGCATCGGAGAGTGCGGAGTAGGGAAGAACTACTCGAGGAAACACGATTGAGAAAAGTCTTACTTCAGGAAGAGCGAGACCGGTTTGAAGATTTAACCTGTACACCAGGTGCGGAGGACCGAGACCAAGAAGGGAACCGTATGGTCGAAGGTGATGGTATTGCCGGAGGTGCTAGTGACAGTACGTCCGAAGGCGCTGCGAACGCACAGGTGAACCCTCTGTTGGAACCAAGGACTCCACACACTACGGTCCCACCAGTCACACAACTACCGCAAGGGCAAGTGCCACCGATGAACACTACACACAATACTCAAGGAGGAGGTAGTGTCGGAGTATTGAATCCCCCGCGGAGGCGACAACCTCCCATGGCTGCGAGTAAGCAGAAACTGCCCAAGTTCACAGGCCAAGCGAAGGAGGATCCTGTTCGGCATTGCCGGACCTGTGAGACTATATGGGCTGCTAATGGAGTCACGGACCAGGATGAATGGATCCGACAATTCCCCGCGACATTGAGGGAAGGAGCCATCGACTGGTACTCGGATGTAGACAAATCAGGCCTGACGACATGGAATGATGTGAAAAAGGCCTTCCAGACGGAATTTCAGTTGTTAAGGGACGACAATGAGATTTTGGCGGAGATTTACAATACAAAGCAGATGAAGAGCGAGTTTGTCCGTGCCTACAGGCGGCGACTAAAGGAACTCATCGGGAAAATGGAGTCAGCCTTGGCAGACGAACTCAAGAAAAGGTGGTTCGTGGAGGGACTAAAAACTTCCCTTCAGAGGAAAATGAAAATTGTCCCACCCACATCGTACAACAACGTGTACAATCGAGCAATGGATCTGGCGAGCGAATATAAGACCTGCAGGAAGACTAAGTCTTCGGATGATGAATCGGAGGCAGAAATCAGCGAAGGTGAATCGAGTAAGAAAGTGTTGGCCCTACAAAAAGATCTGGAGAGGATGATGAAAGAACTGAAGGCCACCAAGGGAGGCTCGAGCAAAGCAGAGGAAGACACTGTGTGGTGCATAGATTGCAAAGAAGCAGGCCACACGAAAGGTTCTTGTCCTAAGAAAGCCTTTTGTGACATCTGCCAGATTGCGGGACATTCCACCAAAGAATGTCCCTACAACCTGAGGGCGAGAAATCAACAAGTGCTCTTCACCCAAGAGCAACCCTCCACGTCCGGGATTGGCAGTCAACAAAATGTTGCATCATCTGGTGGGTATAGAAACAACCAACGGGGAGGCTGAGGCAATGATGAGAACAAGCCGTGGGTCCAGTATGACGCGAAGGGGAGGCCCATGATACAGTGCAGAAGCTGTAACCAATGGGGACATTATGCCCGTGACTGTCAGAATGAGGCTACCGCTCCACTAAAACTATGTTGGTGGTGCGGACCGGGGGACCACGAGGATGCTAATTGTTCGAAGCCCGGCTGCAACATCCTGGACATGGAACGAGAGGGCACAGAGAAGGTCCTAGCAATCACACGCGGGCAAACGAAGAAGGCCACATATCCTCACCCTCCGACGGAGAAACAAAGGATGCTCGCGGCGAAGGCCGAGATCGCGAAGGGTATGGAGGATCGAAGGGACTCCATAGACGCTGGCACTTCTACCCGAGCAATGGACGAACAAAATATTTTAAGGCAGATGATGCAAATGGAGGTACCCGTAAAGGTCAAGGACCTACTGGAAACTATGCCGCACCTGAAAACGGCCCTATTCCTAGGCCGAAACATTCTAGCAAGCAAGGTTGAACAGACGGAGGTTCCTGGTGACTCCGCAACCGACCCCATGATGTTATCAATTAATAATGGGCGGAACCTTGCAGTGGTGGAGATGGGTATCTTGGGTACCATCCTCACAAACACGATCATTGATGGTGGATCTGGGGTGAACGTCCTACTGGAGGAAACCTGGAAGAGCTTGGGGAAACCAACACTGTGGCCGTTGACCTTCAACCTACTAGGGGCCGACCAGCACGACATCAAGCCCCTTGGAACCTTGATGGCACAAGTAACCATCGGGACCCAACCATTCATGCTCGACTTCGTAGTAATTCCCCTGAAGCAGAAAGGGTATGATGCCATTCTAGGGAGGGGGTGGCTGGTGATTGCCAGAGCCAACCATAACTGGAAAAAGAACATCCTGTCATTTGAGAAAGGGGGAAGGAAGTTTGTAATAGACCTCACAACACAGATGGTCGGAGAAGAAATGGCATTCCTCCGATTCGGAATTAGATGACGGAATAGACGGAGGGGAAGAAACCATGGAGCCCAATGCCAAAGGGATATTGAAAGTGGAGGATGATACAGATTCGATGGATGGTCTATTCCACTGGCAGATGGGCGATTATGAATTATTTTTGCCGTCCTGCAACATACTGAAGATTGAGGAAGCCCAGAGTGAGTTCCCTCCGGAATATACAGCATACCGATAAGGGGAAGTCCAGATGAAAAAGAGCCCTGCCCATGAGTTTCGGAAGGAGGAACCCATTTGGTACAAAGAAGCAAAGTTGAAAGAAATAAACCTCGCGGATGAGAGAAATCCGAAAACCATCGTCATGGGAGACGACTGGAATCCTGTGTGGAAGACCGCAGCTTTCAAAATCTTGATTCTCCTTCTTATGTACGGGCAAGAGGCCGTGGTCCCTGTAGAATTTATGGTTCCAAGCCTTTTGATGGCCATTGAAAATGGACTCGGCCACAGGGAAAGCTTGAGGGAACGGTTGCACAATGAGATTAAGCGAGGAACATTTTGGGAAGTCGGCTATGACAGGGCTGTCAAGCTGTGGACTCTTGACGAACTGGGGATACATGAGGCCATCAACATAAACCTTACCCGGAGAGGATGGACCCGAGAGAAGGGACAGAGCACCCGACAGGATGGAAAGGGACTCGAGCGGTCAGGCAGGCAACCCGAGAGTCGTCTGGACGGGCGACCGGAGAAGCATCCAAACGGTAAATTGGAAAAATACCCGTACGGCTATGCATGATTGTACGGTGAAAAAAAAATAAAAAATAAAAAATAAAAATTATTAAAAAAAAAGAAAAAAGAAAAAGAGCACTGAACGACCGTATGGCAAACCTGGAAAAAAAACACAAACTATATAAGTAAAGTGCTGCACGAAAGTACGACAACCACGACATATAGGAGAAGCATCGTACGACAATACGACACCCATGACATATAGGAGAAGCGCCATACGACAATACGACAACCACGGCATATAGGAGAGTGCCGCACGGCAGTACGACAACCATGGCATCCCCCACAACATTTGTAAAGTGCCGTATGGCAGTGACATCCACGACATTTGGAGTGCCGTACGACGATACCATACCCAAGGCCGCTTATGTACGGCATTATCCACGACATTCAGAGGGGGAACGAATACAAGTTGGCGAGAGTATATGTTTGAGCCGTACGACAGTCAAGACCGTGAGACATTCAATTTATATACGGCTCATAGACATTGGCCGGGTAATCGAGAAGCAGCCGGACACCGTATGGCCAAAGGGAAATAAGCACATGCGTCAAAGTGCTATATGGCTGAGGAACAAAACGCGGGAATTTGACAGACGATTAGTGATGGCAAGGAGTGGCAGTAGTGGAAGGTTCTAAAAAAACAAAAAACGACAACTAAAAACAGTTCAAAGTGAATAACGTATGGTACCGAAGGGAAGGACATAATGAGGTAGTGAGGAAAATATAAGTGCCTGGCAGCAAGAGTATGGGATCGGTAGAAAATCACAAAAATGGTGTGTTCCATGGACTTCTATGCTGGTTTGAGAGTGCTCCATGGTGTGTTCCATGGCTCTGCCCCAGGACCCCACGGGGGCACTGCCCCTCCTCGACCCTATTGGGGGCATTGTCCCCTAGACCCCCAGTCGATTCAGTTATCAGCCTTTGGAGAGTGTGACCAGTTGATGAGACCCGGAGTTGCTACAGGCATGGAGTGTTTGCATGCCGGAGGTGAAGAGAGCACTGCAACAAGTCTTTCAAGAGGGGTACTACGCTTTGAGGCACTCAGAGTAGGTGTTGGCTGAACGTGAGGCTGTCTTGGTGGATGCATAGAGAGCTCGGGAGGAGCTGACCACCCGGTTGGAGGCAGTAAAGCGACACTTTGCTCAGCGTACCCAGGAGTTGAGAGCGGAAAAGGCAACATGGGTGGCTATCGAGGTTAGATTGGCTTGGAAGATAGTATTGTTTGAACAAGAGTTAGTAGAGGCTATAGCTGAAAAGTATGTTTTGGAGATAAGTTTGGTGCAGGCATGAGAGGAATGTGATGTGACGGAAAAGACCTACTAGAAGCAGCATTGATGGGGAGGGCGGCACTTCATCTTTTCAGGGACGCCCTCTGCCCCTTCTTAGTGATTTTCTTCTTCTATGTGGTGTATTTCATCTCCCTTTTGTTGTAAGTCGTAGGAGACGACTTGTTTTTTTTTGGGGGGGATGATGTTGTCAGGGTAATTGTATGTACGGGTTATTATGTTAGTAAAGTATTATGTTACTCTTGGTCGTTAGTGACCGAGAGGTTAGACAGTTACATCACAACGTTTCGGTCGTGGCCCTTCGGGTACTTTATATACCCTCTTGGAGGTTGGACATGGGAGATATTATTGTATGATCATTACGATGTAAATGTACTTGCCAGTCTGGAATGATTAATGAAAGTATTTATTATTCTATGATATATTCAGTGTTTATTATATTTCCTGTACTGTCTATGCAATACTAAGTTTACCCCAGCGGGCAAACAAGCATCTGCACATCTCTTGCATCGTTGACCACTATAATCCATTCAATCTTCCCCATGTCCTTAAGTGCATTATTCATGGCACATGGCATGCACACAAAGTAGAGTCCACCAAATATGTCTTTAGGCTGCCTCAATAATCTTCCTTGCAGCTTTGTACACATGTGCTGCATTTGTCACTATGTGGACCACAATTTGTGGCCCAACCTCCTCAATAGCCTCCCTAAGGACCTCAAATTAAAAATCTACATCTTTGTAATGCCCCGAACAATCAACCGCCCTAAGAATGTATAGGCCCTCTGCTCATATAACCATGATGTTGATGAGTGGGCAATGCGTAATGTCCGTCCACCCATCCATAACTATGCTGCATCAAGACTCCAACCAACATGCCTTCATCTTCTCCATCAAAACATTGATCTTGTCATAGTTCTTATCCAAGATCGTGATCCTCAATTTGTGCTCACTCGGTGGCAGATATGACGGTCTCCCCCTTGCCACCACCGATATCATCTCCTTTTAATGAGACTGAGCTACATGAAATGGGATGCCGTTGGCAAAGAAGAACTTGCCAATAACATCATCTATCTCATCCTTGAGTTGCACATTGAACAATTCATCTACGGGCATACTTTGCATCTCGCATTTCCCCTTGTCCTCTTGTGATTTGACCACAACACTATGAGTGGATGAAGGTCTTGACATTGATCTTTCTCTCTGATGCAATGTATGAGTAGAAACATGTGGTTTTGCTTTGCTACTGCTGCATCCTATGAGACAAAGCAATTGCAATATTTTTAGGAAGTCATAGTTCCTCAACTTGCCATGACTCGCCAAGTCTTGGCGAGTTGCGAATCGAGTTTTCCCTGCCGAGTCAAATTGACTTTGACTCGGACTCGTACAAGTCAGGCAGGTGACTCTCGGAGTCATGGCGAGTCACGAGTCTTGCTGTGACTTGCCAAGTCCTGATGACGAGACTCGACTGACGACCAACTTTTTTTTGCCAAAAAAAACATAAAAAAAGGAATGTTTAAGTTGTTTTATCGAGTTGTTCGTTGTACCACTGCATGAATGCCACCCTTCCCTACGAGAACTGCAATTCCTTGATTTTTTGTGCTTTGTTCGACAAGTAAGAGATTTGGAAATTGCATTTTTGGGCCCCCACATTTTATTTATGAAGTACACTACAACTTTGAGTTTGCATAATACGAGTCATTATCTACACTCTTGTCATTAGTCTTCCTGGATATTACTTGATGTATATTTATAATTGCTTATTGTTGTGTTTGATAATATTGGTTATTTGTCAGTGTATTAATTGTCTTTAATGTATTAATTTGTGTTTGTACTTATGTGATTGATGTATGTGATCAAATCAGCTTCTATTTGATGATGTTATTGTGTCTTTAAGCTTTATTCAATAATGGGTGCATGAAACAAGTTTTAAATCCTTAAAAATCTCTAAATTTCAAGGGTTTTTTCACTTTGCCGAGTTTTTGCGAAGTCTTTTTGCCGTCACGAGTTACAAGTCGAGTTGGCCTTGCCGAGTCCGAGTTTGGGAACTTCGTTAGGAACACCTCAAAGCTTGTTGAACTCAATTTTGTAACGGACATTTTTAGACTCTTCCCAAAAATTTACATGGAT
The DNA here is from genome assembly GCA_027943335.1 of Chamaecyparis obtusa. Classification (NCBI taxonomy): domain Eukaryota; kingdom Viridiplantae; phylum Streptophyta; class Pinopsida; order Cupressales; family Cupressaceae; genus Chamaecyparis; species Chamaecyparis obtusa. Next base: position 73,509 of record BSBK01011148.1, read on the forward strand.
CCATACCTTTTCCTCAAATAAAGAGGAAGTGTACTCTAGTAATGCTGCCAAACCATTCCATACTACAAATGTTGCATCTCCATCTCGATCTCCTTGTGCCACCACCTATTTGATGTTGGGGCTGTTATTCTTGTTACAAACTGTTTGAGAGGAGACTTAGGATCATAAGGACCCCAAACAAACTCTGCCAAAAATTGGGAGGGGCAATCTGTATGAAAGATCCCCAATAGGAATTCTAAGGCAAAATCTGGTTTTTGTTTATCTCTCGTCTTTTATCAGCGGTTCAAGGAAGAAGTCTAATTTTTTGTAGTTTTTTGCAATCTATGATTTTTTGTGTTTTCTTGTTTTTCTGATTTTTTGTGCTTTTTGAATATATATAGAATAAAACACACAACAAATTGATACTAATACTGAAACAAATTGAAATTACAGATAAGAACAATTTCTGATCTTAAATTTCCTAAATTCTGATTGTTATTTCTCAACACAGAATCTACATACCCGTACTGTTGTGTAGGGCCTAACAAGCATGATGGACAACAATTTCCTGAAGTGAATGGTTGTCAGACTCTAAACTGGAACCTCTTCTATCACAAGTCTGCTTCAATACGTCACAAATCTCTGATTTTCTTTGAGTATACTACTGCAGCAACCAAATGCCAACTGGAATCTGCCTGTCTTGTACGGCTATCAAATAGTGACTGTCCATAACTGTTACGTTGCCTTATAGCATTAGATCTGCAACTTGTGGTAGTAATTCTGCCTATATGTTGATTTCAGACCCTTACACCAAGCTAAAAGACTTCCAGGAAGATGTACGGTTAGGGAGGAATGCCTATAATTACCATAATTCTACTGCAAATGCCCTGATCTATTAATATGATAAACAATTTTGAAATCCTTCAATCTGAACTGCAATTTTACTCTTGAGAATGCTCCAATAATGTTCAAATGGAGACCCTTTGTGGATCTTCCTCAACTGTAAATTGGGGTTTCATCCAAATCACACTTTCTTCAAGGGTTTTCGTCCTCAAAGAATTTGATTTGATGCTGCAAATAGCTCCAGCTCTCAAATTCACAATTGCTGATGAAGAAAATAACTTGGATGAATGCCAAATTGAATCCCATGTGATGAGCCCAACTGGCTCTCAGCTGCAAACTAATTTCTAACTCTATTTTTGTTTGCAATTTTTTTGTATTTTTAAAATATATATGAATTTTTGTATTTTTTCCAGAATTTTGAAATAACACCAACAGCAATTTAATTTCAATGCTCATAAAACTGATTTAACATTTGGAAATAATATAACGCTAAGTTTAATATTATTGGCACCTGAATTGTCAAATAGTAACCATACATCACAAGGTTATCCTTAGCTCAAAACGTCAACCTCCAAGTTTGAACGCAAGCTGTATGATGCTCTTTCTCAGTCCTCATGTTTTGACGCAGCCTTCATAACTGTTCTGCAAACTCCATGATAATCTCCGCTGCTAAATAAGGTGCTGTCAATGATAAGGGTCAATTCCCTTCAACCCGTGCTTGTATACACTAGCCGCCAATCTTCTGAAATTGATACAGCTCTTGGGAATTCCGTACGGCAGCCAGATGGATATAATCTGTAAAATGTATTTAACACAAATCTTTGGCAAAGGATTCCAACTCAACGTACATCAGAATTTTAGAAGAAGACTACATTTCCTCAAAGAAATCTATCAAACCCTCATTCCTTCTCCAATTGCGATTTCTTCACAAGCTCCTCAAAACATTAAATAATGACCATTGATTACCACACAAATCTGCAATAAATTCGAATCCAGGAGCTAGCACAATTCATTGATGATCCACAATCAACTCAGAGTGTCAAAGCCCAATAAAATCTGCAAATTCTCCAAGCAGTCCAAAACCCTTGAGACTCCCAAGCAAATTCGAACTTCCTTCACAATAAACACTTTTCAATTTTCATCAAAATAATAATGGGTGAAGGAATTTGATTTTCATGTCTTATTAATAAGCTTTTAAGAGAAAGCTTCTTCCTCACACTTTTCAATAAAAAGGCTTCCTCTACACACCACTTAATTATAACATGAAGACATAAGTTATTAAATTAAAACAACTTAATTTAATAACCTCAATTAAAAATGCGGTGCAACTGAATCTCTCTAACGACAACATTTGACTTCTGACAACAACATCCGAAGCATACACTGCCCTGCCAGAAATAGTAACCAAACCAATTTAGACTTACTAAAAATAGCAAGTCCCTCAAATTGGAGATTTTGCATAAGAAATCTTGCATCAACTGAAACCACTGCACAAGCGCTCTGCTAAACATAACCATCACCCAAAATAACACTTACTATAAAATTATAAATAGTAAGTCCACCAAACTGACCCCAACGAAGAGCAATCCTAGCAACTGGAATCTCTAGAGTGGAAATCAACCACTGGCTCTGCCAAACGACCCCCTCTGACAACCGGATTAGCTTACGAGGGTCATTGAAATAAGCTAATCCCAATGGCCTGAAATCGGGGACATTACATCCCAAGCCTTTCTTTTATTTTGTTTTCTCTCTCTAATAGGTTTGAACCCTGACTAGGATTTCCCACAATTTATTTTAATAAACTTTATTAAGAATAATAGTCTCCTCATAAAATCAAATTCCAAGGCATTATTTATCATCATAATTCATGGCCCCATGTTAAGTTATAACTTGCAACTATCACCTCCTAGGGAGTTGTGCCATGGCCTTATTATCTCTTAGTATAATATATTGATTATAATGATTCACTTTATTATTATCTATTTAACACCACTTAGGAAATATTTTAATATTTCCCAATTTATTCATAAAATGCTCATCTGGACTTAGAACTGGAATCTGACTATAGCCGCCTGACCATGGATGATGCTTGAGTTTTGCAAGCCAACTGAATGTTCTCCCTAAAAAATAGGAATCTTCCCTAAAAAGTAGGAACTGCCACCGAAGTTTCTAGAGTGATCTTAGAGGTCCTCTGATGCGTTTCAACCAACTCTTAGTCAATCCCTAAAAATGAGGGATCCCTCCTAAAATTTGGAAACTGTCCCAAGCTGTCCAAACTGGCTTAGAAAGACCCTGCATGACTCCATAAGCCTCAGCATGGGTTCCCATTTCACTCCAGTGGCCTACGGGAACGCGGTGATCGAACAATCCCTGCTCAACTGCCTGCCACCTAAGAAGGGGACATTACATTGTAGCAATTGGTGCACTTGCCATGGAACTAGTTTGGCCTTCCTAATCAACCCCATGCTCACCCCTCTCAACCTCGTGCTTAGGTTCATATTCTGATTAACTTCCACCACGAGAATGAATTTCCATCTCATCCTCACTCATATTATGATTACAAGAGCTCATTGTGACACTGCATTTCACAAAATGAAAATAAATTCAATAAGCACCTAGTTTCAACCCACTTAAAAAAATTAAAGTTCTAATTTTTATTTTTAGCAAATTTCAAATTCAAAATTTTAAATTTTTTTTGAATCTTGAGGGCAAAATGAAAAATGATTCCAATGTTACGTAACATTGGAATGATTCTTTATTTTTCCCTCAAGATTCAACTCTAAGTCTGATTTAGAAAATGAAACAAGAAAAAACAACAAAAGCAAATGAAAACTAGAAAATAAAACAAACAAAAACCCTACCTTGTGCTTGAAAACTCTCTTCAAGAAGGTGTAGAACCTTCTTCCTCTTCTTGCTCCTTGTTACTCCTCTTTCACTTGCACTCACTCCGTTCACTCTTCCAATCATTCTTTTCTTTCCTTTTCACTCTTTTCTATCTATTGTAACAAACAATGAGAAATGAAGTTGTGAGTAAAAATGAAGCTTAGAGGGGCTTTGTAAGCTTGGGGGGCCTAGATGGGACCCACCATAAATTAGGGTTCGAGTGAAACCCTAAAAGTTATAAAAAAATTTGTGTTACTCCCATTCGACAATGGGAGACACGTAGACGTCCCCAGGAGGGTCAAGGGATGTTTGGGCATTCCCAAGACGTCTTGGGGACGTAGTGCTGCCCCCCATTCCCAAGCAGTGTGGTAGGACAGTGGGGGGAGGCATTGTCTCCGTCTTGATGTCCTAGGGATGTCCCCATCTCCAAAATGTGGGGTTCTGGGGGCGGAAATGCATCCCCTTGTTTCACTATAAAAATAAGAATACATGAGTAGATGAATAAGGGCACTACTATTTTAAACATAATTGTAACCACAAAAAATTGTGGGTATGGGCATGTGAATGTGAAAGTAGTACTCACTCATATAATAAGGTTTCTTAGTAACTATAAACCATGTTTGCAAGCCAATACTCTTATTTAAAGTTACTAAGGATTAAGGACATGGGTAAACTATTTGCACATCTCTACCCTGCACTTATTGCCTGTTTTGCTTTGCTTTATGATCTCACGTGACTGCATATTACCTATTACATTACAAGATCCATGTCCAAGTCAACTCTAGACCAAGCCAAGAAGATCATAGATGATGAGAGGTGCCACTGAATTCCTTATATCTTCTGACTTAGCTGCAATCAGGCTACTCATGTCTCCATAGGGAATTCTCCTTTTGAAGAGTCTTATGGGCTTCTAATCTTTTGGTGCCTTGTGAATATATGATAGCTTTTTGACCTTTGGATGCATATTACACAAGACAAAACTTATTTTTTGGAGCCTTAAACAAAATTGCACAATATGATCACCATTAAGTTTCTCATTCTTTTGGCTTCAATGTGCAATTGTCATTATTTCAACAATGTGTAGGGTGAGAGAAATGGTGAACCAGATTATAGATCTGATTCTTCCAAATTCACAACCAATGGAGTCTACTTCATAAAAATGCAAAAAATGTTAACATAAACAAGCTCATGCATTAAACAAATACCTAACTCCATTGCCCTCCTCTTTGCGCAATCTTGTTATTAAATTAATTTGCTCTCAGAGCACATTGCACAAGAGTTTATGAAAAATGGAGGAATTCAATAGAGCAATGGAAGAAATCAGAAATGCAATAGATATAAATGATCCTAAAGATCTAGGATTCCAAGGGGTTTGGATATGAGAGGGAAGATGTTTTTATAGTTGTCCTTAAAGGGAAGAGGAAATGGTAGGAGGAATGTGGATTATAGTAGGTAGTTGGAGGTGGTTAAGAACTCATTTATCCCGCATTGGCAAGTGAGTGTAATCCGTAAGGATGAAAGAGTTATAAATAAGAGGGGTGGAGAATGTAAAAAGAGTTTATGATTTATAATTTAATTGCTCAAAGAATTTTATGATTTTAGATATATCAATTATATTTCATAAATTTTGATATAGGAAAATATTAAGTGAATTAATTAAATATACTTTAATATCCATTTAATTAATAGAAGGAATATGCTTGAAAATGAGGGACATTTTTATGTGTCTACATTTTGCTCCTATTTGAGACAATGCAGCTTGTCGCGTTGTTTCAAAGAAAAATTGATTAGTTGATATATGCCCTAGGGATAACCTAGTAAAGATGATGATAAATATGATATGCCCCCGCGAGAGATTGATCAGATAAGGTATGATGAGATTGATCTCTCGATAGATCATAAGGAAAAGATTGATGATTGATATTGTGCAAGTGATTAAGCAAAGATGTACATTTGATAAAAATGCACATTGGAGAAGCATAACTAAACATTTGATGGAAATGATCAGTATAGCCAAGTGGGTAAGCTAATTAAACCGATTGAGATGGAGATTGATGCTGGTGCAAGATACCCGGGTGTACCAATGTAGGATGAGGGAAATGGTGAACCAGATTAGAGATTTGATCGTTCCTATTGTTGGAAATTTTGTTTTAATAAAATTTAGACAACTACACAAATTTAATCGTGTTTTCGATTAAATTAAATTTGGTTTTAAAACTCTAAGTATTTTTATTAAATAAATAAATTTATTTATTTATTTAAAGTTTTAAGTCGTTAAATTTAATCTTTACTTAGATTTTAGTTTTTACTTAATTTTATTTATTTTTATTGTTTTTTAATTTTAATAATATATTGATAGTATATTATTAAAATTCTAAATATATTTAAATATTATATAAAATCTCAAAATATTAAAATAAAAACCTTTACGAATACATCCTATATATAATATTAGAGGTTTTATATAATATTGTATATATTTTAATGTTTCTTAGCTCGAACATAAGTCTTTTAAAAATAAAAGGAGGTCGTTGGAATTTTTATTAAATATTACATGTTTCATGGCATGTAATACTTAAAAGAGCGCAATATTTCCAAACTCCCAATCGTAATTGCTAAGGCGGACATTTTAATTGATGTTACGTTTTACTTTACATGTAAAATATTGATGGCTTAATATATGCAAAGGCTTCTAAAAATCCCGATAATATCATTAAGAGTCAGACTTTATCCACACCTTTGCATGTTTTATAACATGTTAAATAAAATGTTAAGAACATTAGAAAGCCCGAAATCTTCCTAAAAACCATCGGGTCTTCTTACTTGCATCGCATATTGTAAAGTCTTTTGGGCTCTCATTGTATCGTTGCAGAAAGACTAAGGAGTGCGCCGAATGGAGGAACTGATAGTTCAGTTTAAGTGCCGTAAGAGAACTCTAAGTCTTCAATACGATGTTTCCGGAAATCGTCCATTTCGGAAGTCCTTAAGATTGTCAGTCCGCCTCATTACCTTTTCAAGAAGCATTGATGCAGGTCTTTTCTTCTACGCTTTTTCCTTAGGTCGTTTTCAACTTCGAAGAGCAAGTGTTCTTGTGCGTTTTTTGCATTGAACAGGTATTCTTCCTTTGTGTTTTCATCTTGGTGGTCAATTTTAGTGAAACATTTTAGCTTTTCTTTGAATCTATACTGTCACGTCTTGGATTTTATGATCTTTTTATCCGTCTTTGTGTCTGGTTTTACACCTTTTCTAAACGTTTTTGTTTTCTTTCCTCATGTCTAGGGTTTTATATATATTTCTTTGTCAAAAACGGGTTTTGGCTGCATTTATGTCCACAGTCTTGTTTATGATAAATACAATATTTGGATGTCGGTAGAAAAATATACAAATTTCTTCTCAAGATTTTACAGTGACCTCATACTTTAATAAAACTTTTAATCTGCAAAAGGAAAACAACTATTCTTGCAGATTTCAATCTTCTTTTCTAATGGTCCAATCATATACAGAGTATGAGAAACTAAATCACCCAAACACTGCAACCATAGCTGGAAAATTCACCTTGAGAAGAATGAAGTTCCCTTTCATTTCATTTCTATGAAATAAAAATTTGTAATGCTATTTGAAGGCAATTACATGTATCTTGCCAAAATCAATACCTCTCATTTTTACCACACAACGTTTCATTCCCTCCAAAAATTCCATTTCATATATTGGGATTTTTCATATCCATTACATATTTCATTGCACGTCGTTTTACATGTAATGCAATATGTAATCACCTCAAAAATCCCCGATTACATTTTTGCCCAAATTCACTATAATTCCAAAATCAGGATTTTTGAGACCCATTACATGTACGGTTACATGTAATCAAAAGTGTAACTACCCTGGAAATCTCCACCCTAAGTTTACCCAAATCGGAGATTTTTACACCAACTGCATGTACTGTTACATGCAGTCAAACGCTCAATCGCATCTAAAATCTCCTACAATACCCAAGTTGAAAAAGCAATTCCAAGTGCAAATCGGGAATTTTTGACCCAATTGCAAAACGAACTACATATGTAACTACACATGCAATCCTAAGTGCAGTTGGGTCCAAAAACCCCGATTTCACTTAAAGTCCTATGTTTTCCCCTTGTAGTAGGAACTTTTTGGGCCAACTACATAAAATGTTACAAGTTGAACTACATGCAGTCAAATCTGCAGCTTACCCAAAAATCCCCGAAATACAATGTTTTCCACTTTTTGCTTTATCCAGTTTCAAAATCGGAGTGAGCCTTAACGTCAACACTTTCTGACGTTGCATTATTTTGATCTTTTCATCTTGATAAAACAGGTTTTCATCAGATGATAGAAAAGCCAACCACTACACCAGAGAAAATAATGAAATTCAAATTTCATAAATATCTGACTTCTGTTGTTCCTACCTCAGTGGTCTCAAATTTGGATGAGATCAAAGATACGGAAGTTGGGCATGTGGATATGACTGAATTTGTTAAAAGGAAAGAGGTTGCAAATCCAAAGGATGAAATGCAGAAAATTCTCAGAAGTCATATACACCTACTCTCAACTTTTCCTGTAGCAATATTGGAACCCGAGTTCATTATGGCATGTGCAACACATTTTGACAAAGAAACCCAGACAATCAAGGATTCTTAAGGTCAGATTGTTATCAGGTTAGATGCAGAAGCCATTGACAAAGTTTTCCATGTTCCTTCTGCCCTGGTATATGCATATATTACCCATGAGAAGGCTTTGGATTACTACAATAAAATGGAAGATGATTGCAAAAGAGAGATCAATGCTGTTTGGTTCATTAAACCAAGGCAATCAATCTCAACCCGATGGCCTGCAACTTTGTACAGAGCTGAGTTCAAAGAAGATATGATTACTCTTCTTGGCACAATGCGGGGGTTGAAGAAGTTCAATGTTTTCGAGCCTTGGATGTTTCAGTATATTGCCATTGTCAAAAAAGGAAAGCAAAAGATTTTATGGGCAAAATTGATCAGTGATTCATTGCGTGAGCAATTGACAGAGGTACCTACCACTCATACATTTTATATGAATTCATATCTTGTGTACATTGCTGCATCCTTCCGAGCATTACCAGGGTTATCCTATGAGAGAGAAAGAAGCAGGAAGTTTTACCAGATATTTTTGACTTTGAGCAACTGAAACAGGTTAAGGCCAAGGGTATTAAGAGAGCCAAAACGGTTTCAAGGGTTAGAATGCACAAGAATAAAACTAAAAATGTGGAGATTGCGGAACCTCTTATAGAAAAACCCCGTGATGAGATGCAGTTGGCTGATTTTTAGATCACTAGGGTAGATTTGGGCAAACAGACACATGCTGGATTGATCAACGATGCTCAAGAGTCTGTAGCATTGCTAGCACAGGAGTGCGATGAGCTTAAAAGGAAGAAAAATCAGCTCAAGGAACAAAATGAGTTACTCATGGCAGTAATTCGAAAGGTTACTAGAGTTTCAGAGCAAGTTGATCCGTTAGCATCTTCTATTGCAGAAGAATCTGTTAAACAGGTTGAGAGGGCTGGAGAAATGGCTACGGCCATTGATACATGGGTGAATCAAATGATGGCAGAGGGAGCAGAATTGATAAAGAGAGCACTGCAAATGATTACTTATGCTAGAAAGGTGACATCTCAGTTGAATGAAGTTTTAGGAAATTTCAGTCAAAACTTGGAGTCACTTGGAAATTTGGAATAAGTTTTCAGATCTGAAACTAGAGATGCTATGAGAGAATGGGGTAATACCTTCTCGTGAGAACTACATTAGATCTAAAGAGCTATTGGTGAATAGAGGCCAAGTCATTGAAAACCTTGTAGAAGATCTAGAGGTGGCTATAAAGACGTGTGCTGAAAAAGAGCAGGAAATTATTACTCAATTTAAGAAGATTTCATGCACATTGATAAATAATGATCAAAAGGTGATGACAGAAGATGATACGATCTGAGAATTCCTGTTAATGGTTCATCTTGAGCTTGAGGCAGATCATTTTACATTGGCATCTATTCACAAGCTTGCGGATCATCAAAATTCACTCAATCTTCTTCATACTGTTCTTGAGGAAAGTGATGCCGCAATTTCCAGATGCTGAGATACGATTCTCAAGACAACTGTGGTTGCAGACAACACCATTGCGCCAAATCCGGATGAAATTCAAGAGAGCATTCACAAGTTTCGGGTTTTCATGGCACTTAATGAAGAAGATTGAAAAGAAGAGTGCTTTAAGCACTCAAATAGGTTTCTCATTGCTTTCTAGGATTTTAGATATGCATTGTTATTTTTAGTTTTGATAAGTTATATGTAAAGCATAAAATTGCAATTACATATGTAATGAAACATGTAAAGTAAAAATTTGCAATTACATATCTTGCTACATGTAATCACATTACAGAGGACTGTAATGTTGAATAAGTCAAACCTAGGTAGTTAGTTTTGCATATTTTTCTCATAGCCTTTCTCCTATAAATACAAGAGGGCTCATTGTAAATATTCATCTTTATGCATTGCAAGAAAACTTTGGAGAAATTGTGCAAGTTCAAACTTTGCTTTAATTTGTGCAAGCTGATTTTTGGAGTGAATAAAACGCAAGTGTTTTTCAATCTTTGAGTTGAGGAGATTTGTGGAATTATTTGTGTTGTTATAAAGAGACCCTTGAATCTGATTTTGTGTAGACTTTGTGCTATAATTGTCAATTTGAGTTAGTTGAAAGTGAATGCATAGTCTTTGAGCTGTGGTTCATACCGATATTAAAAATAGAAAAGAAGTTTTATGTGTTCAAGTCTTTGTGCTTATCATATTGTTGCTTCATAGTTTAAACTCTCTTCAGGATAGTGTATAAGTCTGTGAGCTTATATATATTCCTTAGTTTATAGTCAACTAGTACGCTTAACAATTAATCTTTCGGTTAATTTTGAGTTTATTGGTATTATTGCTCCAACTAGTACTTAGAGGTGAAATTGTAAAAGTTTTCATTTTGTAAAAGTGTATCTTTGTGAAAGTGAAATCCTTCCTGAAGAAAGAGGAAGTGATACGTGAAACATCCAATTTAGATTAAACTTGAGTTTCTTGTTAAGTTTTAGTTGAATTAGTTGCAACAAGAAGGGTGCCTCCCCTAAGTTGAGAGGAGAGATTATTTCTCACACGCTGTGTCTAAATATCCCATTTTGCAAGTAGTGTGTCTACGACTACCTACAAAATATTTAGCCAACAGTTTTTGGCAACTCTACTAGGGATATCGAACGCATTCGGGAACCTCACACTTTCGTTTGAAGTTGTTATTTTACCCGTTGTTTATCTAATTATTCACACTGGAGGGTTTTCGTGTATATGAACGCCGTCCTAAAGGAGAAGATTCCAAAGGTGCTGCTTTGAGTTGGTCTCAAAAAGTTAAGCTTGATTTCCTTATCAAGGGAACTACTCTTGAACGAACTACCAGTTATCCACCTTGAAGAAAAAGGAGTCTTGTTGCAAGTGAGACTTCACTGTTCTTCTAGAAACCACTAGTTTCTTTTTCTTTTCCAAAGATGGCTGCTACAGGTCCATGGGGAACGAATTTTGGTCCTTTGAATCTTACTACACCGATACATCCATTGCCACAAGGATCACGAAAGAATTTTCCCAAATTCTATGGTGATGGCAAACAACATCCTAATGAGCATATCAAAGCGTTCTACATTGCATGTGGAGTGCTTGGTGTGGAGTATCAAGATGTCTCTGTAAGGCTTTTTATTGAAACCTTGGAAGGAATTGCTGTAGATTGGTTTTATAATTTGGCTACTGGATCAATCACTGATTGGGATTCTTTGAAGACCAAATTTGAAGAGCGTTTCAAGCCTGCAGAAGATGAGCATGCGCTGCTTGCTTAGCTCACTCAAATGAAGAAAGATGCTCAAGGGAATGCGAGAATTCATTGCAAAATTCAATAAGTTGGCTAATCGTATTCCAGCTGCATCTCAACCTACTGCTGAGAATCTCAAATGTTTCTTCATTAATACTCAACTTCCAGAAGTTAGTTTTTTGCCGAGGAGGGCTGTTCCTACCACTTTAGCAAATGCTCAAGTTTTGGCAACCGAAATCGAAGATGATCTTATCATGGCTGGTAAGATACGAAGAGATCGTTCCAAGGGAAATACTAATGATTCTTCTTCTTCAGGAAGTACAGATCCAATGGTACAAAAATTAGCAAATGAGTTGCTTGCTCTGAAAAAGCAAATTTCTCAAAATTCCTTCAATGCTCCATACAAGGATATTCCTCGAAGAACATATCCAAACGCTGCTCACAATTATGCGGCAAAGAATCAAGCAAAGCTTCCCCCTCCTTCGGAGAGGCTTGCACTTGAAGCCCCGCCAGGCAACCAAGCCACGGGATACTTTGAACATGATCAATCTAGTGCTGTACCAGAGGATTATCAAATGGAGGACATTGCTGCTCTATACCATGAAAATGATGGAGTAGCTGGCGACTCTAGCATTGGTTATGTACACTATGAGGACAATGATCCAGAGGAGAGTTTTGGTCATGCCTATGCTGTTATGACTCGTTCTCAAACACAGTTGGTGTTTTCCCTCTCGGGTCAACAAGAATAGTTGCATAAACACACATTAACTGATAAACATGAACACAGGAAAGTATTGCAATTTGGTAAACATAAAGTACTCAGAAAACCAAATCATGTCATTCACACTCAAAGCAATGTGTACATATAACCTCCGAAGAGACACCACCGAAACGTCACGTCGTAACGGTTCACACTCTCGGTACTAACTGCCGAGATTAACATAAGTTTATTACACAACACCCGTACATACAAAATATACCGACAACATCATCCCCCCCAAAAAACAAGTCGGCTCCGACGACTTTTACAAAATATAACATAGACAAAAATGAGCCTACTACAAACTACTCAGGAGGGGGCGTAGGAAGCGTCCCTGATGATGATGGCGCGGCTGTGGCTGTGCCAGAAGTGACTTTAGCCCGCAACTCGTACACTTGAGTTGTCCGAAGCTGTAAAGCCTGTTCTGCCCTCATCTTAAGCTCCATAGCCGTTCGAACCATGCTAGCTGCCTCGAGCACTGCCTTCTCCTTCGCATCCACAGTCTCCAAAGCAGAACCAAGGCGAGTCTCAAGAAGAGCCCGCTCGGCGCGCTCAGTCTCCAATGCAGCCCGTAAAGTGTCCAACTCCGACACCATAGTACTTCGCTCAGCCACCCAAGACTCCCTCTCCTGAACCACTGCAGTCTCCAAAGCTGTAAGACGGGAAGCTGCCTCCTCCCGAGCTGCCTCTGCTGCCAATCCCGTAGCCTGATGTATTGAGGAAGCATGCTCTATCCGCCTGAGAGTGAAATACTCCTCTCGAAAGGCCTGTTCTAACTCTCGGATAAGACCGTGAATCCGGCTCTCGCCCACCGTCGCACTAAGAGCCCAATCCTCCAACATCGTAAGAGACTCCTGAGTAGGCCATCCCCTAGCCTCAAAGCACTCTGCAAATGCCTGTGGGCAGCCAACCCGCACAAAGGTCAAGAGGCGCTCCAACTCCTCAGCAACCCCCTCCTGAGCCTGAAGCTCTGCTGAGGCTATGACCCGCTGGGCTCCAGCAGCTACTGCGGCTACATCCGCCAAGTACTGCTCCAACACTTTCTGCGCGGACTCCCTCGCTGGCACCGCCCTCCGTGACCCTGGCAGGGCTGGTGGCTCCTCACTAGCCTCAGCTTGCAGTCTCTGTCCCTCCATAGGAACTGGTCTCTCGGATATCTCTCTCTCCTGGGCTACTGGCTCTTCTCTTGGTGGCGACATCACTGCATCCAGGTCAATAACTTCTGAAGGCCTCTCTAACACTACTCTGGCAGGGGAAAGTGAAATGGGAGCTGCCACTGCTATCGGGGGTAATGTGAACTGCTCCAACCATGACAGCACTGAAGAGTCCTCATCCCCCGTCGGCAACGCTCGAGCCGGCTCCTCCAATACCCCTGGCCCAACTCGCACAATGGCCTCAGTACCAACAACATCCAATGTAACCTGCTCTCGTGGCTGTGTCTGCTCCTGCTCTAAACCTCGAACACCATCTTTGCTAGTCTGTCCTGGGTCGGTTGGCTGAGCTGTAGGTGGCTCGGAAGCCTGACCCGCCGGGTGTAGCACAACAGGGGGCCGGAGCTCTCCAAACCGTGGCATGGGTACAGCCTCTAATGTGGTACCGAACGGTACAGAGGTCCCCGCTGCAACAGTCACCGAGGGTACTGGTGGCGTGAATAGTACAAGAGGTGGTGCACTCTCAGACGGTGGAGTTGGAGCAAATGCACTTTCAGATGGTACCTCTGTATCGAGAGTGTCAGAGTCTCCCACTGCAACACTCTCGCTGCCTTCCTCCTCCTCCAAGTCTTCACTCGACTCCTCTTGGCCACTGTCCACATTCTCCCCTTCCGACTCTGAGAGGACTTGGCGCTTCCTCTTTGACCCTGTCTGTACTCCGCCAGCATCCAAGTGACGCCAATGAAAGATAAGAGGCTCTCCCGTAGCAATATCAACTGGCTGTGGCCTCAGCTTCTCTGCTAGAATCTGCTCTCGGGCAGCATTCAGGAACAACCCGATGGCAATATGGGGCATGTAAAATGTCCGATGCTGTAGAGTCATGAACTCATACAGCCTCTCCGCCATAACTGAAGCCCAATCGTACACCGTACCATTACGGATCCCGTTCATGAAAATGAGATGTGTAAGGGCAATGTCGGAGGCCCTACTAGCCCCGGTCAGCCTGCTCTTCACGATGTCCATCAAACATCGCCACTCTCCGGGAGCCACAAATGATTTCTTGATTCCCCGATTCTTTGAAGAAGCGCCAGCCAATGACTCCAACTCACTCTGAGACAGGTTTCTGGAAACCAGCTTAATGTACTTTTCCTTTTCTTCGCGGGACAGTTTCCTGGGCTTTAAATCTATTTTCTTCCCGTGCATGCCAGGTATGCCAAAAACCCTCGATATCTCCTGGGCAGAAAATGAAATCTGTATCTCAGTGCCACAATACTTCAGAGTGCTACGCCGGCTATCCCGATCGAATGTATCAATCATGCCTCGGAGAGGTCCCTCGTACTCTCTAATGGAGGGCAAAGGCATCTGAATTGCCCAGTGTACTCCTGCTCTTCGAAGCTGTCCCTTCAAAAAATGTGCGTCTGGAGTGTTATCCCACCATGTTCGGCACTCCACTCCACTCAAACCCTCGAATGTCACAGTCTTCCAAGTAATCTCTTCCTTTTGTGCTTGTGGCTGCTGTACGTGTGGACGGTGCTTTCTGGCAGTAGCCATGCTACCAGCAATGCGGACTCTAGACTGTGAAACCCTCGGTCCTCTGCTGCTACTGGCTGGTTTTGAAACCTGTAATTTCTGTCTCCAAGTACTATGCTGTCGTGATGCCATACTACTGTGCAGTGTCCAACAATAACGGTCTTAACCGTTTTATTTTTATTTATTTTATTATTATTTTTTTTAAATTCCTCCTCTTACAGTACAAATCAACTTCCTTCAGCCAATGCAAATATGTAGCAGCTCCGGGTCTCGTCAACTGGTCACACTCTCCAAGGGTTGATAACTAAACCGACTGGGGGTCTAGGGGGCAACGCCCCCAGCGGGGTCGAGGGGCAGCGCCCCCGCGGGGTCCTGGGGCAGAGCCCCAGGCGCGCTCCCTGTCGCGGTACAGGGCGGGGTCGAGGGGCAGCGCCCCCGCCGCCAAGACCAATTTAGCACCTTCAAAGTCTATGAAACACACTAATTTTGTGATTTTCGTATGCTCCCATGCTCTTTTCTGCAAACCGCTTATGTTTCCCTTACTTCCTGCTCATGCCCTTCCCTTCGGTACCATTTGTTCTTCAATATGAGCTGCTTTGTTTTGTCGTCGTTTTTTTTTTTTTTTTTTTTTTTTTTAGTATACCATATGAATTTCCTCTTTCATACTTTCCCTTCACACGCCCCAATGCTATGTACGGCAATCCCAAGTCTTCCTTAGACGCAATGAAAGACAATGTGTACAGACGTCTTTGCCAAAAAAAAAAAAAATTGATCTCTTATATACTATAGGGCCGTACGAACCCTTACGACATATATGCAACTTAACTGTTATTTGACGTACTCACTTCCTCATGCTGTACGATCCTAAATGCCTTCACGTTTTGTTTTTCTTCCTTGCACGTACGGTCCATGCAATGCGGCAGGCTACATCCGTACGGCTCCGTACAGTCTTCAGATTTGATATTACGAAATTATACCCTTTCCATACGGCAATGTACGGCACTCAAAACCGTACGGTGATGCACGGTCTACTCCTCCAAAGTGTACGGTGCCGTACAACAAGTCCTTATCAGCACACGCCAGTTGGTCGTACGGCCAAGTTCGATAGCAATTTCCTCTATGCCTGGCGCCGTACGGGTTTTAATAATGCTGCAATAATGTCGTACGGTGCTAATATACCTGCCGTACGGTGTTAAAACATTAAGATGCATGTCGTACGGTACCGTACGGACATGTTACTCTGCACTTTTTCTTTTCTTTTTTTTTTTTTTTTTTTTTTTTTTTTTAATTTATAATTTTATTTTTTTATAAATTTTATTTTTTATATATATATTTTTTTCAATTTTTTCAACTTTTCAATTTTTTTTTCAATTTTCAATTTTTCAATTTTTTTTTCAATTTTCAATTTTTCAATTTTTTTTTTTTTTTTCAATTTTTTTTTTTTTTTTTTTTTTTTTTAAATAATAATTTTTCTGAATTTTCTAAGTACCCGACGCTCGCGGTGTGGCCGTCGGTCGTTCATGATAGACTTTCAGTTTCGACCCGTTCACCGCGTCCGGAATTTCCCGTCCGTCGAGGGTCCACAGCTTCACAGACCCATTGGCAGCCACCTCTCGTACTTTGTAGGGCCCAATCCATTTTACTTTGAATTTTCCAGGCTTGATTTCATTTCGCCCGTTGTATTTTAAAACCAATTGGCCTGGGGTAAACTGCATTCGTCGGAGATGCTTATCGTGCCAGACCTTCCTCCTTTGCTGCGTCGCTTCAGTGGCCCATTGTGCCAAAGCCCGTTTTTCATCCAACTTGTTTAAGAGATAGAGTCGTTCCCTCAGACTCTCCATATCCCCCAATTTATTTTCGATGGCAATCCTCAGACTTGGAACCATGAATTCCACCGGTACCACGGCCTCCTGTCCATACATGAGTTGAAAGGGCGTCTGTCCGGTGGTCACCTTGTAAGACGTCCGATAGGCCCATAGTACCGAGGGTAGCCTCTCTTCCCAATCTTCGCCCTCGACACCGCAAGATTTGTAGATTACGCCGACCAGGATCTTGTTGGTGGCCTCTGCCTGACCATTTGCCCGGGGGTAGTACGGGCTCGAGAACGTGTGAAAAATTTTGAACTCTGTCGTCAGGAGTTTGATCACGTGGTTGACGAAATGGCCACCCCTATCACTCGTCAACTGAAGCGGGATGCCATATCTCGTTATTATCTGCTCATAAATAAACTTAGCCGTGCTTAGAGCAGAGTTATCCGTCAGTGCTCGAGCTTCCACCCACTTGGTCAAATATTCCGTCGCCACCACAATGTATCGGCAGCGTCGAGCGCGGCTGGGCTTCAAAGGCCCCACAAAATCCAGTCCCCACCGTTCAAACAATTCCTGTGCATGAGAAGGGTTAAGTGGCATGTAGTCTCGTTTGAGAGGTCTCCCTGCCCGCTGGCATGTGTCACAGCCGACGACCCACTCCCTGGCATCATTGTACACCGTCGGCCACCATAAGCCTGCCAACAAGACTTTTCTGGCGGTGGTGTCGGGGCCCATATGCCCTCCGGCAGGTCCCTCATGAGCTTCCTTCAACACTCTCGGAACCTCTTCCTCCATTACGCAACGCCTCAATATTTGATCTGGACCCATTTTGTACAGCAGTCCATTGATAAGCTGGAAGGTTCTGCTCCTCAGAACCAATTTTCTACGCTCTCCGGGGAGCATTCCTTCTGGAAATCGAGCCGTGGACAGGTACTCACCGATACTTGTGTACCACTTCGGTAGTACGGCGATGTGAAACAGGTGAGTATCTGGAAAGTCATCGTTTATTCCTACTGGAGGCTCGCCGGACTTAATTCTGGACAATTGGTCCGCAATCACATGACTACGTCCTGGCCGTACAACAATTCTGAAGGTGAATTCTTGAAGGAGCAGCAACCACCTGCTCACCCTTCCCTGAATGATGGGCTTGTTAACCAGGTACATCAAAGCCTGGTGGTCCACGAAGAAAGTAAACGGCGTCGCCAATAGGTAGTGCCGAAACTTCTGAACCGAGTAGACCATTCCGAGGGCCTCTCGCTCTGTAGTGCTGTAGTTCCTCTCCGCCCTCGAGAGTAACCGACTTGCAAAATAGATTGGGTGATCCAGCCCATGTTCGCCTTCTTGTGCCAGGGTGGCCCCGATGGCGTAATTTGACGCATCCACATGAACATGGAACTCTCTGTCCCAGTTCGGAAATGCCAAGATGGGGGCTGCCAACAGTCTCATTTTTAAGTCCTCGAATGCCTCCCCTTGCTCCTTCGCCCAGAGGAACGGCTCCCCTTTCTTCATAAGTTTATCCATCGGGTATGAAATCCGGGAAAAATTCTTTATGAACCGTCGGTAGTACCCGATATGGCCCAAGAATGACTTGACACCGGTTACGTCACTGGGAGCCTCCATTTCAATTATCACCCGGACCTTGTCGGGGTCCGTCTTCAACCCTTCCTTACAAACGATGTGTCCGAGCAGCTTCCCCTGCGGTACCATGAAACGACACTTCTTCGGGTTGAGTGCCAGACGTGCCTTCCGGCATCGCTCCATGCACTCTCCGAGTGCTACAACGTGTTTGTCTTGGCTACTGAAAATGGACCAGTCATCCAGAAATGCTTTAAAATTCCCTCTCGACATCTTGTCAAAGATGTGCAGGATGATTCTCTGAAAAGTTGCAGGTGCATTACACAGGCCGAAGGGCATCCGGTTGTAGGCGTACACACCATCTTCCACTACAAAGGTGGTTTTTAACTTGTCCTCCTCTGCAATGTATATCTGGTTATATCCTGAAAACCCGTCCATGAAGGAATAGATCTCATGGCCTGCCACCTCCTCGAGTATGCTGTCTGTGAAGGGTATCGGGAAGGGATCCTTAATGGTCACCGCATTGAGACACCTAAAGTCTACGCAGATGCGGATTTGGTTAGCCTCTTTCTTCTGAGATATCACGATTGGTGACACCCACTCACTTGTGTCTACTCGAAAAATTATCCCCGCGTCTAGCATCCGCGCAATCTCGGTCTCCACCCTTGCAGCATAGTTTTTGTTCATCCTGTACGGCCTCTTCCGCACAGGTTGGGCTCCAGGAACCAAAGGGATGCGGTGCACGCAGAGCTCCGGAGGTACGCCCTTCAGGTCTTTATAATTCCAGGCAAACACGTCCTTATACTCTGTGAATATTTTGAAGGCTGCAGTTTTTAACACGGGATCCCAGTCATCTCCCACCAGGATAGTCTTGGGATTCTGCTCGTCCCCGAGATTTATTGTTTCCAATTTTGCCTCTTTGTATTGGATAGGTTCTCCCTCCGAGAACACGTGGGCCGGACTTACTCTCATCTGGGCTTCCCCCTCTGTATATTCTGTGTACTCCGGAGGGAACTCGTTTGTGTTTTCTTCCGTAGGGAACTCATTCCCGATCTCCAGTATATTGCACGATGGCTGAAATACCTCGTAGTCACGCATTTGCCAATGAAAGAGACCATCTAGTGAATCCGTATCTCCTTCTATCTCAAGTACCCCTTCATCATTCGGTTCCATAGTTTCTTCCTCTCCGTCCATCCCGCCACCATCGGAGTCTGAGTCGGACGCCATTTCCTCTCCAACCATTTGTGTGGCGAGGTCTACCACAAATTTCCTCCCCCCTTTCTCGAATGCGAGGGTGTTCTTCTTCCAGTTGTGATTGGCTCGGGCTGTCACCAACCACCCTCTACCCAATATAGCGTCATACCCCTTTTGCTTGAGAGGGATTACGACGAAGTCTAAGGTGAAAGGCTGGGTTCCGATAGTCACCTGCTGTGCCATTAGCATACCGAGTGGTTTAATACCGTGCTGGTCGGCCCCTAACAGATTGAAGGTTGGTGGCCACAGCGTCGGTTTCCCCAAACTCTTCCAAGTTTCCTCCGGAAGGACATTGACGCCCGACCCTCCGTCAACGATGGTGTTCGTGAGGATTTTACCCAGGATACCCATTTCTACTACTGCCGGGTTCCGTCCATGGTTTATTGATAACGTCATCGGGTCGGCTGCACAGCCGCCTGGGATCTCCGTTCGTTCCACCGTCGTAGGTGGCGTGTTAGGCCCTAGGAATAGAGCTGTTTTTAGGTGTGGCATGGTCTCCAACAGGTCCTTGACCTTCACGGGTATTTCCATTTGCAGTATCTGCCGTAGTATACTTTGCTCCGCCAATTCTCGGTGAGAAGTGCCGGCGTCGGCAGGTTCCTTCCGGTCCTGTATCTCTTTTTCGATCTCGGCCCTCGCTTGCAGTACCCTCTGTTTCTCCGTCGGAGGGTGTGGGTACGTGGCCTTTTTGGCTTGGGCACGGGTGACTGTCAGGACCTTCTCAGTACCTCTACATTCCAACTCCAGGATGTTACAGCCGGGCTTCGGACAATTAGCGTCCTCATGGTCGCCCGGTCCGCACCACCGACACAACTTCTGCGGAGTCGCGGGCTCCGTCTGACAATCACGAGCATAGTGACCCCACTGATTACAACTCCGACATTGTATCATGGGTCTTCCCTTAGCATCATATTGGATCCGGGGCTTATTCTCATTGTTGCCTCGGCCTCCCCGGCGGTTATTTTTATATCCGCCAGATGATGCAGCATTCTGTTGTCCACCCGTACCAGACGTGGAAGGTTGCTCCTGTGCATAGAGTACTTGTTGGCCTCTTGCCCTCAAGTTATAGGGACATTCTTTAAGGGGATGTCCTGCGATTTGGCAGATATCACAAAAAGCTTTTTTCGGACAAGACCCTTTTGTGTGGCCTGCCTCCTTGCAGTCCGTACACCACACTGTATCTTCTTCGGCTTTGCTAGCACTTCCTTTGGCGGCTTTAAGTTCTCGCATCATCCTCTCAAGGTCTTTTTGCAATGCGAGCACTTTCTTGCTCGACCCGTCCTCACTACTTTCCGTCTCTGAATCATCATCAGAAGATGACCTTGTCTTCTTCGAGGTCTTACATTCGCTCTCGAGATCCATTGCTCGGTTATATGCATTACTATACGAAGTAGGCGGTACTATCTTCATTTTCTTTCGGAGGGATGTTTTGAGTCCCTCCACGAACCATCTCTTTTTCAATTCATCCGCTGGGGCCGACTCCATTTTTCCAATGAGTTCTTTGAGTCGTCGGCCGTACGCACGGACAGACTCATTCTTGGCTTGCTTCGTGTTGTAGATCTCCGCCAATATTTCATTATCATCCCGTAACAATTGGAACTCTGTCTGGAAGGCCTTTTTGACATCATCCCATGTCGTGAGCCTTGTCTTGTCAACGTCCGAGTACCAATCAATGGCACCCTCTCGCAGTGTTGCAGGGAACTGACGGATCCATTCGTTCTCGTCAGTTACCCCGTGTGCAGTCCATATCGTTTCACACGTTCGACAGTGCCGAACTGGATCCTCCTTGGATTGCCCCGTAAATTTCGGTAACTTCTGCTTATTCACTGCCATGGTTGGCCGCGGTGGAGGCGGTGCACCGATACCACTCGTGCCCACACCTCCCTGAGTGCTGTGGGTAGTCTGGACTTGTGGTACTTGTCCTTGCGGTAGTTGCTGGGCTGGTGGTACTTGCCCTTCTCCTGGCACCGTACCGTGTGGGGTTCTCGGTTCCAACGGAGGGTCTGCTGGTGTGCTCGTGCCACCCTCTGCAGTATCACCCTCTCCGCCGGTTTGGTTCTCCGCGCTTGGTGTACGGAGACCCACCTCAAACCGTACTCTCTCCTCTTGGAGAAAGGCTCTTCTCGCCCGTGTCTCCTCAAGTAACTCTTCCCGACTCCGCACTCTCCGTTCTGGAGAAGTGAACTCTTCTTCGGCTTCTGCACCCTCCGTACCACTTCCGAGGTCCCCTTCGGGCAACCCTCTGGCAAGCTGGTCTTTGGCAAGTTGCCTGAGCCTACACCGACGTTCACGTTGCTGCGCGGATATCAAAGCCTTCTGTGCGGCTTCCCCTTCGTCATCTATCACTTTCTTATTTCGATCTTTATTTAAATTATTGGGCATCAAGACAAACTATACACATTGCTCAATCAAAAAGAACACTTATTTTTTTATTAATTCATGTTGCTTTACAACATTCTCAATTGAACTACAATGGAATTTTTGTGTTCCGTTCCCCTTTGTTTCAAACTTCAACAACTTTACTGTTTGTCATTTCCTTCCTCTCGACGGCGACGAAGATGCTCTCGGGCGTGGAATGCACGGAGGATCTCCTGGCGGCGGTCCTCTCGGTCAATTTCCTCTTGCCGAATACGTCGTGCGAGTGCTGCTTGTGCCAACAACCGTGGAAGTTGGTTCAACAACCGATTCGCTGCAGGGTTCGCCCCAATCGCGTCCCACACTACGCCTGCAGGGACGTCTCCGTTCGTTGCCTCCCTTCGGACGTGAGTTTCAAGAGCTACTTGAAACAAAATTCGGAAGTCACGTGCCAGATTATCCTCTCCGTCGTACAACTCGGTACGGGCTTCCTCGGCTTCTGGGTTTATCGCACTAACGGGTAAGCCCATTATGCCTACTCGCCATCCGGGTATGTCTAGGCAACGGCGCCAGATGTTTTCCCTCTCGGGTCAACAAGAATAGTTGCATAAACACACATTAACTGATAAACATGAACACAGGAAAGTATTGCAATTTGGTAAACATAAAGTACTCAGAAAACCAAATCATGTCATTCACACTCAAAGCAATGTGTACATATAACCTCCGAAGAGACACCACCGAAACGTCACGTCGTAACGGTTCACACTCTCGGTACTAACTGCCGAGATTAACATAAGTTTATTACACAACACCCGTACATACAAAATATACCGACAACAGTTGGCACGTCAAATTGATGAAACTTCCAAAGCAAAGGTTGATGTGCAATTGCCTATCACCCTTGCAAAAAGAGGAATGCTGCTGCCAACTCTACCCAAGGACGTAGCTAATAATCAAGTAAGTACACCTACTCCTATTTCATCTAGTGTACCTAAATCCAGTACGTGTAATACTAAGCCTCAAGCTGAAAATTTATCTTCCTTAGCTAATTCCTTTCAAGCCTTTGATATTATTGATCATGCTAGGAAGATCAAAATCCAGATGTTCGAGGTAGAATACTTACAAGCGTATCCAGATCAACTGGAAAGGCTTACCAAATTTGTCAAGGAATCTCAACCTACCCAAACTCAAACCGCTGCCCCGGAGCCCAAGAGTTTGCCTATTAACCTTGTTACTATCCCGTCATCTATTCTCGGAAAGATAGAACCTTTCTATATTTCCTTGCTTATTAATGGTTTTAAGCTTAGTAATTGCGTTATAGATTTTGGAGCCTTCGATAATGTCATGCCAGCTGAAGTGGCTAATGCATTGGGTCTTACCTTGACAAAGACCTTTGGAAATTGCTTTTCAATGGAGAATAAGCAAGTGCCTCTTCAGGGGCAAATCAAGGATGCATAGTTTGCATTTGCGTCTTTCCTAGAAAAGAAAATTAAGATGACCGTCTTGGTGGCGGATGTCCTTGCCTCCTATGGAATGTTACTTGGTTGTAATTTCTTTAAGGATGTAGGCGGAGAGCTTAATATGGATATGTCAGAGGCGAGAATTCCTATCAAGGGTGTTATGTAGAAACTGCATCTTGAGAGGGAAACCAAGTACACAGTGGTCAAGTCTGACGACCCTCATGCTCAGATTTTGTTTGAGTTAGCAGGAATGGGAAATTATTACTTTCATGCTGATGAAATTTCAGAATTTGCACAAGACTGGACTGATGGATCAAAAGGTTCTTCTTGTCTTTTTGATATTGACAGATTTGCTGATGCAAGTGAAGATCAAGAGATTGATCTTAGTTCTAATGAATCCTTCGTGATGGTTGAAGATGAATCTTCTACCATGGTTGAAAAAGTTGTAAGTCCTACTCAAAGCCCTACAGATTCAAGTACTAGCAATTCCAATGATGTTTGGATGTTGGAATTTGATGGTAGTTGTGCATCTTTGGGGTCCGGTGCGGGAATAGTTTTGATATCTCCAAAAGGTGAATTCTTTCCCTTTTCCTTCAAATTGCAGTTCAACAATACCAACAATACAGCTGAATATGAGGCCTTGTTGTTGGGTATTGAAATGGCACATAAAAAGGGAATCATAAATTTACATGCTCAAGGTGATGCCGAGTTGGTTATCTGTCAACTTCGTAATCAATATCAAACAAGAAATGAGAGGTTAAGACACTACTGCAACTTGGTGTGGGATTGCATTGAACCATTTGATGCTTTCAACATTTCTGTAGTCCCAAGAGAGTACAATTACAGAGCTGATTCTCTTGCCGCATCAACAACCTTGTTAATTCCTCATAAAGATTTTGTTGATCATCTTTATCAAATTGAGATGATTTTTCAACCAAGTGTTCCGGATAATTCAGATCATTGGCAAGTCTTCAATGATGACAAGCAGATCATCAATTTCCTTGAAACAAAGGATAATTTTGATGAGCTCTATTTTGAAGGCAACGAGTCATCATCTAGAGAATCAGTCCCAGATATTGATCCTGAAACTGGAGAAGAATTTATTCAATTGAAGGGAAATAAAATTCCTAAAGGCTTAGTTTCTTTAGAGAAGTTGTTTGACAAGCATGACAGATATGTCAAAGAACAACAACAATCAAGGGCTGATTTTACCATGGAATATGAGAAATACAATCTCGGGTCAGAGGCTGATCCAAAAATGGTAAACATTGGAAAATGTTGCACCCCGGTAGAAAGGGAAAAGTTCATTTCATTGCTGCATCAATATATGGATGTCTTGGCATATTCTTATGATGACCTCAAATCTTCCCGTCCACAGGAGGTACAACATGAAATTCCTCTCAAGCTTGGTGTTGTTCCTTTTCGACAAAAGCAAAGGCAATATAATCCAAAAATCTCAGGGACAATACTCTCTGAAATTCAGAAGATGCTGGATGCTCAGATTATCTTTCCTATTCATCATTCAACGTGGATAGCGAATATAGTTCTAGTGCGTAAAAAGAATGGAGAAATTCGCATTTGTGTGGATTTCAAGAATCTCAACCAGTTGTCATTAAAGGATAATTACCCACTTCCAGTAATGGATCAAGTTTTGCAGATGGTGACAGGTTCTGAAATGCTGTCCATGCTTGATGGTTTCTCCGGTTACAATCAGATTGAAGTCAGTGAAGAGGATCAACACAAGACCGCATTTACAATGCTATGGGGTACTTTTGCTTATCGCAGGATGCCTTTTGGTCTCATTAATGCGGGGGCTACTTTTCAACGAGCAATGAACCTTGCTTTTCGAGAAATTATTGATAAATTCATTGTTGTTTATTTAGATGACTTGATTGTGTTTTCCAAAAAACGGCAAGATCATTTTTATCACCTTCAACAAGTTCTTGAAAGATGTAGGCGACATGGTGTTTCTCTTAATACCAAGAAATCAGTTTTTGGTGTGACTGAAGGAAAGCTTCTAGGACACATTGTGTCAAAGGAAGGTATAAAGATTGATCTTGAAATGGTAAAATCAATCCAAGGTCTTACGCTGCCCTCAAGTAAAACAGCAGTCCACTCTTTCTTCGGAAAGGTAAATTTCTTGCGAAGATTTCTTCCTGACTTTGCTGAGAAAACTCATCATATCGTTGATATGATGAAAGACAAAAATGTTTTTCGATGGAGTCCAGAAGGAAAAGTGGCGTTTGGTGAAATCAAAGAAGCAATCACGCAAGCTCCAGTGTTAGTCTGCCCAGATTACACAAAAGATTTCATCATGTATAGTTATGCTCCCGAGCATACTATGTCAGCAATTTTAATGCAAAGGAATGATGGAGTTGAGTCTCCCATCTCGTTCATGCGTTGTCCATTGAAAGCTCATGAGCTGAGGTACACCCAAATGGAAAAGCATGCATTTTCTGTTGACAAGGCAGTAAAACATTTTAGGTTCTACATTCTAAATTCACATGTCATTGTTGTGGTTCCAGATATGACAGTCAAGACAATTTTAACACAACAGGATTTTGGTACTAAAAAAGGAAATTGGATAGCTAAGATCCAAGAATATGACATGGAAATTAAGCCCACAAAACTTATTCATGGCAAAGGTTTATGTCAGCTTATGGCTGAAAATAAACCAGCTGAAATGAAAGTGAAAATTCCTCAATCTCTTCCAATGGTTTTGTTCGTTAGCACAACAGATGACTGGTATTCTAATATTGCTCATTTTCTTACATATGGTGAGTGTCCTCCACATTTGTCATATAAAGAAAGAACTATTAAATTGAAGGCTGCAAATTTTATTCTTTGGAATAATGGTTTGTATAAGCGAAGCTTAGATGGGACATTTCTTCTTTCTGTGGATAAAGTGCAACAGGTACGATTGCTTGAATCTTTTCACAACCTTGCATGTGGTGGTCATTTCTCTGCACTAATCACAACACATAAAATCTTGAGGGAAAAGTATTATTGGCCTACCATGTTTCAAGATGCGTACCATTGGGTGCGAAAATGCGAGTTGTGTAAACAATTTGTAGGTAAGCAAAAGATTGCTGCTCTACCATTAAAGCCGGTAGTAATTGAGGAACCATTTCAACAGTGGGGACTTGATTTCATTGGCGTAATCAATCCGTCTTCAAGCAAGGGACATACATATGTTCTTACTGCAACGGACTACTTCACCAAATGGGTGGAGGCAATACCAACAAAGAATGCTACATCTGAAGTGGTATGTGATTTCTTAAAGGAGAACATCATCTCACGTTTTGGTGTTCCTCATAAGATTGTCACAGATAATGCAGCAGCATTTTCATCACATGACATAACAAGGTTTTGTTATGATTTTGGGATCACTTTGGCGCACTCGTCCGACTATTATCCTCAAGGTAATGGTCAGGCAAAATCTAGTAACAAGAACTTGGTTGCAATTATCAGGAAGCTGGTAGATGAAAATCAAAGATTGTGGCACAAAGCATTGTATGAAGCATTGTGGGCTGATCGAATTACACCCAAACGAGCAATTGGTATGTCACCTTTCCAATTGTTGTATGGTGTGAATGCTGAAATTCCCATTACTTTGGAGCTCCCTGCTCTGAAGTTAGCCAAGGCCATTGAAGATGATACTTTTGAAGGTGGCTTGGACAAAAGAATCATGTTCCTGTCAGCATTAGAGGAACAACGTACCCAAGTGGTGGATTGCATTGTGGAACATCAGAAGAAGGTGAAGGTACTCTTTGATAAGAAAGTGAAGCAAAGAGAGTTTCAAGTTGGTGATCGTGTACTACTTTGGGATAAACGAAGAGAACCCAAAGGCATGCATGGGAAGTTTGATACTCTTTGGCGTGGTCCTTTCACAATCCATCAAATCTCTGGTGAGAATAGTTTCCTGTTGGCTTACCGAGATGGAACACCATTTGCGCTGCCCTATAGTGGACAAAATCTGAAGCACTATTTTGAGTGAGCTCCAGATAAGTACCATTGTACATACAAAGTCCAAGTCTTTGAGTCTTTTTTGTTTCAAAGTCTTTTGTGTCTTTTGTCGTTTTGGTCGCCTGACTCTATAGCCCAATGGAATGGAAGAAGGCACTTAGAGAACTGGATTCTACATCTCTTGTCATTTCCAAGGATGAACAAGAAACGTTCCCCAGTCAGAGCCAACTATTGTACTAAATTTCGTTTTAATAAAATTTAGACAACTACACATAAATTTAATCGTGTTTTCGATTAAATTAAATTTGGTTTTAAAACTCTAAGTATTTTTATTAAATAAATAAATTTATTTATTTATTTAAAGTTTTAAGTCGTTAAATTTAATCTTTACTTAGATTTTAGTTTTTACTTTATTTTATTTATTTTTATTGTTTTTCAATTTTAATAATATATTGATAGTATATTATTAAAATTCTAAATATATTTAAATATTATATAAAATCTCAAAATATTAAAATAAAAACCTTTAAGAATACATCCTATATATAATATTAGAGGTTTTATATAATATTGTATATATTTTAATGTTTCTTAGCTTGAACATAAGTCTTTTAAAAATAAAAGGAGGTCGTCGGAATTTTTATTAAATATTACATGTTTCATGCCATGTCATACTTAAAAGAGTGCAATATTTCCAAACTCCCGATCGTAATTGCTAAGGCAGACATTTTAATTGATGTTACGTTTTACTTTGCATGTAAAATATCGATGGCTTAATATATGCAAAGGCTTCTAAAAATCCCGATAATATCATTAAGAGTCAGACTTTATTCACACCTTTGCATGTTTTATAACATGTTAAATAAAATGTTAAGAACATTAGAAAGCCCGAAATCTTCCTAAAAACCATCGGGTCTTCTTACTTGCATCGCATATTGTAAAGTCTTTTGGGCTTTCATTGTATCGTTGCAGAAAGACTAAGGAGTGCGCCGAATGGAGGAACTGATAGTTCAGTTTAAGTGCCGTAAGAGAACTCTTAAGTCTTCAATACGATGTTTCCGGAGATCGTCCATTTTGGAAGTCCTTAAGATTGTTAGTCCGCCTCATTACCTTTTCAAGAAGCATTGATGCAGGTCTTTTCTTCTACGCTTTTTCCTTAGGTCCTTTTCAACTTCGAAGAGCAAGTGTTCTTGTGCGTTTTTTGCATTGAATAGGTATTCTTCCTTTGCGTTTTCATCTTGGTGGTCAATTTTAGTGAAACGTTTTAGCTTTTCTTTGAATCTATACTGTCACGTCTTGGATTTTATGATCTTTTTATCCGTCTGTGTTTGGTTTTACACCTTTTATAAACGTTTTTGTTTTCTTTCCTCACGTCTAGGGTTTTATATATATTTCTCTGTCAAAAACGGGTTTTGGCTGCATTTATCTCCACAGTCTTGTTTATGATAAATACAATATTCGGATGTTGGTAGAAAAATATACAAATTTCTTCTCAAGATTTTACAGTGACCTCATACTTTAATAAAGCTTTTAATCTGCAAAAGGAAAACAACTATTCTTGCAGATTTCAATCTTCTTTTCTAATGGTCCAATCATATACAGAGTATGAGAAACTAAATTACCCAAACATTGCAACCATAGTTGGAAAATTCACCTTGAGAAGAATGAAGTTCTCTTTCATTTCATTTCTATGAAATAAAAATTTGTAATGCTATTTGGAGGCAATTACATGTACCTTGCCAAAATCAGTACCTCTCATTTTTACCACACAACGTTTCATTCCCTCCAAAAATTCCATTTCATATATCGGGATTTTTCATATCCATTACATATTTCATTGCACGTCATTTTACATGTAACGCAATATGTAATCACCTCAAAAATCCCCGATTACATTTTTGCCCAAATTCACTATAATTCCAAAATCGGGATTTTTGAGACCCATTACATGTATGGTTACATGTAATCAAAAGTGTAACTACCCCAGAAATCTCCACCCTAAGTTTACCCAAATCGGAGATTTTTACACCAACTGCATGTACTGTTACATGCAGTCAAATGCGCAATCGCATCTAAAATCTCCTACAATACCCAAGTTGAAAAAGCAATTCCAAGTGCAAATCGGGGATTTTTGACCTGATTGCAAAACAAACTACATATGTAACTACACATGCAATCCTAAGTGCAGTTGGGTCCAAAAACCCCAATTTCACTTAAAGTCCTATGGTTTCCCCTTGTAGTAGGAACTTTTTGGGCCAACTACATAAAATGTTACAAGTTGAACTACATGCAATCAAATTTGCAGCTTACCCAAAAATCCCCGAAATACAATGTTTTCCACTTTTTGCTTTATCCAGTTTCAAAATCGGAGTGAGCCTTAACGTCAACACTTTCTGACGTTGCATTATTTTGATCTTTTCATCTTGATAAAATAGGTGTTCATTAGATGACAGAAAAGCCAACCACTACACCAGGGAAAATAATGAAATTCAAATTTCATAAATATTTGACTTCTGTTGTTCCTACCTTAATGGTCTCAAATTTGGATGAGATCAAAGATACGAAAGTTGGGCATGTGGATATGACTGAATTTGTTAAAAGGACAGAGGTTGCAAATCCAAAGGATGAAATGCAGAAAATTCTCAGAAGTCATATACACCTACTCTCAACTTTTCCTGTAGCAATATTGGAACCCGAGTTCATTATGGCATGTGCAGCACATTTTGACAAAGAAACCCGGACAATCAAGGATTCTAAAGGTCAGATTGTTATCAGGTTAGATGCAGAAGCCATTGACAAAGTTTTCCATGTTCCTTCTGCTCTGGTATATGCAGATATTACCCATGAGAAGGTTTTAGAGTACTACAATAAAATGGAAGATGATTGCAAAAGAGAGATCAATACTGTTTGGTTCATTAAACTGAGGCAATCAATCTCAACTCGATGGCTTGCAACTTTGTACAGAACTGAGTTCAAAGAAGATATGATTACTCTCCTTGGCAGAATGTGGGGGTTGAAGAAGTCCAATGTTTTCGAGCCTTGGATGTTTCAGTATATTGCCATTGTCAAAAAAGGAAAGCAAAAGATTTTATGGGCAGAATTGATCAGTGATTCATTGTGTGAGCAATTGACAGAGGTACCTACCACTCATACATTTTATATGAATTCATATCTTGTGTACATTGCTGCATCCTTCCGAGCATTACCAGGGTTATCCTATGAGAGAGAAAGAAGCAGGAAGTTTTACCAGATATTTTTGACTTTGAGCAACTGAAACAGGTTAAGGCCAAGGGTATTAAGAGAGCCAAAACGGTTTCAAGGGTTAGAATGGACAAGAATAAAACTAAAAATGTGGAGATTACGGAACCTCTTATAGAAAAACCCCGTGATGGGATGCAGTTGACTGATTTTAAGATCACTAGGGTAAATTTGGGCAAACAGACACATGCTGGATTGATCAATGATGCTCAAGAGTCTGTAGCATTGCTAGCACAGGAGTGCGATGAGCTTAAAAGGAAGAAAAATCAGCTCAAGGAACAAAATGAGTTACTCATGGCAGTAATTCGAAAGGTTACTAGATTTTCAGAGCAGGTTGATCCATTAACATCTTCTATTGCAGAAGAATCTCTTAAACAGGTTGAGAGGGCTGGAGAAATGGCTACAGCCATTGATACATGGGTGAATTAGATGACGGCAGAGGGAGGAGAATTGATAAAGAGAGCACTCCAAATGATTACTTATGCTAGAAAGGTGACATCTCAGTTGAATGAAGTTTTAGGAAATATCAGTCAAAACTTGGAGTCACTTGGAAAAGACTTGGAAATTTGGAATAAGTTTTCAGATCTGAAACTGGAGATGCTATGCAAGAATGGGGTAATACCTTCTCGTGAGAACTACATTAGATCTAAAGAGCTATTGGTGAATAGAGGCCAAGTCATTGAAAACCTTGTAGAAGATCTAGAGGTGGCTATAAAGATGTGTGCTGAAAAAGAGCAGGAAATTATTACTCAATTTAAGAAGATTTCATGCACATTGATAAATAATGATCAAAAGGTGATGACAGAAGATGATACGATCTCAGAATTCCAGTTAATGGTTCATCTTGAGCTTGAGGCGGATCATTTTACATTGGCATCTATTCACAAGCTCGTAGATCATCAAAATTCACTCAATCTTCTTCAAATTGTTCTTGAGGAAAGTGATGCCGCAATTTCCAGATGCTGAGATATGATTATCAAGACAACTGTGGTTGCAGACAACACCATTGCGCCAAATCCGGATGAAATTCAAGAGAGCATTCACAAGTTTCGGGTTTTCATGGCACTTAATGAAGAAGATTGAAAAGAAGAGTGCTTTAAGCACTCAAATAGGTTTCTCATTGCTTTCTAGGATTTTAGATATGCATTGTTATTTTTAGTTTTGACAAGTTACATGTAAAGCATAAAATTGCAATTACATATGTAATGAAACATGTAAAGTAGAAATTTGCAATTACATATCTTGCTACATGTAATCACATTACAGAGAACTGTAATGTTGAATAAGTCAAACCTAGGTAGTTAGTTTTGCACATTTTTCTCATAGCCTTTCTCCTATAAATACAAGAGGGCTCATTGTAAATATTCATCTTTATGCATTGCAAGAAAACTTTGGAGAAATTGTGCAAGTTCAAACTTTGCTTTAATTTGTGCAAGCTGATTTTTGGAGTGAATAAAACGCAAGTGTTTTTCAATCTTTGAGTTGAGGAGATTTGTGGAATTATTTGTGTTGTTATAAAGAGACCCTTGAATCTGATTTTGTGTAGACTTTGTGCTATAATTGTCAATTTGAGTTAGTTGAAAGTGAATGCATAGTCTTTTAGTTGTGGTTCATACCGATATTAAAAATAGAAAAAAAGTTTCATGTGTTCAAGTCTTTGTGCTTATCATATTGTTGCTTCATAGTTTAAACTCTCTTTAGGATAGTGTATAAGTCTGTGAGCTTATATATATTCCTTAGTTTATAGTCAACTAGTACGCTTAACAATTAATCTTTCGGTTAATTTTGAGTTTATTGGTATTATTGCTCCAACTAGTACTTAGAGGTGAAGTTGTAGAAGTTTTCATTTTGTAAAAGTGTATCTTTGTGAAAGTGATATCCTTCCTGAAGAAAGAGGAAGTGATAAGTGAAACATCCAATTTAGATTAAACTTGAGTTTCTTGTTAAGTTTTAGTTGAATTAGTTGCAATAAGAAGGGTGCCTCCCCTAAGTTGAGAGGGGAGATTATTTCTCACACACTGTGTCTAAATATCCCATTTTGCAAGTGGTGTGTCTACGAGTACCTACAAAATATTTAGCCAATAGTTCCAACATCACAAACAATGGAGTCTACTTCATTAACATGCAAATGATATTAATATAAACAAAACTCATGCCTTAAACAAACATCTACTCCATTGCCCTCCTATTTACACAATCTTGTATTTTTAAATGAATTTTCTCTCAGAGCACATTGCACGAGGTTGTGGACAAGAAATATTGAAAATTTCAAGAGCCGTCGAGAGAGACCTTGGATATGAGAAGGGGACATATTTATGGTTGTCCTCAAAGGAAGAACTTAAGGGAGAAATGTGGGACAAAGAAAGGTGGTTGGGAGGTAGTTAGAGGCACTTTTATCCCACATTCCATAAGTGGGTGTAATTGGTAGGAATGAAAGAGTTATAAATAAGATGTGTTTATGATATAATAGAGGTTAAAGATAAGATAGATTTAAGGAATTATTGAATAATTAGATTAATGGATTAAATAAATCACATAAATGATTTAATGAATTAAAATAGACAAGAAATGATTTAATGATAGAAAATAATAATAATGAATTAATTAAATAAGCAATAATACGTACTTAATTAATAGAAGAAATTTGATTAATATTGAGGACAGATTTATGTGTCTAGACAATGAGATATTTAATGCTAGGTCAGTTGTTTGTTGTACAATTAGTTTTCTCATAAAATTTATATCCACGTTCATAAAATAACTAGTCCTTTAAAATTAGAAATCATTATCTGCTGTGAACCTGAAGCATAGCCAAACCAAAATGTATTCATGAATAAGAAGAAGATTGAGATAAAAGAGTAACTTACTGTAGGGAATGGTATGCATTGATGCAGATTTGTAAATTTTTCCCTCATTGAGTGCTTTGATTCTTTTCATCAACTTGAGCGATCTTTCCCTTTCTAATAATTGTAGATCCAGTGTTATATTTCTTGACTCTCCCTTAATTACAGTTATTCCATGTTATTCCTGGACACCAAAATTATTGGATATCTTATAGACTTTATTTGATTATTTTTGTGTAGAGCAACCAGATAGTAGCATGTTTGAATGAATTGGATATCCAGCATTAATGTGTGCCTAGATGTTACCTTCACTTTGCTGCAGTTTCAGATTATGATGCTAGGCAATGGTAAAATGGGGCCTAGGGATATGTAGATACTAATCACAAGCACTATTACTTATTGTCTACATTGAATGGTGATAAGAATTTATAGATAATAGAAATCAACTTATTTGCAACGTTGGAGACTGAGATTTCAAGATTAATGAACCACGATTTTGACCTTTATTTTTCCCATCAACACAAATATTAAGTTTGAGCAGAAAAAAGAAATTGTACTTCTAACATGCTCTCACCATTTTTACATGTCTGTTTATCAATATATTTCTCACATATTGCCACCTTGCTCAAGATTACACTGTTGTTTTGTAGTTAAGGTGATTTTTCTAAATGCCGGAAAATAACAAATAACTAACGGAACACTACATGATTCAAAAAGTACTTGTAGGCATAAAAATCAAGATTTATATCATGTTTAAAGTACATTAATGATTTGAGGGTTTAGAGGTGGTTAGCATAGGTTGGGGGTTAGAAGTGTGTTGGGTTAGGTAACCGCAGTATATTTTTTTTGAGAGCAAACCCCCTGCTGCGGGTTTGTACTAGAAACAGCCCAGAAATGTTGATTTCTTTTGGGAGATCTTTTGGGCAGCATTTCTAGGAAGAACCTGGCATTTCAGAAGAACCTGAGATGTTTTTGGGAATAATTCAACTTAGATCTGATTCAGAATCATTTCTTTTTGGATTGGGGAAGGTGTTCTGGCATTTCTGGTAGCATAGAAAATATCCATATTTATAAAACTAAGAGAAGAAAATTGGACGGCTATATTGGCTCAGGACATCTGGCATCTTGTCATAATTTAGACATAAGGATAGAAGATATTGTGGATTAAAGTTTCTGGTTGTGCCATAGTACGTGGATTAGATTGCATTTTACTTGTTGATTAGTTAGATCAGAGTCAATAACCATTTTTTATTTTTTTTTCCTTCAAATTTTCAGCTGGTGTTCTCTTAGATTGATTGGCATTTTTTATTTTTATAATTGCTATATAGGTGATTTTCACAAACTTTTAGCTCTGATGGCATTATTTGAAGATGGACATCTTACAAAATAAAATGTTGGATATTTTTGCAGTGGTTATGGTATCGCTGCTCAAGCTTTAACAGAAGTCATCAGAGCTCATGATGGACGTGGGCCTCCCACTGCTCTTACTTGTGCAATTCTACAAAAACTTGGACTTTCTTCACCAGATGAAGTTATTGGGTACATTCTAATTAGATTCTTGAGTTTTTTGCTGATCTCAAAATTTAGTTGTACTAAGGAAAGTGTGAATACTATTTATAATGAACATTCCTCAATAGCTTTCAAATTAATTTTTGACAACTCCAAAAGTGGCATGCTTTAAGTAACCTATAAATAACACTTGTTTTCTTAATACTAGAGCAAGACACATCATGCAGCCAAGCATGGTTCTAAGATGTAGGATACATTCGAGTAAGTATTACAGCAGCTAGCAATGAGATGGTTTCCTATAATGAAGCACAATGCAAAAGTACATGCAAGTTGTTTTATGTTTTAGTGGCGAACTTTAGAATTTTTTGCTTGTAAATTGTGAAATCCTGTTGTACTGCAAAGAGGTCGGAAGAGAAATAATCAATAATATTGAGGCATACTATATGATATGGAACACGATATTTCTCTACAGTTCTTCGTGTTGAATATTATACTAAATGTTATTCAGTACATTAAATCGAGAATCTAATCATAAATGCAATGCTTAGTCATAGGAACACTTTCTTGTAGGTAATCATGAGGAACATTAATTTTTGCTGACATGTAAATTTAAAACACCATCTATAAAAAATCAGGTGGTTTATACAAAACAAAACACAGAGCATGTAAAATTGCCACAGCTTTGAAATCTGATGATTAAACATTATCAACGACTTATATTTTCCGACCTGCTGTTTTATCCAACGAAAAAGCCAACCAACCAGATGAACTACATACACTATCAGCAATATCTGTAGACTTGAGCATATGGAACATCTGAAGAAATCTAGTAGATTGGATCATTTCAATTGGTTGCCCGGCTTTGCATGGAACTACAGCTACCTACTTCATGATGCCGACTCTTGTTGGTCTTGTTTTAAGCAGGTTGCTCCTGTATGACCTCATGGATCAGATGCTCAATGGGGCCATATTTCAAAAATTGCTCAACATTTTGAAGATGGAGCTAATTAAAGTCATTATTAGGCATCAGTAGTTGAATAAGCTCATCTTGCTTCTTGACATATGGATTCAAGTTTCAACAATACATTTTCATTTTTGCAGTTCCCTATTTTTCTCGGTATCATTTGTACGCATAAAAGTTGAAACCTACTGGTTGATTGCTTTCAGTATAGCATAAAGGCCCATATTTTTCTCATTAGAACTTACCTTTATCCTCTGGGCATGCATTATGTGTATATTTGGACATCATGGGCTGAACCAGTGGAAGTAACTTTGAGCAGTGTTATAGCTATTAATTTTTTGAGAACTTGCCATGGAGATAGAACTAAATACAACCCTTTCATGGGATGGTACCAATTTATGACTGGGGG
Organism: Chamaecyparis obtusa; assembly: GCA_027943335.1. Lineage (NCBI taxonomy): Eukaryota > Viridiplantae > Streptophyta > Pinopsida > Cupressales > Cupressaceae > Chamaecyparis > Chamaecyparis obtusa. The sequence goes on from BSBK01011148.1 coordinate 109,916, forward strand.
AGTGTGATGAACTGGAAGCACCTTGAAATGTGACATTTTGGCCAGCTTCCACATTCTCTTCATCTTTCCTTATCGGGTTACTATCATTTTCTCATTGGTGCATTATAATGCTTCATTTTCAACTCTCATCTCTGCATCTTATTAAGTCACTTAATAAATCTGTACTTACATTTGCAGAATTATTTGTTTGCCATTGATAGATATTTTCAGTAACATACTGTTTCTCGCATTTCTCATAGCTCAAGCTGTTGCTCTAATTCACTGGGGTACCCTCATGTGATAGGCTGAGATAATCCACATAGATTGCATATGTTTCTCTATTTAAAGACTTGACATAAGTGGCTGTTGATCTGTGATGTTCACCATTACCAAACACAGAACTGTTTATCACATCTCAATTTCTTACCTGTCTGCCTTGATGAATTTGTCTATTATTACCAGGCACACCTTGGAATGTGTGAGCTTGACCGGTTTCCACATCATCTTCATCAATTGTTATTAGGTTTCAACCATTTTCAACCTCATATGTCATCTGTATTGCTCTCATCAATGCATTATACGTCTTCATTTTCAACTCTTATCTATGCCTCTTACTAACTTTAAGTGGCTTAATTTCTTCAATTCAGCACTTGCATTTGCAGAATGTTTTGGTGCTATTTATAGATTCTTCAGCAACCTGCTGTTTCTCTTGATTCTCATATCTTGAGTTGGTCTAGCTCACTGGAGTAGATTGATGTGATATAATCTACATAGATTGCAAATCTTTCTTTGTTTCAAAGACTTCATATCAGAGGCTTTCAATTTGTTATGCTCACCATTACCAAACTATTTGCAAGCTCTCATTTTTGAGTGGCTAATGTTGCTCATTGGATCCATATGGAGCTGGGAGATTAAAATCTTTCATTAGACCTGTCCTGGTCCAAGAAATAAAGAGATCATCTCCACCCAGACAAAGAGAACCACAGTCAGATGCAACCTGGTACATGACTTTCTAGTTTCTTCATGTTGGCATTGGGATTGGTAAAATCAGCCTCGCTGACATCTCATCTCCTTCTGACAGAATAAATGTACTCTCCTATTAAGATTTTTGGATGTATAGTCACCATTAGGAAGCTCTATTATCCTGGTGATGTAAGGGATATTGCCCGAGAGGAAGCATGGATTGACACCCAGCATTGGTTTCCCTTTGCATACTTGATAACAATAGGCGACCAGAAGATATTTAGGGAAAGCTGTGTGCTGAAAGATAAGGTATGAATGAACAGTGAGAAAAGAATGGGCAATGGCATTGTGAATCAAGGATGGTGTGGTCGTTGGGGGGCACCCACACTTGTCCAAGCAATTGACTTGCTTAGCATTAATGCTACTAGTATTGGCTTATCAATATGGCTAATGCAATGATGAAGTTGTGTCCATATAGTAGCAAGCTCGAATATGTCATTCATATTTTGTGCTTCAATTTGTTAATAAGTGGCCTCTTAGCTTATTGAGTGTTAAAAAAAAGGTGATTTAAAGCACTTAGAACTGTAGTAGAAAGTTATATTTTTGTATGCTACTGTTGGTTCTCTTTGGGCCATGGGAAAGCATTTCTATGGATTTTGTAGGGGGTTGCCTTTGTTGAAGGACATGATTACTTATGAGTTATTCGTTGATGCAGACTAGTTTAGAAAAAATTGCACTTCTGTTCCTTGTGAGAAACATAAGGGTGATGATATAGCTGATTTATTTTCTAACTAATGTTTGGATTCACTTTAATTTGTCAAGTTCCATTATTTTAGATAGGGATTTCTTTTTTGGGGGTAATTTTCAACTATTTTGTGTAAGAAGATGGGCCTTTAGATTGAAGAAATACACAACTTTCATCCACAAATGGATGGGAAACATTGGCACAACTCTCAAGTAGGTATAATAATAGAAAACATACCAAAACTTTGGATTCCAACATTGTCATGACACAATATTTTATTCTTCTATTAATAGATTTCCATATGTGACATGTTTTAATTACTTATCACCAAGTCCTTTTGATGTTGAGATGGGACAGCCACAAGGAAATCAAGAAAAGGACACAAAAGCTCACAAAGCTGAAAAATTAATATTGAAAATAAGGCAAATGCAATTCCAAGTACAAGCGAGTTTAAGGGAATATTGAAGGAAGTAAAAGGAAAAATATGATCAACCTAGAGGTTGATCATATTTTACATGTAGGGGGAAAGATACAGTTGTACTTCAGAAAATAAAGACCCAAAGGTAAAGCTAAGAAGCTTAATCCACTTAGGTATAGTTAATTTGAGGTTCTATAAGAAGTGGGCAAAAATGCTTTCAAATTAGGTTCGCCTCTTTATATGAAGATTTGCTCCATTGTGAATGTTGAGAGCACATACCTATTTGAACCTTCTTTGCTAGATGGAGATGGAGGTTTCTTGTTACTTTCAATTAAGGATCTTGTTCCTAACAACCAAGAGGATTTGGACAGAATTTTTGCAAAAGGAGAGAACATCAAGAAGAGGAGTGCTAGGGAATCTAGTGAATTGGGTTGAAAGCATAGTTTGGAAGGGAAGATAAGTGGTATTTCAAGGACCAAGTGAGGAGGAAATTTTTTCAACTTATGAGTAGCTTTTGGAGACTAGAAGCTGCCTAAGAAGTGATGTGATTGAAGGATCATACAAAATACTTGAACAAAGTGAGTATTCTCAAGAAGATCTAAATGTAACTTGTATGATGCTTCTTAATGATCTTTTCCCATTGAGCTCCAACCAGTAACAAAAAATGATAGATAAAGTGTTATATAGAGGTGTAGAGGCATACCCAAGGTGATATGGACATCTTGTATATGAAATTCATTTTAGTAGATTCATGAAAACATAGAGTTCCATGGGTGGTAACAAAGCCACTAGTTCAAATCAGTAGTTGTTATAGAACCACTAGTTCATGTAGGCTGTGGTTTTGTAACATGTAGTTTTTAGGGATGGTTTGGAACCATTGTGGTATTTATATTGCCAATATGTATAATGCAGCTTTTCATTTTTACGAAGTATGAAATGTACAATAGAGAAATGTTAGGGTAATGGTTGTAGATGATGCCTATTCCCTTTCTATGTCTCTCTAGCTTCCTTCTCAAGCATCAAGATAGTTCAAGTATGAATGGGAAATGCTATGGCATCTTGTCGGGATTGTATAGGTATTTGGGCACATTGTTAGTGTAAACAATAATAGCTCAAAGAGATAGTCTTATGAGAAGGAACTTCCTCACTTTGATGGAGTTTGCTCTCTATTCACCTTTGGCTAGGTCAAATTGTTTTGTGCTTTGTTGTTTGTGATTCTTTCTCTTGACTACAAGCTTTGTTCTTTTTTCTAAAAATTTACGTGTTGATGCAAATCAAAAGATTGTGCAACTTTTTTTTGACGTAAGGAACAATAACTTATTCATTCAAAAGTATGTTGTAATAAATGAAATTCTTGTTAGTGAACTAATATAAATACTAATACTAATTATGGGATGATAATGCTAAAGTGTTTGCAAACTCTTCCTCCTTATTGGCTTTGCCCTCAACTTCTCTTCCCAATAATACTCTTTTCTTATTCTAATATTTATTCATTGATGGGTAGATGATCATGATGTTTTTGATGAAGCATGGTTCATAAACAATAGATGGTTTTGATTGTAGAAACAACACTAGAAATGTAGGGTACTAGCTACATACATAAACCATATGTTGTGACCTTTTCACACATCACCCCATTGCAAATGGGGACCCCCTCTTTTTTTTTTGCTTAGTTGCTTAGTTGTAGGTGTTTGTTAGCTTTGGTTTAGCTTGGTAATAGTTTGAGTCCCTTGGTTGCCTAGGCAGTTGAGAATGTGGAATGTAGGGAGTTTTGGTCATTTTATTAGTGAAGTACAATGTCGAAGTGTTGAGAATGCGAAAGTTGGAAATTAAGTGTAACATAACAAATCTAACTATCAGATCATAAAAGCAAATAACAAACAATTCATAGGAAATACAGTTTTTCTCTACTCTCAATAATAGAAATAACTGCTATCCTTTTCAAATGAACATGAATAATTGAAAGTTTGTTAATATCTGAAACCAACCACATAAAAGACAATTTAACTAACAATTTCCATTTCTCTAATTCCGAAAGAAATAATTCAATAATTGATTACGTATGAAGAGGAATTAAAAATTTCTCCATTTCTTAGTGACTGAACAAAATAAAGCATTAACTGAAATATCTGACAAGCATAAACCATAGAACTTGATAGCTTGATGGTTCAATCTTGATTATTTGTCCTTTGAGCTCTTGACCTCTTCAGGGGGAAAAAGAGGACCATCAAGGGTTTTACCACCCAACCATTGATCTTATGATCTTGACCTAAATGGTCTCCTGCACAACTTCCTCATGTAAGTGGCCTAGCCTTGCCCAAGAGAATGTTGGCATAGGATTCAATTTTTCATGCCATTCAAGACTTAGTGTAGAGCCCACATCTGTCATAGCCAGTTAACCTATAGACATCTTCATCTATCAGAGTGACCTTCCTAGCTAGACATTGCCCTACTAGCTCTAGTGATTGACGATTACTACTTGTAGCATGGTACCACCTTGGCCAAGGTTTTTAGAAGTACAAGCACAATTATCTGTGCAATCAATGTCACCATCAATCTCATATCATTGAGCTCTTAGACTTTTTAAGGTCTCCATAACCCATCCAGGACTTGTCGTCCATTTTATGCAATAATGGTCCATCGACCTGAGAGTGGTAATACACAGGCATAAACAAAACTTACATGGTTTCCATGGGTCATGACCAATCTACAGGGAGTCCCTTCCCAATAGTTTACTGTTGTTAAACATCAAAGTATGATTGACAAAAGAAGTCTTTTCAATTTTCTCATCCTAGGTTAGAAATGGAATCCCTTCCCAAAATCTGTTACATTTCATATCTTGCTCTATAATCTAACTGATCAGGTTTGAACCATTGTGTTCTAGAAAGATGAGTCAATGCATTGATTGATGACAAGTTGTTATGTGTCGATGATGATCCAAATTAGCCTAGTCAAGGGATTGTGCAACATTAATGAGATTTACAACATGATTGAATTGTCAAGTTTAGCTTAACAGATTAAGTAATTAGTTAACACTTGTAACTTATGAGACAACTCCTAGTGCAAATATAGGTTAAGCTCAATGATAGAAGGTTAGGGTGTTTTCGACCATCATGCAATAATAATGAATATCATAGACATCAATGAGGACTCATAACCGATAAGCCATTCACATCATATTCAGATTCTTAACCGATATACAGACTCCCAATAGGAATACAGAGTCTTAGCTAACATGCAGACTCATACTGGTATGTGGATTGATATACATTCTCACAATTAACATGCAGACTCATACCGGTATGCAGATTCATATGGCTATGCAAGTTCATATCCAGTGTTCAGATAATAACTGATATGCAAGTTCGCATTAATATGCAGATTAGATTTTTAACTAAAAGCATTCCTGTAATGTCCCCAATTTTGCCAGCATCGGAGTTTCAAGGATTAGCCTATATTTTTGATCCTCATAGGCTAATTATTGTGGATAGAGGGTCTTTTGAGGCAGAGCCCTGGCTTGGGAGGGTCTTGTCTTCTCCATAATGCAGTAAGTTACAGGTTGGTCTTCGTTTGGCTCAGATCGGACTTCGTTTGTGCTTAGTTTTGTGTACTTACTATTTGTGGTAAGTCGGGTGTTGATCGAGATGGACCCTTTCTATTTTTGGAAAGTGCATTTGGTCACATGGAGAAATAATAGGTGTGACTCCTATTTCAGATAACATATTTAAATGACAAGTATTTTGGGAGGTATTATATTTTTAGTGGCCAAATTATTATTAAATCATTAAATGACTTATTATACAGTTATAATTTGACTTTATAATTTCACTTAAGTTGAGGGTTAAGTCATCATTGGAAGGGGCCATTATTTAATTGATTATTAAACCTAAGTCGCATTATTATAATGATACTTTATTATAATAATGTTTTAAAGGAAGTTTTTATAAAATGATGTTGTGTTGAAGAAGCTTCTTAAGTGAAAAAAGTAAAGTTGAAGTTTTTTCAAAAAGCTTATATATTCAACTCGAAAAAGCACTTTATGGATTCTATTGATCCTTTGATAAAAATTGTGTTTGGAGAAGTGGAGAAGAAAGGCTAGGGTTTGAGGACTGATTCCTCATTTTTGCAATTTGAATCATCACTGATTAATAATGAATTTTGCCACTAAAATTCTGAGAATTCAATTCTGATTATGTGAATTCAATTTGGTGCTGAGGTATACCAAATTGGAGGAAGAATTATCAAGTTATATTTGATACAGAGGGTTTTCCAGGCTGGATCGAATTTACATAGCATGTCTGCAGATTTGTGTTGGGCATATTTATGAGTCAATGCCGTACAGATTGGAGTTGTTATTGAATGAATTTATCAATGCCGTACTGCATTGATTTGAGAGCTGCGAGTTATCACATGTGCTGTAATTCTTTCCTTGGCTGCGTTTCTCTTTAATGGTGACCGTACTGAGGTTTGATGGCTGCGAACTGTTGGAAGGCGTGCCATTCATGCTCGCTGCTGTGTCAATAAGTTTGGGGCATGCGTAACAGTCATTTGCTGACTGTGGTAAATTTTCTTGAGGCTGCATTGTGAATTTTTTGGGAATGATAATGTTTATACAGGCTGCGTGACTTCTTTGGCAGCCACTGTTATTTCCCTAACTACTGCGTTTGGAATTTGAGACTGACTTTTCTTGTGAGAGGCTCATTGGGTGTTGGTCTGCATCTGTACAATAATAAAGGTGCCTTCTTCATTATTTTTAATACTTTGGAATGATGCAAGTGATGAATTTGTTTATTTCATGAGCTCTTAGATTAACTTAAATTGCTGTTGTTTTAATTTCACGAGTCCGGAAAATTATTAAAACCATATATGATTGGGAATATAAAAGAAATTGCAATCAAATTGAGAAAAGAATTAGTTCTCAGTGGAGAGCCAGTTGGGTTCTTTACAATTCCACATCTTGTAGCACCCTTGAATAAGGTTAGGGTGTACTGGATGATGACAGGTCAAGGTCATATGACCATTGAGTTTAATTTAAAAAAAATAGATTGACTGTATTCTGTTTCATATCTGAATACATTCTTATCTGAGATACAATTGTGGATGGATTAAATAACAAGCAGATTCATATTCCAAAACTGGTTTCACATTCAACACACCACTATATTGATGATATATGTTTCCATTTCAGTTTTTTGATACCCTTTGTACTTGATGATCAAACGATAGTATTGCAACAACAGAGATAAAGGGTTCCATTCCGATTAAGAAGATTGCAGAATTCACTCCAGTAAAATGCTGTTTTGGTTCATGCATAACATGCAACTCTACGATTCATGAATTCAAGGCTTAGTAGCCTTTGTTATGAAATCAATCCAACATGGAATTATAAGAAAAGAGGTACAATAGAATCTTCTTTATGGGATACTGATGTATCCACATACTACGATAATAGAAATCTTTCCAAGGTTCTTGCTGCAAAGAGAAATGAGGATCTTGCAATGTATGGTGAAGTAGCTAAACTTGCTCGAAACAGGCATAATGATTCCTTAAAGAACTGAATCATGAGATTAACTCTCATTTACGTATAAGTAATGCACAGTTGTGTTACATCCAAAGCATGGAGGGATTACAGGTATATCGATGCTATGGTTGCTAAGAGGGTTTGACATACTTGGTCGACTGACTTTGATTATATACTTAGTAATTTATGCATCCCCAGTCCAATGACGATGATACAAAGCAATAGATATGGATATTATTATTTTGTTACAACATGTGGCTACAACCTTCATAGATCCACAACAAACAATAAACATATTGATTTTAGCATATCATGCAATTACAACCATCGATGGACATAAATCAATAAGAATTTGATCTTATTTCACATACAATGGTCTTTTGGCTAAATGTACTACATATATCAATAGCAGCGATTAGACTATTTGACACTTCTAAGATCGAATATAATCATACAAATATTATGCATCGGCTTGCCAAGAAAGAATAACCATGCTTGTAAAGGAAGAATGTCGTGAAGAGACATTGGGTCCTTGTACTGCCAAGTCTGGTTTGGTATAGCCAGAGTTGCCACACTAAACAAATGATAGCCTAGTATGGAGACGGGCATGAGACTATCCCCGATTGGCAATAACACCTACCACCTGGAGAGTCGTGTTTTCTCTATGCCTAAGATCATTTGGGATTCAAACCCAAACTTCCATTAGAAAGGTGACCATACTGATCTATCTACGTAACATGCGATATCTTATCGTTGTTGTCAACTGCCCCTTATTATGAGGTTGGGTTAGGCAAGGGTAGGGGCAAGCAAAAAAAGGAAGTTAGGGCAAGTTGTTAGGCAAGGGTAGGGGCAAGCAAGTTCAAGTTTTAAGGGCAGGTTGTTAGGTAAGGGTAGGTCCCAGCTTAAAGTCAAAACTGCTTTTGTTTGGTTTTGAGTTGTTTTTGGGTCAGAGCCCCTTGAGAGAGTGACCCTCCTTTCAGAGTGGCGCAGTAGATAGGGGTGGAGGGAGCCTCCACTCAACACAAGTAGCCAACTAGTTCCCGAATCATACACAACTAGCTTTCCATCAAGATCAATATAAGGTTGTTAGGTTGTTAGGGTAGGGGTAAGGTTCAAAGTAAAACTTCTTTGGTTGGGTTTGGTTTTGATTTGTCCATTGAGCTAGAGCCCTGGCGGATGAAACCCGTTGCCCAAGTTGCCAATTAGGTCCCCAAAATCTTAACTAGGATTCGTCCCAAGAAAGAACACAAGAGGACTTGCTTTCTAGGTACAAGTAGAGAGAAGCAAGTTTCAGTTGGTTGTTAGGCCGATTAGTAAAATCTGTATCTGCCTCCTTCCTTAACAAGAAAACAATATGGTTTCTTTTGCCATAAGATGGTGTTCGGCGTTCCCCGAGGCCCAATACCACCCCTTCAGAAGGGGGGAATATGGAGTAGGCTGAGGTAATTATTTTTGCTAGTTGTTCTTTGGGCCCTAGAGCCCCATTAGGAGCGGAGGAGTCAACTACTCATCCCCTAGTAGCCAACTAGCTCCTCAATTAGGCGTAACTAGTTGCAAGGTTGTTTGGCAATATTTTCCTTTAGGTTCGGAGGGAAAGTAGGATGTAACCTACCCTACAAGGTGGGAAAGTCGAGTGTAACCTAAAAAATAGAAGGTAAAGTCGGGTGTAACCTAAAAAATAGAAGGTAAAGTAGGGTGTAACCTACAAAGTAGGAGGTCATTTTAATGCTTATATACTGATTTTCTTTAAAAATTATGTTGGCAGGTATAGGAGGTCATTTTAAAGCTTTGGTACCCATTTTCTTTAAAAATTATGTTGTCTTGGGTGGGGGTGTAGGAGGTCATTTTAAAGCTTCTGTACTCATTTTCTTTAAAATATTATGTTGTCCACTTCTCGTGTGTTTTGAAGAACTATTTATATTGTCAATTAGTTAAGGTTAAGTCTAGGGGAGGTTACATCTATGGCCCTCCACCACTGAGCTAAAAATGCCCAAAAAATCAATTTCCATTTCACTTGGCAAGAGGTTTCATTTAGCTCGGGCGGGTAGGTGAAATTTGCAATGCGTGGGGGGGCGATGGGTAGGGCTTAGTGACCATTTTCAGCCCCCACCCTATCCCTTAGCCTTGCCCGCCCCCATCCTAGCCTAGCCTACCCTAGCCTAACAATGCAGCCTAACACCCTGCCCTATGTAGGAGTAGGTAGGGGCCCTCCATGTGTAGGGTTGGTCCCCTCACTGTGTAGATTCTCTTTAAATAGGGTGGGAGCCCCTACTATTTCAAGCGGCCATAGAATACGTTTGTAACCCTATAGTAAGAACAAGAATAGTGTAAAGGGAGGCAAGAGGTAGCAAATTACTTGCCTGATTTGAAGAATTCACAAGAATAGGAATAATGTAAAAGGGGCCTAGATGACGAAATGTCCAGATAATGTGTATCCCTATAGAAAGAAAAGGAACAATAGTAAGAAAAATTTAGTTCGTAAAGAATTCATGTATGATGATGTGTCTGACAAATCTACTGAAACCCGGAACCAAGCCTCGCCATGTGTAGTTTCATGTCCAATTTTGATAGTGTTCCCATATTCATACCATCAAAATATTTTGTGTCCCAAAATTCTTAAACAAATCACCCACCTAAATATGCGTAACTAGTTTTCCTTCCATAGTCAGTAAAAAATGTATTCCTTGTCCTTCTGTCCATAAAGATTAGTCAACAAAACGGTTTTCTATTTGGTTTGGTTTGGTTAGCACTTTTGGTATCTCTCCAACATTAACATTTTTGGTATCTCTCTAGCTTTGAACAACTTGTTCAACCTGAATTACTTTTATCTCTCTGGCTTTAATACTTTTGGTATCTCTCTAGCTTTAAAACTTCTGGTATCTCTCTAGCTTTAACATTTTTGGTATCTCTCTAGCTTTGACCAGCTTTTTCCAACCTGAATTACATTTGGTATCTCTCTAGCTTTAACACTTTTAGTATCTCTCTAGCTTTAACACTTCTGGTATTTCTCTAGATTTAACCAGCTTGAATTCCTGGCTGGTAATTCCTTTCTTCAGTTTGAATTTAACACTTTTGTTATCTCTCCATCTTTAACCAGCTTGAATTCCTGGCTGGTAATTCCTTTCTTCAGTTTGATTTCATTTGAATTCCATTTGAATTTTTGGCGAGTTAATTTGAGTTTTTGGTAATTCCCTTTGGTTTGTTTCCAGCTTTCAGTCAAAACTGTATTCCATCTCCTTCTAAGTCTCCATTGAAAGTGTACATAGGCACAATGAATACAACTCACTTGTCTTCGCTTTGATGATTAATAAATAAGAAAATATGCGGAGTGTTGTGTGATACCAGCCATCCCCCCCTCCCCAAAATGAGCTCATGAGCAAGAAGAGGAAAAACACATGAAGCAAGCTTGTAACTCCTTTCCATTGGGTGGCAAGAAGAAGTTACTATGCCACCTCATCCACATTTCTCCAATGAGATGAGTAATGTGTTCATAAGCATAGACAAAGTTTGACAAATAAGTCAAATAGTAATAATAATAATAATAGCATCAAGCTCAAGGTGTGCTAGTTTGCACAATAATAAACATGTATAAATTTATTGCATATCCTCAATCATATATTGTTGTACATATGTCTGTATACTTAAGTGCGTATGTACTCTTTCACTTAGTGCCAATGCAACCTTCACGTCTCCAATTGTTCAATCATCATAAATACATACACATGATCATTATGAAATACAATCATATGCATGTTTTTACTTATGGTCGTATAATTGGTCATTCATATACGTGAAGATCATTGGAAACACATACATTTGATGATACATATATATGTTTAATAGTATATGTTTACGTATATGCTGGTTGTTCTTTTAAATCAATAGGAGAAGATCCAAATAACTCAATCAATTAGAAGTGATTAATACTTTATTAAACACAAGAATGAGAAAGACAACCAACCCGACACAACCAAAGCAATACCCTAACCTAAGGTCCGACGACCAGATATTCAATTATGGGTTCCTTGCTCGGATGGCATTTTCGACCTTCACCACACATTTGCTTCCTCTCACTCTAATGATACTCTTTCTCCACTCGCGGGTTGACCTATTCCTGCATCCGTTGACAGGGAAGGATTAGTCATCTTCATCTTCATAATCTCACAACATCAAAATATTTATAATGTTCTATAACATTATCCTTTTATCAATATAGTCTCCATAAAATCATTACTGACCCAAAAATTCACATAAAAATTATGATATATTAATCATAATCCTTATAAAATATTAAAAAGTCCACATTACTAACAACTTCACAATTCACATGAAACCATTATTTAGTTATTAAAAAGTCTTCAAGAAAATAATGTAACATAACTAACAAACTTCATACTTCACTGGAAACAGTCATTCAGTAATTTCAAGGTTCTCAAGAAAGGGATGTAACATTAAGCGTGAAGTCTTGAAAAATTGCTAAAAGATGTCAAAATGTTGTAATGTTCAAGAATTTGAATGATGAAGGTTTGTTTCAAGGAAAGAGTGGAATTTCATGGTCAACCACAAATCTCCACCCTTCATAGAATGGAAACCTCATGGTCATGGTCGACTTTCCACCCTTTGACAAGTGGAAACTTCATGCTACCCTTCGAATTTCCACTCTTGGAGATTAAATGTTCAAGGATGAAAGGAAAATAAAATCTCATGGTTAGGGTTGTTTTTCCACCCTATGAAATTGAGAAAAAACTTAAGTGAAAATTAAAAATGAAGGAAAACCAAAACTTCATGGTCTTGGTTGATTTTTCACTCTTGGGGAAAATTTGTATGAGAATGTAATGTTCCATGTCGGGACTTTACTCATTTATCTTTCATTTCTCCATTAAGCTTTTGTAGACTCATTCCCTATATTCTCCGTATATCTTTTCTTAATCGAAAGATGATACTTTTATATCACTATTCCAAACTGGGGTGTCATTTTGGAGGCAAGGGGTTGTGACTTTTGATTTATTAATTATATATATTCCCGATTTATAAAATATTTGTATTTTATTAATAATAGATTTATTTCTTTATAATTAGTTTTCTTGTTAATTTATATATTGATATATCATATTTAAATTATAATATATTATTATTTTAATAATATATTATATTAACGATTTATTATAAAAATGTAATTGTTATTTATCTTTAATATTTTATATGGTATTAAACAATCAATTAATATATAACTTTTCTATATTTTAAATATATTTTATTTGTCATAATATCATTATTTATAATTATATTGGATCATTGTATCATTATAAAATATATTATATTATATAATATGTTATATTATATTATATTATATAATATATTATATTATATTATATTATATAATATATTATATTATATAATATATTATATTATATAATATATTATATTATATTATAATATTTATAAAATATATCTTTATATTTATTTGTCGTAATAAAATATTATATTATAAGTGTATCATTATTTATATTGTAATTATATTATTCTTGTTGATTAATTGTTCATTTAATTATATAATTCGTATTTTTGACAGGGATTTCATAGTCCTCCCCTCTCAAATTTTGCTTGTCCTGAAGCAAGATCATAACTTTTTTTTGTAGAGCCAACATACGAAGCATATAATTGGATGCAAGGAGACATTAGGGTTTTATGGAGTATACATCTTAATGCATGAAAACACAAAGCACCCAAAAATTAATCACATGAGTATGAAAACACGAAGTAGACAAGTGAATGCATGAAGACACGAAGTAGACACATGAATGCATGAAGACACGAAGTAGATGCAGTGTAGACACATAATACATGCATTCTTTATTAATGAACTAGGGTCAAAAATAATTTACAAAATTTACCTCTTCAATAGAATCCTGTAACCACAAGTGCTCATTAGTACATATGTGTACATATAAGTTTCAAAGAAAATGTGAGATAGGATAAATTACCCCAAGCCAATCCCATACTAAGCCCAAGAGTGGAACTTTGGCCCCCTTGGCCTCGGTGGTAGGTGTTAAGCATCTACATGAGGTGGCCTACTTAGCGGGATGCTTGTTTTTGTTTTGCTCTTATTATTATTCTTAGTTGAGAAGAACGCTTAGGATGTAAACAGATTGCTTAGGCACCAAACTCAACGGTTTCCCTCAAAGTTTACAGATCCAAGCCCTTAAGCCTTTCTTGGGACTTGCCTGCAAGGCGCTCAGGGTTGCTGATCCCTACCCTATCTTGGGAATAACCGATTGGCTGGATTTACACTAACCTCTACCTGAATACCCCTTTGTTCTCTCTTATCAGATTTAATACCAATTGTAATATTCCCTTATAGGATTAGTTGTTCATCTTTAACACTCATATCCAATCCTTATTACTAATTCAGCTCAAGACAAAAGGAGTTGATGTTATCCAAGTTGCCTAGACACCACTATCAATGGATTCCCTCAAAGTTTACAGATCCAAGCCCTTAAACCTTTCTTGGGTTGATGCCCGCAAGGCGCTCAGGGTCGTTGATCCCCACCCTATCTTGGGACAAAGATCCATTGCTTGGAATTTATAGCCCCTCAGTAACATCACAACCCTCCCTTCTTAGCCAAATAGCAAGACTGAGTATCAATACATATATTTATATAATTCTGTTTTAGTTATCAATACCATTTGTAATGTCCCTTGATTGGGTTTAGTCCAAATTAACACAGATTAAGGATCTTAGTATCCATGATCATTACAATCATGCTAACCTTATTATTATTTTAGTTTAAGGATGTTTTGGATGTAATCAGGTTGCTTGGACACCAATCCTCAATAGGCTCTCCCTCAAAGTTTATAGATCACGCCCTTAAGCCTTTCTTGGCATGATGCCCTCAAGGCGCTCGGGGTCACTGAACCCCACCCTATTTTGGTAATAACCTATTGGCTGGAATTTACTCTAGCCTCTCCTTGAAAACATCCTTGACTTCCCTCCTTAAATAAAATGATAATAAGTCTTAAGCATTCATATTCTACTGTATTCATTAATGAGTGTTAACCATTAAATAATAGTCTCTAGTATGTGTACATGCCTGGAACAGAAGTATTATGGTTATAGATATGATTTTCCTGTGAGTGGTACTTATATCTGATTGATATTTGTTGAATATATATATTTATCAGTAGACTGATCGACTGCTCTGAGTCTCAATGTCTCATATATTGTGAGTGCCTTGACTGCTCTGAGTCTCGAAAATTTCCTTTTTTCTTATTATTTTCCTGTTGTTCATTGTTGACTATGTAATCCGCTAACTCTGCTATTAAGTATCAAATGAAGTTTTTATTACTTTTTTGTTCGAATCCCTTATTATCATCTTTCTCTCCTTGTTATCGTATTTGTCTACTTCTTTGTATATCAATCACTGTGCATCTATATCTACCGTTGATCCCTTCATTATAATATATATCTGTGAGTATAATGTATTTGCATATTACAATGTCCGTCCTTCTTTATCCCTTATATTCTATCGTCTTCTACATGTCAAATTAAGGATGATAATGTCGTAGTAAATCAGGCGTATGTGTTTTCTCATGTTGATAGTTCGCTCTATATTTTCTTGTGATCGCCAGTTGTATCGTATATATATATATATATATATATATATATATATATATATATTGGTGTTGATATTCTTTTCTTTGACTGTCGATATTGGATATGTATTCAACAATTTATATATATGTTTCTACGTGTGTTTCCTTCCTTGTAATGAGTACAGTAATATCTTCTTATTTTTAAAATCCTCTTCCCACGTACTACAGATTTAGTAATAATAATGATGTATTCCCTTCATCTTTCTCATGAAATGTAATCTCTTATTTTCTAATCTTTTATGCGATGGTCTTTACCCACGCTGCTATTGGCTTTTAAAAGAAAGTCGTTTGACGTCCTCTTCTCACTAGCAGCTTTGTAGTTAGCAGTCTATTCTTTTCCTATGCTGCTGCAAACTGTATCTTGATTCCTGATTGTTCTGCGATGATTCCTGATGATGCAATTAAATGCTTGAATCAGTGAGAGGGTGTCACAGGAAAGATTGATTCATTCTTGTCAGTAACATTGGATTGTGGGTCACGATCTAGTATTCCGCTAGATGTTTCGGAGTGCTGATGTTTCCAATATGGGATCCCTATTAGTATTTTCGTTGCACAAATTTTAAAGATTCTAGAGCTGGTCTTTACCTGATCAATATCATTGTTATTTGGGTATGTCATTTCACCGTATCCATCATTGATTGCTGGTTATATTTGTTGCTTGGTTACAGATAAGTTCTTAATCTTTCCACGCCCCATGTTCATTTCTTTCTTATCGCTGTTCCAAGTCAAGTCTCGAGATACACTAATGATCATTTCTGATTGTTTTAAACTCAAATAAGATATTCGTCTTTTCCATCTAATCCATATTCATTATATATTAAATAATCTGTATATTCTATTGACCTGAATCTGCCTTTACATTCATAATAAATTCTACTTTAGCATTCCACAATCAAAGTTTAGAACAATTGATCTTTAGTGGATTAGTCAGGTCTCAAATATAATCATTTGTAATGTCCATTTGCATATTGTCTCTTTAAGAAGATTGATGTGATTCCTTATCGCTCCGCCATTCAATTCGTTGCCTTCCTCTCTTGTGATCGAACTCCTGGATTGCTTAATCATATGTATATTTTATCAATGTATTGGTTGTCTGTTCTTAGCTTAAATTGGTTTATGATATTATACTTTGCGAAGGAATGATAAAGATTAATCCATGTCCAGATCCTTGATTTATCCTTTTCCTACTAGATGGCAGGATCATGCTCTGATACCACTTGTAATGTCCCCTGTCAGGACCTTACTCATTTATCTTTCATTTCTCCACTAAGCTTTTACAGGCTCATTCCCTATATTCTCCGTATATCTTTTCTTAATCGAAAGATGATACTTTTATATCACTATTCCAAACTGGTGTGTCATTTTGGAGGCAAGGGGTTGACTTTTGATTTATTAATTATATATATTCCCGATTTATAAAATATTTATATTCTATTAATAATAGATTTATTTATTTATAATTAGTTTTCTTGTTAATTTATATCTTGATATATCATATTTAAATTATAATATATTATTAAAAAATTTATGATATATTATTATTTTAATAATATATTATATTAACGATTTATTATAATTATTTATCTTTAATAGTTTATATGGTATTAAACAACCAATTAATATATAACTTTTCTATATTTTAAATAATTTTATTTGTCATAATATCATTATTTATAATTATATTGGATCATTGTATCATTATAAAATATATTATATTATTTTATATATTATAATATTTATAAAATATATCTTTATATTTATTTGTCGTAATTAAGTATTATATTATAATTGTATCATTATTTATATTGTGATTATATTATTCTTGTTGATTAATTGTTCATTTAATTATATAATTTGTATTTTTGACAGGGATATCATAGAGAAAATGAAAGGGAAGAGTGGAAATTTATGGTGAACCACAAACCCCAACCCTATGGAATGTTGAACCTTCATGGTCATGGTTGATTATCCACTCTTGGGAAAAATTTACAAGGTAAAATTAAAAAATAAAGAGTGGAAATTCATTGTCCACCATGACTTTCCATCCTTTGCAAGATCAAGACTTCATGGTCTGGGCCGATTTTCCACCCTTTGCTGATTTTGAATGTTAAATCAAGACTTGATGGTAAGGTTTGATTTTCCACTCCAAGGAAAATTACAAGGTAAAATGAAAATATAGAATGGAAATTCATGGTGAACCACAAATCTGCACCCTATGGAACATCAAGCCTTGTGATAGGGGTCGATTTTCCCGAAGGCAAAATTTATAAAACAAAATGAGAATCAAGAGTGGAAATTCTTAGTACACCATGAACCCCCTATCATTCACGAAATCAAGCCTTCGTGGTTACCTTGGAATTTCCACTCCTTGGTGAAGATAACAAATTCAATTTAAAAATCATGAAGAGCGCTTCAATTTAAAATTCATGAAGGGCAATTGAATTAAAATATCATGAAGCTCAATCCAACTAGAAAATCATGAAGATCGAAATAAATAAAGGAAAAACATTAAAAAAATGATGCAAAAAAAAATTCATGAAGTCGATCCAATTAAGGTGGAAATCTGAATTGAATTAGAGGTTGGCCAGATTGGAGAGTGGGGATTGCAAGTGAAATTGTCAAAATTTATGTAGAGGTCGGCCTTGTAAACCCAACAGGTGTGTCCTTTGAAAAAAGGCCCGCAAAAGAAGATCGAAGGGAGACATTTCAATACCAATTCAAACACAAAGCAGATCAAATATGAGTAGACCAGTCAAGGAAGGTGAATTTGAGTATAAGGAAAAAAAATTAGAAATTAAGGGACGGATTTGAGGATAAGCACTAGCAAATGTTGAACAAATCTGGTCCATATTGGAGTGAACTTTGTTAGCCGGAAAGACTACTTTATTATTTGTTGTGTATTAGTTATGTTGTTCCGACGGTAATTAGTTATTACCGAAGGGTAGTTGGGTTGGGCGGTGACGTTTGGTCACACCCCTTCGGGTAGATAAATATGTACCACCTACGGGTGAAGGGGGACGACAATGATTATAATGTGAATGTACTCATACGTTGGAATGATTAATGGAAGTATATATTATTCTCTGATATGTTTTGTGTTTATTATATTTCTTGCACTACGTCTATGCAATATTAAGTTTACCCCAGCGGGCAAACATTTGGCGCCGTTGCCAAACGAATCTGGCAAGTGACGGAATGAGTGGACGGATGGGAATACCATTGGAGGAGAATATCAATGTGAGGATGAATGAGGACGAAATCACAAAAGTTTTTGAAGAAGAGCATGCTTTGACAATTGATGATTGAATAGAATTTATGCCCAATCTTTTAAATAAAGATAGAAATAAAAAGGCACGAGATGATGACGGCGAGGCCGTACAGAGGGCTTTGATTTCCACACAGCAATGTGAACGCCAACATAGGCTGAGGCAACTTGCCCAGGACTAGCTTGCTGGAGGGTTGCCCGAAGGGGACCTCAGAAGTGGTACGGAAGGTGCACAGGCCGACGAGGAACAGTTCACTTTGCTAGAGCATCTGAGAGTGCGCAATAGGAAGGAACTACTTGCGGAAACACGGCTAAGGAAGGTTATGCTTCAGGAAGAGAAAGATCAGTTTGAGGGTCTGACCCGTACACCAGGTGTGGAGAATCAAGCCCAAGGAGGGGATGGTATGACTGAAGGTGCTATTGCTGCATAGGCGAACCCTCCGTTGGAGCCAACAACCCCACATAGTACGACAGTTATGCAAGTGCTACAAGGGCAAGTCCCATGGGTTAACACTGCACGCAATAATCAAGGAAGTGCGGGTACGAGTGCTGGCACAGGCGGTGTTGGAGCATCGAATCCACCGCCGATACAAGAAGTAACCATGGCCGCGAGTAAATAGAAATTGCCCAAGTTCATGGGCCAAGCAAAGGAGGATCCTGTTCGGCACTGCCGAATTTGCGAAACTATATGGACCGCCAACGGGGTTACGGACCAGGATGAATGGATCAGACAGTTTCCTGCGACATTAAGGGAAGGAGCCATCGACTGGTATTCAGATGTAGATAAAGCAGGCTTGATGACATGGGACAGCGTGAAAAAGGCTTTCTAGACAGAATTTCAGTTGCTGAGGGACGAGAATGAGATTCTGGCTGAAATTTATAACACAAAGCAAACGAAGAGTGAGTCGGTCCGCGCCTATAGGCGGCGAATGAAGGAACTCATTGGGAAGATGGAATCAGCCCCAACGGATGAACTCAAAAAACGGTGGTTCGTGGAAGGACTAAAAACTTCCCTCCGAAAGAAAATGAAGATCATACCACCCATGTTGTACAACAATGCATACAACCGTGCGATGGACTTGGAGAGTGAATGCAAGACCTCCAAGAAAACTAAGTCTTCAGATGATGAATTGGAGGCGGAAAGTAGCGAGGGAGAATCAAGTAAGAAAGTACTTTTTCTATAGAAAGATCTCGAGAGAATGATGAAAGAACTTAAGGCCACCAAGGGAAGCTCAAGAAAAACTGAGGAAGATACTGTGTGGTGTACAGACTGCAAAGAAGCAGGACACACTAAAGGTTCTTGTCCCAAGAAAGCCTTTTGCGGCATTTGCTAGATTGCGGGAATCAACAAGTGCTCTTCACCCAAGAGCAACCCTCCACATCGGGAATTGGCGACCAACAAAATGCTGCATCATCCGGTGGTTACAAAAATAACCGACGGGGAGGCAAAGGAAATAATGAGAACAATAACAACTGGCCTCGGATCTAGTATGATGCAAAGGGAGACCTATGATATAGTGTACAAACTGTAATCAATGGGGACATTTTGCCCGGGATTGCTAGAAAGAGGCTCATGCTCCACATAAATTGTGTCGGTGGTGCAGACTGGGGGACCATGAGGAAGCTAACTGCTTGAAGCCCGACTGCAACATCCTTGACATGGAACAAGGGGGCACCGAAAAGATTTTGGCAATCACACACGAACAAACCAAGAAGGCCACGTATCCTAACCCTTGGACGGAGAAATAGAGGATGCTCGAGGCGAAGGCCGAGATTGAGAAGGGAATGTAGGACCGAAGGGACTCCACAAATACTGACACTTCTACACGAGCCATGGCAGAGAAAAATATCTTGAGGCAGATGATGCAACTGGAGATACCGGTAAAGGTCAAGGACCTACTGGAAACAACGCCACATCTGAAAACGACCCTATTCTTAGGACAAAACGTTCCAACAAGTGCATTTGAACAAACTGAGGTTCCTGGCAGCTCCGCAACCGACCCCATGATGTGTCAATAAATAGTGGGCGGAACCCTGCAGTAGTGGAGATGGGTATCTTGGGTACCATTCTCACTAACATGATTGTTGACAGTGGATATGGGGTGAATGTTCTACCGGAGGAAACTTGGAAGAGCCTGGGGAAACCAACATTGTGGTCGCCAACCTTCAACTTACTAGGGGCCGATCAACATGGCTTCAAACCCCTTGGAACCTTGATGGCACAATAGGTAACTATCGGGACCCAACCGTTCATCTTGGACTTTGTGGTAATTCCCCTGAAGCAAAAGGGGTATGACGCCATCCTAGTGAGAGGGTGGCTCGTGACTACCAAAGTGAACCACAACTGGAAAAGAAACATTCTATCATTTGAGAAAGGGGGAAGGAAGTTTGTGATAGATCTCACAACACAGATGGTTGGAGAGGAAATGGCATCCTCTTCAGATTCGGAATCGGATGATGGAATAGACAAAGGGAAAGGAAGTATGGAGCCCAACGCGGAAGGGGTACTGAAACTAGAGGATGATACAGACTCCATGGACGACCTCTTCCACTGGCAAATAGAGGACTACAAACTCTTCCGATCAGCATGCAATATACTAAGTATTGAGGAAGAGCTGGAAACATTTCCCTCGGAGTACAGTGAATACCACGAAGGGGATGCGAAAGTAAGCAAAGTCCAGATGCATAAATTTGATGAGCAAAACCCCATGAAGTATAAGGAGCCGTCTGTCAAACCAATGAATCTGGGCAAGGAAGAGGAACCTAAGATCATTCCTGTCCATGATGATTGGAATCCTGTGTGGAAGACCGCAGCATTCAAAATCTTTATTCTCCTTCTTATGTACAGGAAAGAGACCGTGGTCCCTGTAGAATTTATGGTTCCAAGCCTTCGGATCGCCATTGAAAACAGACTCGGCTTCAAGGAAAGCTTGAGGGAACGGCTACACAACGAGATTAAGCGAGGGAAATTTCGGGAAGTCAGCTACGACGGGGCTGTCAAGTTGTGGACTCTCAACGGATTGGAGATACATGAGACCATCAACGGGTCCAAATTGAAACCTTACTCGGAGAGGTTGGACTTGAGAGAAGGGACAGAGCACCCAAGAGGATTGAAGGGGCTCGAGAGGTCAGGCAGGCGACCTGAGAGCCGTCCACATGGGCGACCGGAGAAGCATTCAGAAGGTAATGATAAAAAAAATAAAAAATTATAAAATTATAATAAAAAAAAAGGAAAAAGAGTGTCGTATGGCCGAGAGCCAGAAAATGTCACCGTACGGTGTTTGGCCGTACTACGAATAAAGCACGTCATCGTACGGTGAAAAGAAGCCAGTAAGGCTATCGTATGATGGAAGGGAGGGAGGTTTTCGTACGGTATACGGCCTCAACATCGATCGTACGACATAAACAAAGAGCACACATGTTAAGGTTTTAGGATCATTGCAAATGTAATAGCACTCCTCATTGTATGTGTTTTCCAAATGCAACAATCTCTTGCATTTATATTGAGAATGAGCCAAGAAGAGACATGTCTATTCATTAATATGCAATTAATATAATGATAATTATGATTATATATATATATATACATACACACACACACATATATATATATAATATCTCTTGAGTATTATATTAATTTCTCTAATATTTACATATATATATATATATAAGTATATATATACATCTCATATATACTAAATATATACATACATATCTTTACTAGTATTGACTCAGTGTTTATTCGACTAAAGTTACAAAACATCAACACTCCCTCTTAGCTAGGGAGGATAAATTAATCCAATGTCAACACTTAAGACACTTGACAACATCAATCATGTGATGTAAGAAATAAAGGCATCATCCTCAAGATGTAGTCAATAGAAACATAGTCTCAATATGTGGATTGCCTCCATCGACGATTCTATCCACAAGTTCTCAGGTGGATTGCCTCCATCAGCGATTCTATCCACACGTTCTCAGGTGGATTGCCTCCATCGTCGATTCTATCCACTTGATATCATGAGTATTGGCCTATCAGAACATCAACATATGATATTCACCAAGTACTCAATAAGGTACTGGCCTGCAGAATATCAACACATGATATTCACCAAATACCTATCATATATCTATACAAACAACTCATAGACCGTCAATGACATCTAACACTTAGTTGTTGATTTACAAGATATATCTATGCAAACAACTTATAGATCGTTAATTTAATGACATCTAACACTTGGTTGTTGCTTTACAAGATGTATCTATACAAGCAACTTATAGACCGTCAATTTAATGACATCTAACACTTAGTTGTTTCTTTACAAGATATATTTATGCAAACAACTCATAGACCGTCAACTTAATGACATCTAACACTTAGTTGTTGCAATAATTCATCATGATCCGTTTCAACGTTATAAATAATGTATATCATGATTTAAGTTATTGTAAGATCGTCACCTTCCAATAACTTCTGCAAATACAAGTGATAATCATTTGGAAGTCGTCACTTCCTCATGATTTACACGGGGGTAGGTCCATTAAAACATTCATGATTCATTAGTATAATAATCAATTATATCAAGTTTACCTCGGAAGTGTTTCACCTTAAAAAGTGAGCTCCCTCTCAATCACAAGTTGACTGAACCATCTGCTCCCTTTGAAGCTCAAGTTTATCAACTTCTTGACCTCTTTTGAAATGTCGGACTCCCTTTTCATCTAGTCTCAATAATCAATTCATTTTCAAGCATCAAGTTCTTTTTCCCTTGAATGCAATTAGCTTGTGCTTCTGTCCTGAAGGTATGTCAAAGAGAGATTATAAATAGCTCACAAAACTATCTCGATCATAAATACCAATGATAGAAGCATACAAGATTTTACTAACGAATAGTATAGCTTGAATTACAAACTCAAAAATTATGTGCATAATAAACATGAAATACTTATCTTTTATAAATTTCAAGTATTTCATTCTGTAAGATGGGCCCATATAGACAATATCATGCTAATTCATAGAATGATGTCGTCATTCTCAAACATTACCATAATTCTTCACATGACCTATCTTGAATATCCAAAGTTTCTATACACTATCACAACCTTCAATCTTATTAGATCTCCCTTCAAGTAGTTAGGCTTTTAAAGAAGGAACCTCGCTCTTTTACAGATTTTTGCATAGACCCGTACACATTCGGTCATAACTTTTGAACCAAATACTATCTTTCCAATCACTTCGGTGAGATTCTTCTAAATTTGGTTTTCACAAACATATCCGAAATTTAGCAAAATCCAATGGTGCATTTGTGAGATATGGTCCTCGTACCGAGACTGTATTTTCTAAGACAGTCACACATTCACCATCAATAAACTACTCTCTTACATTTGCAACTGGGCTTTGATACCATGTTAAGGTTTTAGGATCATTGCAAATGTAATAGCACTCCTCATTGTATGTGTTTTCCAAATGCAACAATCTCTTGCATTTATATTGAGAATGAGCCAAGAAGAGACATGTCCCTTCATGAGACATGTCTATTCATTAATATGTAATTAATATAATGATAATTATGATTATACACACACACACACACACACACACACACACACACATATAATATCTCTTGAGTATTATATTAATTTCTCTAATATTTACATAATAATAATATATATATATATATATATTTAAGTATATATATACATCTCATATATACTAAATATATACATACATATCTTTACTAGTATTGACTCAGTGTTTATTCGATTGAAGCTACAAAACATCAACAACACAACACCGTACGGTCACGAAAAATAGGACTTCCGTACGGTTATTTTTTGAGGATGGCCTTTATTGTTTCGTACAACATACCAAGAGCAAGGAGATTGCCATAAGTCGCAAGTGAAGGGAAATAAAAGGCAAGCTCCGTATGGTGTGTAGGGCATTGAGACCGTACAGAAAAACATCAAGTCCTCATGGTAGAAGGAGAGAAGGCTCACCGTACGGTGCAAGGGAGTTGTAGCGAGTAACCACACCGTACGGCTTGGAAGCATATTGCATGAGTTGAGACTGTACGGTCTTCAGTATTGCTTGTGCCCGGAGTGGCATATAGTACCGTACGACCACAAAAACAAATTGCAGGTGTACGACCAGGAAACATTGTATCAGTCCGATCATTGGGAAGGTTCTGTAAAAAAAACAAACAAAAAAAACGACAACAAATAAAAACAGTTCGCAGTGCATAACGTATGGTACCGAAGGGAAGGAAATAAGCAGGTAGTGAAGAAAATGTAAGGGGTTGGCAGAAAAAGTATGGGATCGGAAGAAAATCACGAAAATGGTGTGCCCCATGGACTTTTGTGTGGGTTTGAAGGTGCTAATTTGATCTTAAGCTTCTTTTTAAGATATTAGAAGAAGATGATGAAGACAAAGAAGAGGAGGCTTATGATTAGATTGAACAAGGCCTTGTGCTTGATGGGAATCGTAGTGATAATGAAGAAGATCCAAATTACATATCCCCTTTGGACGCATTTTTGAACTTAGAGAAACAAGAAGAAGAATCTACAGTACAATTCTTCATAAGGATGTTTAATATCTGTCAAGAAATACCGTTAGAATGCAAACCTTCAGCCCCTAATCTTTTCAACAAAATGCGAGAACTAGGTCTCTTATATGATCATTAGTTTCTTACTTTTCTCAAACTTATGAATAATGAATTGGTTGCAGAGGAGAATGAATGCAAGACTGAAGTAACATATGAGTCAAGTGAGGTTTTAGATGTGAATGGAGGAGACTCTTTTGGATAGTCTGAGGAAAGATCTTTCCATGATAATGCTTGTATGACATCAAATATCAGTGAATGTGAAAATGATGAGGAGGATTTTCTCGGTGTGGAAGAGATTTCAGCCTTGTTAGACATGGAATACCAAAGACATGTTGAGAAGAATGGTCCAGATGTTTTTGACGGATCAACACATATTCAGGAGGTACTAGATGAAGAAGATGATAATTCCCATGAATCAAATAGTGAAGATGAAATAGAGCTGCATACGATGTATGACTATGAGGAAGTTTTAGGAAATAACATCAATGAAGATATTAGTCTTGTTGATGAAACACTTGACAATCTAGATAACAACTCTCATGAAAGTATGCCTGAATTTTCTATGTTCTTGAATCCATTGTTTGAAGAGGATACAAAGGAAGATGTGTCCAAGTTCTCTATGTTCATAAATCCATTGTTTGAGGAAGATCTTCTATGCAATCAAGATCATTGACATCATGATGAAGATAACAGGCCTAATGTTAACTTTGAGGATGATGAAACTCAAAATATGTGTGGGGAAGTGTATTCAGGAGGTGAGACATTTTCCAGTTTGTCCTATGAGCCGGAAGTACAACAAATATGTGAAGACGAGATGGTATCAGCAAGACATAATGAGGAGAATGTGTTGAGGAATAGTGCTGAAAGTTTTCCAAATATCCTATCTAATCAGATTCTTGATAAGACTGAAGTAACATCTCTTAGATATGAGTTATCTTCAAAACCATTTTATGATGAGAAACAACATAGGGAGTATGAAGACAAAGCAAATTATGTGCAAGAAGTTGTCCAAGTAAAGAAAATTCATTTTGATGCTAGTATAACTGGTCTAATGCATAGAGATCCTCCATTCAGCAAAAATCATGATGCACCTAATGATTCCTCAAAAGACAAAACAAAGGACAAATACCAAGGACCGCATCAATGAAACAATGAGAATTGTCTATAAGGAAGATGCATCCAATACAACGAAGTTAAAAGTGTTGCATGAACAAAACCAGGTGTTTGATAGAGGAAAGAATCAAGGTTCACTTAGGGGGCCTGGGGCCACCCAATTTCACTTTGCATCAGGTTATATATGGTTTGCTTCTCCAGAGATAATTGAGATCTCGCTATGCTCACAGGGAACATACATCCCCAGAAAGAGCCACTGATGGAACTCTAAAATTTGGCAAAATTTTAGTCCCAAATATCACACCAAAGGTAGAATTTTCAGATCTTACCCACTACTTATGATTAGAACAATATACTAGTCAAGAAAATACTGGAGACTTGTGATTATATAATGCTATTAATAGGTCAGATCACAAGTACCAACATCATTGTCAAAAGGACTAGAAAAGATGTATCTCTTGTATCACAACTATGCATAATGAACGATAGAGGATTCAATTAGAGACATACAGGCAATTACAACAAGGTGATATATGGAAGTTATTGATAACTATTTCATCACTATATATGCCATATTCGTGAGGAATGAATGAGCCTTGGTGAAGTATGTGAAATCTGGAAGTGACCAACGTATTTTCTGGTGTATTTATAGGAAAAGCCTCAGATTATTTATTCTGCATAACATTGATTCGGCATTAGACCATGCATGATTTGCATTTGCTATATGTAGCCATGCATGAGATGAAGCACTTAGAATATATGGAATAAATATGAGATCCTTGTTACATAAAGTATTCAAAGAAATGTGCACATGGGGAATATGTTTCCAGAACTGGAAGGTGTTACACTTTCTTCACTTTAAAATTCTCCAAGGGGTAATTATAGGGGTTTTCTATGATGCAAAATGACAGAGCAATAAAGTTGTCTTCCTATCAGTCAATGGTGATACAGCAAAGAACACACACTTGGGACATTTTCATCGTGCGTGATATATCTTGTATAGTCTAGCAATGGAAATAAATAATAGTGAAAGATATCAAAGGCTATTTCTGCTGCAAGAGAATATTCACGAAGATGCACAGTATAGGAGCCCATCATTTCATAGAATTTGAGATAAGAGTTTTTTAAGAACAAAGAGGAGTTCATAGGTGTGAATCGCAATATGTTGATAAGGTGCGATAGAGTATCATGGCCAAAGCGGAGGAACTGTTAGGCTTGAGATGTTGGAATGATATCGCAAACACAAAATGTTTCATCGTGAGCCTTGCACATGCCGTCCATTGCATCCTAAGGATGTCAAAGCACTTGGAGGTGTAATGGATACGAAAGCAGACAGACAGTTCAACTGTCAATTCAATATGTGTTCAGAGCAGCCGATTATTCAATCATGAAGGAATACAAAAATGATTATATATCTTTCCGAATATACACACCTAGGCGGATAAATGCACACGCCAAGGAGATACGAGAATAATCAAGTCTAAACCACTCCCACAATCTTAGATTGGATGTGGAGATAAAGATGTATCGTTGCCGTGTATTGGCCATAGAGAAGCACGGGGAGATTATTCACGAAGAAAGATTTAGAAATAATATTATCAAAGTAGTATAAGATTATGTTGGCCATTAGTTCAAATATAAAACCTTTAGTTTGTTTAATAAAAGAGACGTGACTTTTGATATTGAAAAGAAGCATCATTTTGTACAACTAAGTATAAATAAGGATTGTATAATCCGATAGAAAGAGGACACATTCGAAGAAAAAAGGAAGCATTATAATTAGAAGAATATTTGTAAGGAGGAATAAGGAGTAATAATATGACTTTGTAATATAAATTCAATTATTTTATTATTATTCAATTATTTTATTTTAATAATAGAATAAAATGTCCTTTGTTTTATTATTAAAGGTGTGGAGAATTAAACTGCAGATGAACCGTCCTTTGTAATTATTTTTTGAATTTTGTATGCAATTTAAATGTCAGATAAGTGGACATGGTCATTTAGCATCTTAAACTCAATCATCACAGATATCGCGAAATATTTAATTGTTTTCGAATTTGTGTCCAGTTTGTCTTCGAGGAGTTAAAGTTCAATCTGGACTAATTTAAGATTGCATAAATATTTGATCTGTCATATCTTGATTATTTAATTGATTAGCAGTATAAGTGCGTAGAACATTATAAAGTTGTACGTAATCTTCACTGAAGTTGACTCTATTGCCCGAATGAGCAGAGGCACTGGTCTTTTTATTTTTGAAGTATTGGGTTTATATGTGAAGTTGGAAAATCTATCAATTCCTCCCTACAAACTTCAAATCCATTATTAAGAATCATTACACAAAACATTTAATCCAAACATTCAGCAGTCAATTTCATATTGATCAAGTTCGAGGAATTTGCTAGCCGGAAAACTCACAAGCTTAAATTCGCTATAGAAAAACCTTGAAGAAATTGATCAGGTTCGAGGTGAAGGCTTACCCGCCTAGGTGTAGCGAAGCCTAAAGTGTAGGGGAATTTGGATTATTCCCGTTTGTTGGCCATAATTGATTTGGAATCCTATTGGAGAATTGGCAGGCTCTTGGATTTCCAATCTGTGGTTTTGGGAACCAACAGGTAGATTTAAGTGTTTTTTTGTTGTTTCTTTTTCTATTTTTCACCTAATTGTCATGACCAAGTTTTGTAGATGAGACTTGTTGGGTTTGGCAAGTTTGGTAGACTTGTCATACTTGGGTCTTGAGTCTCTAGGCCTTAGTTCACTTTGTCCACCTTAGGACTTGCTAAGTCTAGGGACAAGTTTCCAGTTCAGGTACGTGGGTACATTCAATTTTTTTTGCCCTTGGGTACATGGGTTTGGGCACATGTATATATTTATATATATTAAAAAAATTTAAAGAAATATATAGAATTGTAAAACTAAATACATTTGACAGTATGATACTTAAATTGGCATTTAATAGTGATGATTTTAGCCAAGTTTTTGATTCTTGTCACTAGTCCCAGACTCCCTAATTGTAATCAAAGTTTTTATATGTCAAGAGATCCCACTATCTAGTGGGGTTTGGGAGTGGAGACCCTATTCGGTTTGAGGGGCATCAATGATAAGCTGTTAGATGTAAGAAAAACCCAAAGATAGAATGGAAGGGGTGCGGTATATTTTTTAGAAAAAATGAGAAAAGAGAGAGTGAAGAGAGCAAGTTGATCTTTTTATTGTGCAAAATGATGCTTTTAGGAGCATTTTAGGGTTTTTGGAAGTAAAATAAAAGTCCTTCCAAAAAACAATGGTAGAAGTACCCATAGTAAAATAAATAATGGAAGTAAAATAAAATTGTGTGGTACCCACTTGCACTAGCTCCTTCCCCCTGGCATTATCTCTTATCAAGATAAGCACCCAAGGGTGATTGTAGATGGATTTTCTGATGTTCTTGGCATCTTCCTCCAATGATTTCATTCAGTGGTCCAAAAAAGTGTTGGGTGCCTCTCCTCAAGTAGTCTTCTTGCTGCCACATGCGGTTGCATTAATTGTCACAAATTGGACCACATTTTCCATACAAACCTCTAATATAACCTCCTCCAACATCAGACTCAAATTCTCAACATTCTTGACTCTATTTGAGACTTCAATGGACTCAAGAATACTATCTCACTATTTAAAGCCACTAGAAATCAGATGAATTTACAATTCAATCCATTTGTTCATCCAAATATGGTGCATCCATACTTGTGTTGATACCTTTTTTGCCCTTCCACAAATTTCTTTGCATTTTCTGTGAAAGGGACATTATTTTGTGGAAGGGCAATGACCCGAGGCATTATTGGGTTTGTTGTCCACTACTTTTTTGAGTAATCACCCACTTTATTCATGTGGAAAAGACACCTTGAACTCTTTCCCTGCAACAATCAAGGCTGTGACCAAAGTCTCCCAATATGGGCTTCTGATCTTGTTGATCAGAAGGTTGTACAAAAATTGCACACACCATGCTTCTCTTGTTGCAACGTGTGCCTTAAAGTGAAGGCTGTGAACTTGGTTTGTTGTTTGGAATGGAAAATTGTTGTGATTGCATTCAAATAGAGCTCAATGAAGTGAATAAGCCGTGAATTTGTAGACCACAAATGGAGCCAACAATCTTTGTCATATCGATCTCTGATTTTTGCACCATGTTAGGATTTATCATTGCTGTCACGGTTGTGGATGTCCTCATCTTCTCCATTTTTAATGTTTTGTCAAAATGAGGGTTGCATTCTTTTTCATACAACTTTTGTCTCAATGTTCATATTCAATTCGATGTTGCAGCCAACATTTGGTGGAAGATAGTATTTTAGGCGATTGATGCCCCCACTTATCTTCAACTCACAACAATTGCACATGACTAATCCTGTGGTTGGCCCTGGTATGCCACGCTTCCAAGTGATATCCCTGTTGCCAACACTTCCACTTACACTCGCTGATGCCAGTGGATACAAAATACGAACCTTGGCATTGAGAAAAAAACATACCTAATTGCTGCAAACTCTAGTGTTGAAGAAATAAAAAAATGCAAAACCTTGGTTTCAAAAATTTGAGAAATGAAAAATATTAATATAAAAATCATATATTGTTTTAAATGCACATGAAACATGAATGAACATGTAAGGAAATAATTTTATAAATGAAAAGAAATTTGGATAAAGTTGGGAAAGAAGGAAAAGAAAATCATAATTGAACCTTCGAAAATTGCTAAAATGTCACTTTCACAATTGCCTTAAGAAGCTACAAGAAGAGCTCAAAGGAGATAAAATGTTCTGTGAGCAAGAAGAGTTTAAAAAGGCAAAAGTTCAGTGTTTTATCTGTGCTTGTACTATGGGTTGCATTGCAGATGCAATAGCAAGTCCCAGCTGGGCACAGACTCGTCAAGTACCCGCAGTTACTTGTGATGAGTTTGTGTCTTAGATTCACGCTGAGTGTGTTTCTCCCCTTGCAATGTGACATGTGAGTACTTGCACTTCACACAAGTACATGGCAAGTATTTAAATTATGACATGAAGTACTTGATATGGTAACTAAAACTGCCCTTGAGGCCACTCTTTGCATAGCATCCACGGTGTTTATTGGCATAAACCAGTTGTGACTGCACTGACTCATTAGTTCAAATCGTTAGAGGTGATGCATGCAAGGGAGAATACTAAGATTAATTTCTTCATGCTTATTTAGGTAGATAATTAAAATGATCGAAGAGTTCCCATCCTTATTCCAGACATTATCACAAATAAACACAAGTATTTCCTACTCAGCATGACTATATTTATTAATTATCAGTTCATATTACAATCTCTCCACATATTCTATCTCTTCTGTCACATGTGCCTTTCATGTATATCTAACCCGATACAATTCAGTGGTATATATAATTCCTCAAAACATTAGAAAATCAAGGGACACAATGACTCCTTGTTCAGGTTAGGTTTGTAGGCCATGATCCCTTGTATCCTAAGTTGAACAGACCAAAAAGCATATGTTGCTATTGCTGGTGCCATAGCATGTCTGAAGGCGCCATCATATATGAAAAGGCTGACAGCTGAATGATGAATCCTGCAAACAGTGGTTGTTAATGGGAAGTTTGAAGGTCATTTATGTTCTTTTAAATGTTAAAACAATTCTTTTGACATATATGAGAACAGACTTATTAAGTTTCCATAACTCGATTTTTGTCCTTCTAATGTTTATTGGCCCAAGACATCTGTGTGGTCTTTTGGCAGACAATTATAATGATGGGTATTGCTTTTTTCTTATATCTCCAGGGTATTTATTTTTTAATATCTGTAGCAGGATTTTCCTTGAAATGCTTCACAGTTGTTTGCTAATATATTTTTTGGGCAGGTGGACATATGCAGACCCTTCATGGGCTCGTATAGCTGCTCTTGTACCTGTGGTGAAAGCTTGTGCAGAAGCAGGTGATCAAGTGACACACAAAGTTTTGCGTAATGCTGTTCAAGAGCTCGCTGATAGTGTCAAAGCTGTTGTTCGAAGACTGGGCTTGAGTGGGAAAAGTGAGATACCTCTTTTTGTGACTGCTTCACTCTTGTTGCATGTAAAGTTTGATGGACTATTGCTTAGTTTTACTTGCCTTTTCCTGATATCCCAGGTGCATGCTGAGCATTGATGCTCATGCAAATTTCTAAATTTTAGTCAGTCAAAGAAATCCATAATGTTGATCAAAAGATCAAAGCTCTATGCTTTATTATAGATATTTCTATCATATAATTATTTGTTTGAAGCCATAATATGGTGAGCAGAGGTAGAAATTTTTGGATGGCATTGTCCCTTTGAAGGTCTGTCAGCTGTGAGTGGAGGCAGAAAATAACTGAGAAGAAAAATAGATGTAATCTCTATTTTGTCACTCATTTATTTAACATAGTTGCTGCTTATTGTTAGCTAAGGCTAGCATCACTTTGTTGTGTTTCTTCAGGCATTTGGCAATTTGGAATCATTTTTGCAGTTCTATGTAAATATCCAAATGTTTATTTATTGCAGATGGCTTAGAATCTTTTCCACTTGTCATGGTTGGCGGTGTCCTTGAGACTGATGGGGGATGGGACATAAGTAAAGATGTGGTCAATTGCATTTCCAAGGACTTTCCAGGAGTAGTTCCCATTCAACCAAAGGTTGGTGTTATTGTATGTTTATTTTAATGTTGAGCCTTTACGATGAGTTGAACAATCCGAAATTTGGAATATTTTCCATTCATATTGCTATGTATAGTAATTTGCACATGAATTTGTTTTCACTTTATCAAATGCCATAGAACTATTCTTATAATTGCCTTTTCACTATGACAACCTATCCTTAATAGTCACAAATAAAAACAAACTGTGTAAATGATTTCATGCTAATTGCATCCAAACATTGAAAGTGATATTTCTGTGGTAAAGCTCAATTAAAAACCTTGTACTTCAGAAGGATGATATGACCATCAATGCTTCCCCATTAGGATCTTATCAACATGATCAAGGCCACTGACAATGACCCTACTAAATTTCGAAATAGCAAAGTTCTGATTCCATTCATTTATAACCATATCACTCAGATATACCTCAAAACTTTTTACCATGGAGGCCAAGTGATGATATTTTTAAGTTAGAAAAGGATCTCTTACTTCAGTAGGATTACATACATAGAGGCATGAGCTTATACCCTGTCATATGCGTGGTAATGTCCAAGTGTATCCTTCCTACCCCAAATCAATTGCTGCTTACATTTGCAATGCACCATACTATCCATTAGAGGTTGTCAAATTACTTTGACTTATGATATACATGTATAATCATCTTAAAGTTAATGTAGCTGGTAATGTCATCATATACAAAAGTGTAAGCTGTTGAGAAGAATATAAATAACCCAGTTTGCAATTAAGTCAATTAGAGATTCTTCCAGAAATGAAGCAAATAATGAAAATCCTTAGGTTATACTGCACTTTTGGTGGACCTTTTGCCTTAATTTTGTTGACTAATGTTTTAATAAAACCTATCCCTGCAGATTCTCATCATCATCAAAACTAGCTTTGAAAACATTCTTGAAAGATTCTAGTTGGCTATGCCAAAATAAGCAACTTTATTCCCAGAGCTATCAAATGATAATGTTCACTCTTAGTGGTAGTTTTAGGGTGCAGGAATGTACCAAAAGAGAATTAGCATTGTAGTAGGATAATAGTGGAACAGTAGCAGACTCCTGTCTGTTAGTTTTCACATTGTGCTATAAATGAAGGATGGTAGAACTCAAAATACTTAAAATCCTGAAAAACTGGGCTCCCTTGAGTAGGTTTCCGTCTATCTATAGCTTCTTATTGTAAACTTCTCAACTTCTCACTACGTCAGTGTGCCATGAATGAAGAAAGAAAAAATGCCACAATGATGATAGAATGTGTTTATACATGTATTAATAACTATACCTTTATTTGTTAAATTTGGTATCTTGGTGATTGATTGCTACTAAATCAATGATAGCCCTAGTCATATTGATAGATTATGGCTCTTTGGGTGCCACTCTATGGCTTCTAATACATTTAAGGATGGGTGGTGTTCAATCTAGTTATAATTATATGACTATTGGCCCATACCATTCTTTGGATGGCTTCAATAGCAAGTTTGCCATATTCTCAATAGAAAACTATCATGTGGTGCTATCAAGTGGTGTCTTGTACTACCTATGACCTGATCACTTTCTTAAATGATTCAAGGATTGT
The DNA here is from genome assembly GCA_027943335.1 of Chamaecyparis obtusa. Taxonomy (NCBI): domain Eukaryota; kingdom Viridiplantae; phylum Streptophyta; class Pinopsida; order Cupressales; family Cupressaceae; genus Chamaecyparis; species Chamaecyparis obtusa. The sequence continues at coordinate 144,393 of BSBK01011148.1, forward strand.
TTTATATTTTATTAATGTTTTTCTTTCATATCAGTTGCCTAGTGGATTTGGAAGTTGTGTATTTTTTCTATGGGAGGAGTATAATGTTATGAGATTTTTAAATAACAAAATTATAAGGCCCATGATAACATACATAGACTATATGCCATTGTAAAGAATAATGGAATGGTTTTCCATTGATGTCCAATGAGCCTCTGTTGACTTGATTAACCATATCAATATATGCCACGATTGAAAATTGTACCATGACCTTGAGACCAACACAAAGAAACATAGAATGCACAAGAAAACTATAGAAATGGATCAGAAGTGAGGACTAAAGGATTATTATATGTGTTGTAGGAGCTTTCTAGAGATATTATAAGACCTAATAGTCAACAATGAAAATTTGGTACATTGTCAAGCATTTGTTTAATGGTGTTGCATTAGTCTTGTAAGCTGAAACCAGACTTCACATAGACTATCAGAATACAAGTGGAGGAAATAGTCATGCATACACAAGAAATAGTATGAAGCGTCTTTGTAAACTTGGTATGTTGTTAATCTTATTTTAATGTTGTTGCATTGGTCCTATAGGTTGAATCCAGACCTCTACTTAGAATATTAGCTTACAATTGGAGGAAATGACCAGCATACACAAGAAATGGTATGAGTGACCATTCTCCAACTTGGAAGTGTATTTTTCTACATGTTATAACATGAGCTTTGAAAGTTACATCTATATTCACAAAAGTAAAATTTGCATTTCTGGATCGACAACTTCAAATTTTAGTGAAAATTATCCAACATTAAATTCTAGCCAACCTCAAAGGGAATCAATTAGTAATTCCTTTTCTTTACATGAATATGTTTGGCTCTTTTGATAGATTTTTCTTCTTTCTCTTGGTAATGACATTCATTAGTTTTTCTCTCATGTAATATCCATCTCTAGAATCACATTTGCTCTAATGTCAAGGACTCTAATGTTCATTTATTTTCTAGGATTTAATAAAGTGAGTCCTATTTTTCACACAATTTACTCTTGTTAACATAACAACACATCAGTTTTTCTTTCTTATGAATACTTCTCGAGAATCAGATCTCCTCCAAACCCAAGCATCTAATGTTCTTTCCTTTTCTGATGGGATCTTCTTAGAGAAGGTACCACTATTGGAGCCATTTGCTAAAACTCATGACTCTCAATGGTCTCAACTATTAGGTTTCTTCTGGTATTTCCTTTCTTGTGTATAATGCTTGGGAGATTAAAGCGACCATTTTATCCTTGTTCTCTTATGTTTTTTTTGAATTTTCAGCTTCAGCCAATTGTTGGTATTAATCTGCACATGAGGTGACTTTTTGGGCTTAGATTTACATTTCCCATATAACTATGGTTGTATTTTGTTCCTCCCCAACATTGCCTCTTTCTTGCCCTTCCTCTCTTTCTTCTTATTTTCAGAAACCTTGCAATGTCAAATTAAAAACTTGTACACTTGTTTTTTCTAAGTATTGATTTTATGGTAGCATCACATACCATTTCATTATCCTCCCAATACAGTGTTCATTCTATATTTTACACATAAACTACAAACTCAACTTTCAAATTCATTTGATTTACTAATAGAGCATAATGCAAGCGACTGTAATAAAAATCTCTAATTTTCTTTGCGAAATAACTTCCACCTGAAAGCAATAAGTAATGTGATTTACTTCTGTAAATGCAAACTGAACTTATGTCAAATCTAAACTGTTAGTAAATTACTTAAATAATATCTCTGATATTTATATGTTTCTTGTTGAGTCTAAGAGGAAATAATAATTTATTATCAAACTGTTCGATGATCCTTCACTAATGAATTTCTGTGTATCTCATCGATTCCTTTTGCAACCATATATATATATGTGTTGCAGTGACTGGGAAGAGTCACATCTATGATAGACGTGACTCCTCAGGGAGTCATGCCTATCATAGGCATGACTGTTCATAACAGTCTACGCACCCTTTATTATGGTTTAATTATCAACCGTTAGTAATGCTAATTGCAATCACCCGATGTTTCATTAAGTTAAGTTGACGGTGTAAAGTATAGTCGACGGTGCATGGTGAATGTTAAGGTAAGTCGATGACACTCGATCTCATATAATATGTTCATTATAATCCTTAAAACACCAATATTGCAGTCAATGCGTTGCTGACTTAACCTTGTGAAATCACTGACAATTAGTTAGCTTTAAAGAACCGATATTAGTCGATAGCAAAGATTATATTATCGGTACTTGGAATTAAATAAACTTTGTATATCATCGATAATATTTATTTGTATAATCATTTAGTATTGATAATCACTGATAATATTTATTTGTATAAATGTTGTCTCTTTAATACTTTGAGTTTATTTGTATTTAATATTTATTTAGTATTTAATTTTATTATTAATATATATTTTTATTATATATTATTAAATGGTATTATTATTATATATTATTAATTATAATGTTTTAATATTACTTATTGTTAATTATTATATTGAAAAATAATAAATTTTAATATTATTTATATTTCCGTTGGCTAAAAATTTTGTAAGCCGCTAAGATTACACCTTACAAAATTGTCACTTTAGGCAACGGTATAATGAGATAAATCTCCCCTCTTAGCAATAGGGGAGGCTCCCTTCTTACCGTACGTCGCTTCAATAGGATTTTGATTGAAATTGAATAAAGGGTGATTCAAGAAAAGGTTCACGAGCAAAAACAACTTACTAATTCTACAAGGATTTCCTATTGCTACGATAATACTAGTGACTTAGTTGTAGACTTAAGAACAACTCCTAAGGCAACAATTATAATTATATTTGGTGGATTAAGACAAGGGCCCAAAGTCTCTTGCGGTTAATCATTTTTTTTTACCTCCTTTTTCAAGAAAAGATTCACAAGCAAAAACAACTTACTAATTCTACAAGGATTTCCTATTGCTACGATAATACTGGTGACTTAGAAGTAGACTTAAGAACAACTCCTAAGGCAACAATTATAATTATATTTGGTGGATTAAGACAAGGGCCCAAAGTCTCTTGCAGTTAATCCTTTTGAAGAATAACTAGAACAACTAGTGAGGCTCAAAGTCTCTCACTAATAATTCTGAAATTAAAAGAAAATACTCAAAGTTGAAGCTCAAAGTCTTCAACTCCTAGTATTTGCAGCCATTATTAAACTATAGCAATCCTCCTCCTGTAGCTCAAAGTCTCTCAAAAGGCAAACTGAAACTCCAATGATTTACACAAGTTAAACTATAGAATGAACTCAAGAATGATTAAATAATGAAACATAAGAAAACATCATTCAATCAGAAGACTTGCAACACAAAGTTTGGAAAATCTTGTTTCTTTCACTCACTTTTGAAAAATTGCACAATGAAACATAGTTTTCACCACACAAGCTTCTCAAGTATAACTTTTTTGCTTCAAACCAAAACATAAAAATATTTACAATGAGCTCTCTTGTTTATATAGGAAAATAGGAGAGAGAAAAGTGGAGAGAAAAGAGGAAACCCTCAACCACTTTGATTTATTCAACAACTTATTAACAACCTTTGACTTATTCAATGTTACAAGGCGTAAAGCACTTGCAACATAATTATATGATACCGGTATATAGGAATATGTTTTCCTGCAGTTACAATCATTAGATGTATTACATGCAATATGTCAATCATATGCTAACAAAATAGAGAGAAAGTGTCCCAGACACTTAGGAATCAGCTTCAGAGGATATTTACATAAGCCTCAAACTTACGAAGAGACTCATGTATAACAACTGGATCAGGTGTGCCTGTACGCTGGGCAATTGCAGTGACCTTGCGTAGAACATGTGACTTTGTATAGCTGGTTACTTGACTTTGGAGCTGATTCAAGAACATTTTGTATTCCATGTATTGATCAAGAGTGGTGAGACTAAAACCATCTGCATCAAGTTGTAGGCAGATTGTCTCTAAAAACTTTGTCATCACAACTCCTTCAATCAGCTCACCCTCTTTTGAGAATATTTCACAAGACAATTTATTGAACTCAACTTTCATTTAATGTTCCTATTCATTCCATGAGTTCAATGCTGATTGCAATTTTGTAACCAATTTACTTAGAACCCTTTCTTTGTTGATCATTAAATCTAGGGACTCAAAATATGCATTAGCAGAAGAAATGATTTCATATTAACACAACTTATTAAGATTGAATTCTTGCATGGTTCTCCAGACATTCAAATCTTCATTCAAGCCTTTCAGCTGCTAATGAAAGGATGAAATAAGCTCTCTTATTAAGGATACTGAAATGGGAGCAACATTTTGAGAATTATTCACCATGAATAATCCTTAATAACCCTCAGGGCCTGATACTGAAATGGGAGCAGCATTTTGAGAATTATTCATCATTTCTATGGTTTCAAGAAGACGTGCATTCTCTTCTTTTAACCCATTCTTCTTTTCCCACAGCTTATCATTTGTGCAATGACATCCTGAGCATCTTGTTGACAACCCAAGCGTGTCTGCTTGCCAAGCTCTACCCTTGTGAATTTATAATCAGAAAGCTGCCCCTCCTCTGTAGGTCTATCAATCAAAGGCTCAACAATCTCAACATACTTGTTTGCATTATCTTCAACCACAATCCTCGATACTGTTTTGGCCTTCTTATTCTTTGGAGCTTTAGGCTTGGAAACCTATTTGAGATCAAAACCCTCCAATGAAATTTCTTCTTTTTTCCTCTTCTGGGTTATGGCACTTGGCCAAGAAGGCAAGGAAAATGAAGAAGATGATGTTGCCGCAGATGTAATGGCTAAAGTGGTAATCGGATCTGCCTGTGCAACTGTAGCCACAAGAGGAGGAGCCTCTATTAAGATTGTCATGGGGGTAGGGCTGCTACGAGTAACTTCTGACATAAACTACTCCAACTGTACTGAAGTGGTATCAAGCACCGTCATGGAAGATCTGGCCATGGAAGGAATAGTCATGGAGTATGCATCAAACACTCTCAAAGCTATGGTATGACTCCTCAGATATAACTATAAGGGCAATTGATGAAATAGGCAAAGCAAGCGTCACCATGACCGAGTCCATAGGGGGAATCTGTTATGTAGAAAATACATCCACTGCTATGCCCAAAGGTGAATCAGGAGATTCATTTGACACAGGCGCTGAATCAGGAAGTATTGTTGTAACCGAAGTATCCACAGAAAGAGGTGCAATAAGTGAAGATACCTTAGGTGAATAATGCATCTCATCATCACTGGAAACTACTTGAACCTTTTCAGATTCTGCAACTTTGACTTCAAGAACTCTTCTAGTATCCTTGCCTCCTTTCATGGTAAGTTTAGGAATGGTAGGAATGATAGGTTCAGCTGCCGAGGACACGCCATCTTTGGTTTTACCTTTAATCTCTGATCTCCTACCAATCGAGCCACGATGATCAAAATCTTTTCCTGATTTAATCTTGATGCTTTTTAGACCCCTTCTCTTTAGCCAAATGTTGGTATTTGCAAGGATAGACTAAAATCGATCCCATACTGAAATGCTCTCTTTACCTGACCAAGATGGAGATGAAATAGGCAAACTCTCAACATGATTGTTAGTATAATCTAGATCAAGAACATCACCATCATCTTCAACCCTAGGAGGAATTTCTGCAAGGTTGAAGTCAACAATCTGTTTAGTAGTTAACCGACAGTAATCCATCTTTCATACATCTACCTTTGAGCGGAGATCAATCCATATGTCTTCAAGACGATATACATGCACAAATTGCCTCCTCATTTTATCATTGAGCCCTCGCCAATCAAAAAAACCCCTGGCCATGAACTTCTTCAAATTGATTCTTTGAAGTTCGTATTCCATATTCTTGGCTTTTGGCCCTGTATCAATGGAATATCCTCCAATTTTGAGTGGATTTTGTGAAGAAATCCCCACACTTGGCCTATGCAATGTCTTCTGATGTATTTGGACAGCCATGAGTTGCCTAGCCAACTCCATGGGTATAATTTTATCGGTTGGAGTGTGTAAGGTTCACCTTGAAGTAACCAATCTGCATGTAAGTATAGTTGGGAAACTGGAGAAATAAGCAGCCATACTCATTCACTTTGACTCATACTTCATCAAATACATGCTTATTTGGACGACTTTTATCAAATAAACACATAAAATGCCCATAAAAAGCATCTTGCACTCTGTGGTAATGAGACCGACTAGTCTTCAATACAAGCTGAGGGAAATATTCCCATATAGGAACCAATGACTTGTCTCCTTTGGTAGATAAACCCGAAAAAGAACCAAGTGAAGTAGCAATGTACACCAGGCATGAGTTCATATTGGTACTTCATCTTCTTTTTCTCCTTTTCTTTTGCAGATGTAATCCCTTCAGACATAGCAACTTTATGAGATCGAGCAATTGTCACATAAAAATTCCACAATGTGAGAACGTTTTTTTGAGAAGGATCCATTGTACAATTTTTATACAAGGGGAAGAACTTGGGATAATGAAGGTGTATGAAGGTAATTGAAGAAACGGATTGGTTTCAGCTCAAAAATGATAAAGAGAACCCGAGAACGAGTTTCTTAAGGGTAATTGCATATGTAGACAGCAGGAATTATGAAGGATAAAAAAGTAAGCAAATGAATGAATATCATTTCTTCTTATAATGGAGTTGAATTAACCACCATCATGAGTTTTAAGTCATATGGTAGTGGTTAAATAGGTAGGGACAATGGTTTATGCAAGTGGATTTTTTTGAAGGATAATGCATGTATACACGAGCATGGACTTGTTCTTTTTTTTATCATAGAACGAGGTTTTGAATCCCGACTGCATATGCAAGCAAGTAGAGACTCTTGCATATGCAACTTAAGAATGAAAGATAGAAGTAGAAGGATCATGAATTCAAACACATGTAAATCTAAAAATGAAGAACGAGGACCTTTTCAACTTTCCTCCTCTAGGCAGAATTTTTAGGATCAGCTTTTGAAGTCTTCTATTTGGGTGTCCGCTTTTTACTTGGTTCACCTGATGGGAGGGATGATGCAGATTTTGAATTTGATGATGCACTACCTGAATTTCCTCTGGATGATGCTAATCTTCCACTTGTTGCAGATCCTCTTCCACCTCCAGCTCCAGTTATTCCTTCTGATGTTGGCACATCTACTCTTCGACCTAAATGGTGGGCTAAGATTATCAGTGATCTTTGTCATAATGAGCTCATTGAGGGTAGATCTTCTAGAAATAAGGGCAGGCAACAAAATACAGTTAACTTTGCTCTCATGGCCAACCTTCATTATATTTATGAGCCTCAGACATTTAAAGAGGCAATAGGGATTCCAGAGTGGGAATAGACAATGGATGCAGAGTACAATATTCTTTTGAAGAATAACACCTAGGTTCTCTCTGATCTTCCTCCAGGGAAGAAGCCCATTAGCTACAAATGGGTGTATAAGGTCAAGTATCATGCAGATGGTGCCTTAGATAAATACAAGGCCAAATTAGTTGCTTGAGGGTTCACACAGTGGGAGGGCATTGATTATGAGGAGACTTTTGCTCCTGTCAAGATGAGTACAATTCGTCTTCTTCTCGCCATTGCAGCTCATTTTGGATGGAAAGTCCATCAGATGGATGTTAAAAGTGCCTTCCTTAATGGTGAGTTGTAGGAAGAAGTCTACATGACGCAGTCTCCTTGGTTTCAAGGTTGCCGGCAAAGAACACCAAATATGTAGACTCAAGAAAGCACTCTATGGACTTAAACAGGCCCCTCGGGCATGGTACATCAAGATTGATCAATACTTGGTTGCTCATGGTTTTCAATGTCGCCCTTTTGACAGTAATCTGTATATCAAACACTCTGGTGATGATGTTCTCTTTTTTGTTGTCTATGTGGATGACTTGATCATCACTGGCAGTTCAACACATTTGATTGCCGAAATCAAACAAGACCTGTGTAAGGATTTTGATATGACAAATTTGAGGCTTCTCCATTATTGTTTAGGTGTTGAGGTTTGGTAGACTGGTGATAGTGTTTTTCTTTCCCAGTTTAGGTATGCCAAGAACTTGTTTGACAGGTTTCGAATGCAGGGTTGTAAACCTGCTTCAACGCCTATGGAGAAAGGATTGAAGTTGTTAGCCAAGTCTGATTCTCCTCCTGTTGATGAAACCACTTTCAGGCAACTAGTGGGCAGTCTCATCTATCTCACTACCACTAGACCTAATCTCAATTTTGCAGTCAGTTACATTTCACACTTCATGACAGCCCCCAAGACTGATCATTGGGTAGCAGTGAAGCATGTGTTGACATATTTAAGTTGTCATTGGTTAAGTTAGAGGCAAACATCAATCCCACTGAAGCACTGGTAAACTAATCGTATTCTTTAATATGCACCGGTACACCAAACATAATGTTTTCAACCGGTCTTATGAGACATACAGGGAAAGTATGACCAACCGGGTATAAGTTCTATACCGGTCGACTGCATGATAATCCGAACTAGATTATGCGGAGTTGTCTCAGTTAAAACTGGATTATACGGAGCATTCATAGTTGAAACTGAAGTTAGCTTTTTAACTGGAGTTAACTTTATTTCTACGTGGATGTTTCAAGATAAACTGAAGATCATTTTGCAAGCTTTTTGCATGCATGATTTATGGGTGAGTTTACAGCTTGGCGGAACTATGAGAGGTGTTTTTAATAAGAATAATGTCTTATAAATACATGTCATAGTATACACGAGTTGTTGAATGTTGAGAGCGTACAAAGTAGGAGAGTCTTCTGAGAAGTGAAAGACAGAGAAGGGTTCAACAGCCAAGTAGAGCAAAAGGATAACAGGTATGATCTGATCAGACAAAAGGTGTCATAATAGATCATTGCTTTGAATTGTAAGAGCAGATTCAAATCCCTTAATCAGGGTGAACCCTAATAGGTTCTTGTATAAATCCCTTTATCGGGTGACATCTTAATTGGTGTTGAAAGTCTTTTTACAAGGCGACTCCTAACAGGGTCAAGATTTTAACAGGTCTTCTACCAAATCCCTTTACCGGGTAGCACTCTTGCAAGTGCTTTGTAAGCCTTTAAGAGGGCATCTTTATTGTTGCAGTAGTAAAGTTGTGGGTTCTGTCCCATCGTGGTTTTTTCCTTCTAACCAAGGGTTTCCACGTATATATGCTGTGTTGACCTATGTATTTCTATTTTTGTTTATGAGTATTGATTATATTCTGTTAATTCTGCAAGAATATATTTATAAGGTTAAATTGAAGTAAAAATTGCATTTACTGATTGACACCGCCTTCCCCCCCCACCTCTGATTATGGACTTGTTTACACTAGGAGTCATGATCCTAGACTCAAGTGGGTTCATAGATTCAGATTGGGCAAGTTCGGTTGATTATAAGAAGTCAACCTCTGGATATGTGTTTAGTTTGGGATTTGGTGTAGTCACATGGACTAGTAAAAAACAAGCAGTATCTCTCTCCTCAATAGAAGTAGAGTATCGAGGAGCAGTTAAGGCAGCTTGTGAGGCAGTTTGCCTTCGCCGAATGCTTGCGGATATGCATATGTCTTAGGCAGGTCCAACTCTCTTGTTCTTTGATAATGAGGGTGTTTTCCATCTTGCCAAGAATCCGGTCTTCTATGAAAGAACCAAACATGTGGACGTTCATTGTCATTACATTTGGCAGTTGGTTGAAGACGAATCGGTGTAGTTGCGATATGTTCCAACAGCGGATCAGACTGCAAATATTCTCACCAAGCCTCTTGGTCCAGATAAGTTTGCTAAATTTAGGGGGCAGCTTGGTGTTGTTGATAGATTGACCATTAACGGAGGGTATTAGAATATTATTTAATCACTTTAATGGTCATCTATGTAATATATTGTAGATAAGATTGTTTCTTTAGTTTCTTATTAGAAACTTTCTATTTTTCTCTTCTTGTAAATTCTTTATAATGATCTATTCGATCAGTTGTTAATACAATCAATTTTTTATCAATTACTTCTCAATAATACACTTCATTCCCACAACATTTTACATTTATATGTATTCACATCTTGCATTCCATGAGACACAATTTCTATGAGGCACTTGTAAAACAATTTGTGGATCTTTCATATGTTTCCACATTGTGCAAAGACAATGTACATGTAATGTCCCTAAATATCAATAAATAATGTTAATTACTTAATATTAGTTACTATATCTAATATTAAATAAAATGTCTGTAAAATCTCCTTGCTGGAATCTTGGCCAAATTGAATCTCTATGGCTAATCTTCTCAAGGAATTAGTATTTAGTCATTTTGACAAATACATGGCGGCCAAATCATTCAGTGTTTCTTCACAGATTATACAGAGACATTATGTCAAACAGTTTACTGATCTCTTTCATGCTTCTGGAAATGATCACTTTATTTACAGAATTATGTGTTCAGTTTGCAAAATTCACCACATTCAGTAGTTACAGCTGGTACAAGACCGTAATGCAGCGTGACAACAGAAATTGGCACATTCAATAATGAACATGCAGTATTAAGCACAAACATAAACATACCAATTGACCTTTTTCAATAGAAAATATAAGAACCCCGGACGTAAAATCCCAGATTTATTCATTCCAAAAGAATGATACAAATGCTCCAGAATATAACAAACTCCAACATAAATTCCCAGATTTATTTATCACAAAGGATGCTAGTCTCAATTCCATATTCAAATAATTTACACAGTCAAACGTTATAGACTTCCAAAAGTTTAAAATAGAGTTCGGTGCACCTGATAACGCTGATGAACTCCAAAACTTGAAGCTTGCAGCATGTTCCCTTGTATGAAAGAATGATCTACATACACCGTGAGTTAAGTTGGACAAACACCCGGCTAGGAAACAACATGTTCCTTGTCTCTGTCGTTGATTAATGAATTCTTTGTTTGGTTAAGCCCCCGTGATACTGCCGTCAGATCAACTCCTATTTGGCTATGCTTCCTATATACAAATTTACATAAGTAACATTGTTGGATGCCATTTCAAATATCCCCATCACCTATTCATTCGTGGACTTCCGTCAGCGTATGGGTGTTACATTACAAACTGGGCCTTCCATGTAGATTTCCAATGCCATGAGAATGATGTTTGACTCGATAATTATATAATCATTTGTTTGTATAATGAGACTGGGGAAAGTCTGAGTCAAACGAACTCTTTCGGTCAGTATATGTTCAACCATGTTCTGTGCTATGACCACAACCCACAACTTGCACGGTGAACACAATGTGTGTTCTACTCATGCTTTGTTAGTTCTTGTGCATCACAGAAAGCTTTGACTTGACGATCCTCCAGAGAACAAGCCTTAAGTTATATTCTCCTTTGTAACATGGTGTCGTAATATATTGTAATTACAAGTGTGATGAATGGTATGCCTCTACGAATGTTACCTTTTGAAACCCAACAATCTCAACCAACTAGAACAGATCATTCTCTGGTGAAATGGTTATGATCTCACATCTGAGATAGTATTATAAAATCTTAAATTCTTCCATACCCCCCACCTTCTCGACAATACTTCTTATAAGGGAAGAAATTCCCATATTTCAACTCCCTCCAAACAAAGCTTTATAACTAATTAGTTAATAGTAGCTTTTGATTTATTAACTAATATTAAATAATTAACATTTTTATTTAATATTAGAAATAGTAACTAATATTAAGTAATTAACATTATTTATTGATATTTAGGGTCATTACAGGTCCTCCTGTCCCAAGATTGCTTGTCCTCAAGCAATCAAATTTTTGAATGTTGAATCAACTGCCATCTGTCCCAAATCACCTGGATCCCAAATCAATCTCACGAATCCCTTAGCAGGATTCCGTTGCACCACTCTGATATATCTAGAATTTGCTTTATTGTAACATATTCTGTCAATCATGCAAACCCCAGGATCCTAAATCTGAACATCATCTTCAGCATCAACTATCAAGAGGAAAGGAGAAGCGTCATTCATCAAAACTTCATCAGTGCGCGTTTCATCAATTGACCATAGCTTGAAATTATCCGTGCAATCAATTGTACATAACAAATCTAAGGATGGTGACATTGAATTTTTTATGTCATCTTCATAAATCAGCATATGCTTCTGAGAAGGAAAATTGGAAAACTCACAAGAACTCGATACCTGCAGCCCAATATCCACCAAAATCGTTAACATTGTTTGTGGGACTATATGTTCATGCACTTTTGATGTACAATGGCAATCACAAAGCTCATCTTGAACACTCATTTCTGGTTTTGGTTGAGAATCCATGTTTCTGTGCCTCCCCTTAATTTTTTGCAAGTTCTCCCTTGCTTGAGCAGCTATCAACTTAGCATGCTTAGCTTTCTCCATCCATACACTGCACTGCAAAAGAGTTTTTTCTACATGTTCACTATGACCCACCAGTTTCCTTGGCTCCTCGTTTATTACCACTGATTCTTCCTGAATTTCTTCAATCTCTTCATTTTGTTGATCTGAATCCTTTGATAACAATTCTTCCCTACATATTTCATCAATCCCTTCAACTATCATCTGGATTTCTTGAATTCTCGAACTGTCTTCTTGCTCCTTTGGAAAAGTCATCATCTTCTCTGCTTGGTAATGAGCCATACTTAATTGTAAGCAAAGTTCATCAATTTCTTTTTCTATCTTCAGCAAACTTGATAGCAAAGTCCCTATCCTTGAGTAATTGCAAGTAATCTGATTTTGTCTTTTCTAAAGCTCCCTTGACTGCTTGTAACTGTGCACTAGAAATTTCATTTGTAATTCCTTCTTCCTTTCCTTCTTTTGAAGATAAAATATAAGCTCTTCAATTTGTTTATGAGTATTGTCAGTTCTTGTCAACACTTGTACAACCTTCTCCTCTGTTACCACTAATTGTTCCTTCAAATCCCGTCATGTGAAACTCCTTTGTTTGTTCTCATCAAGGTGAGAAGTAGTATCACGCAAATTTTCCGGTTCACTTTCATTTGTAATAATACTTCCTTCATCAGAAGCAATTGACTTGCTAGAAGTTACCGTAGAATCTTCATCCGTATGAGTATAATTCATCCCTTCTGTATACTTATCAATGTTGACCTCTAAATCACCTACATAAAATCGGGAGCACCCTTCTGCTGTTGCCTTAGTGAAATCAAAGTTTATGATTACATCATTGCACTATTCTGTAACACAAGAAGAGTCAACTTCATCCTGGGTGCAATCACAGATAATTCTTTTTTTTTGTATTTCTTTGCAAACTCTCTGAAACTCTATTCCACATTTATCATGAGAGAAACTATTCTCTTCAACATCGTCCTTCTGCTGCTCTTCTTCCTTCAAGAGAGACTTAAGCTTCCGTTCACATTGTCTAAACACATTGCAAACCAATGTGTATGCAGATGAAGAAATTGCACATTCCTGTTTCAAGATAGTCCAGACTCCATAGCATAAATAAAATATGGTGGGGAATTATTTCACTCTCATTGATAGTTAGTACCATAATATCCTGCGTAGCTGCAATGACCTCTTTTCCATGTGCCCTTATAATTGTTGCCAGGAAATGATGAAACATATCATAAATCAAATCTTGCAAATCCTAAATCTAACAGAAGGTTACTTACTCTAATTTCTGCTAAAATTTTCAGTATAGCAAACCTTCTTGAAGCATGAACACTACTGACATCATCAAGTCCATGAAAACTTTCAACCATCAAAATCAATATCTTCTTCATGGTGTCATCATCATAGGGAACATGTGGTGCCGAGATTCTCAAAACTTCACAAAAGCATGAAGCAACCATCAATTTGATTCCCGCATCTGAATTCATCAACAACCAGTCTTGCTTCAAAGAAAATTTCAGAGGAATGAAAGATAAATGTAAAAGAGGTGAAGGTGACTGTTCCTCTGAACTCAAACATCCCCCAGATCATTCAAGATGTTAAAAACAACATTTCTGGGTTGATGATTACGAAGCTTGTCACCAGCTTCTTGCAGTGCTTTAACCAACCAAAATTTTTCTTCTGATCCCATTCTTGATTTAAGATTATTTTCCCTACAGGCTGGCAGGATGCACAGCTCTGATACCACTGTAAAATCTCCTTGCTGGAATCTTGGCCAAATTGAATCTCTATGGCTAATCTTCTCAAGGAATTAGTATTTAGTCATTTTGACAAATACTTGGCAGCCAAATCATTCAGTGTTTCTTTTCAGATTATACAGAGACATTATGTCAAACAGTTTACTGATCTCTTTCATGCTTCTGGAAATGATCACTTTATTTACAGAATTATGTGTGTTTAGTTTGCAAAATTCACCACATTCAGTAGTTACAGCTGGTACAAGACCATAATGCAGCGTGACAACATAAATTGGTACATTCAATAATGAACATACAGTATTCAGCACAAACATAAACATACCAATTGCCCTTTTTCAATAGCAAATACAAGAACCCCGAACGTAAAATCCCAGATTTATTCATTCCAAAAGAATAATACAAATGCTCCAGAATATAACAAACTCCAACATAAATTCCCGGATTTATTTATCACAAAGGATGCTAGTCTCAATTCCATATTCAAATAATTTACACAGTCAAACGTTATAGACTTCCAGAAATTTAATATAGAGTTCGGTGCACCTGATAACGCTGATGAACTCCAAAACTTGAAGCTTGCAGCATGTTCCCTTGTATGAAAGAATGATCTTCTACGAACACCGTGAGTTAAGTTGGACAAACACATGGCTAGGAAACAACATGTTCCTTGTTTCCGTGGTTGATTAATGAATTCTCTGTTCGGTTAAACCCCTGCGATACTGCCATCAGATCAACTCCTATTCAGTTATGCTTCTCTCGGCAATACTTCCCGTATACAAATTTACAGAAGTAACACTGCTGGACGCCGTTTCAAATATCCCCATCACCTCTTCATTCGTGGACTTCCGTCAGCGTATGGGTGTTACACGACAAACTGGGCCTTCGGCGTAGATTTCCAACGCCATGAGAATGATGTTTGACTCGATAATTATATAATCATTCGCTTGTATAACAAGACTGGGGAAAGTCTGAGTCAAACGAACTCTTCCGGTCATTATACGTTCAACCACGGTCTGTGCTATGATCGCAACCCACAACTTGCACGGTGAACACAATATGTGCTCTGCTCATGCGTTGTTAGTTCCTGTGCATCACAGAAAGCTTTGACATGACCACCTTCCAGAGCACAAGCCTTAAGTTATATTCTCCTTTGCAACATGGTGCCGTAATATATTGCAATTACAAGATCGATGAATGGTATGCCTCAACTAATGTCACCTTCTGAAATCCGACAATCTCCTCAACCAACTAGAACGGATCATTCTCTGGTGAAATGGTTATAATCTCACATCTGGAGTAATGGTTTTAAATTTTAATCACATTATTGATCAAATCTCAAAATTTTAAAATTTGAGTATTTGAAAATTGGGGCAACATAATTAATCCACTTTTTAAAATATATTTATTTTCCCTAATTGAGTATTAGCTTTCAGAAGCCTCCCTTTTGCACATCTAACAGCATCTGAAACTTTATGAGGGACAGTGATAGTTGCACCTTGAATTATGTGCAAATGTCCAATCTTTCTGGTCTTTATGCACCCTTTTGGACTTTTGATGCTAATTGTTTTTAGAGACATTTACATTCTGCTTTATTTAGAAAATTACTTGTCATGCTTTTCTATTACGAATAATAGGACATTAATGCCGTTTGGTTAATTTCAAATGATACTTTACAGGTGGAGCCAGCAGTGGGTGCTGCTATGTTAGCATGGAATTCCTATCTGAGGGCCTCTTCAATTTAAAACAGCAAGCTCTGAGCGCGAATTCTTCACTTAGATCATCTGTATTGTAACATACTTCCTCTTGTCAAAGTATTTATTGTATAACAATTAAAAGGCACAAAGGATACATTTTTATGAACCAAATCATTGCTTATGTCTCTTAAAGTTAATCTTGGAAATATCATTATTTGGGTACATACTGTAATGATTTTGTCATGGTCTTCATCTGGAAACTGCTCAAAAGGAGCTGAGCTCTACTAAATGTGAGTTCTGCTGATGTGATGGTCTTCTAGCATTTTCTCTCTCATCATTATTTATGGGTGACAAATTTGTCATCAATGAATTGCTAATTGCTACTTTATTTGGTTCTTAGCCAAATTGGCCTATAAAATTAGCTTTTTCCAATTCAACGAATCAATAACCTGTTGTAAAATTTTTGTGTCCGTAATTTAATTGGAATAAAATGTTACCAAATTTATTGCAAAAGCTAAAAAGGAATTGCAATGCTACTGTGCCTGATTGGAAGACTTTTATAGGTTTATTTCCATTGCTATTGAGTACTTGAGAAGGCTTCATTTCATTGCATGTAAATATGCCATAATTACAAACCCATAGAGATATTCATTATTTTATATTGAGGCTGTTCTATTCTAAATATTAATCAAGCATGTTTAGACAAGACACCGTACAATTTCATAATACAGAAATATTGGGAGTTGCCCTGTGTTTCACTAGTTATGTGAGGTAGCTTATTCAAAAAGTCAATTTTAAGGAAAAAAAACTAATACTTGTAAACTAATATTAGTAGTTGCCTTATTTCCCCAACGTTGTTAGGTAACTCCCTTAAAAAGTGAATCTCAAAATTTCTGAGGTAGCTTAAAGTAGGAAAAAAACCCTAATACAACACCAAAAGGAATGTATAAATCAATGCTTCTATATATTCTATTGTAGTTTATAATTAATAATTTAATAACAATTTGTTTTTTACTAATTTCAACATTTTCCATTAAAAAAGTGGAATCAAAAGATTTTGATTGCATTACCACTTGCTTTTAGTAGTTGGATCTCCCAATTTTTTTGAATGCCAGATTAGATGGAATGTATTTAGTTGAGTCAATATGCAACTTAAGGATCCTAAAGGAAAATATGCAACTTAAGGATCCTCAAGGAAAATTGAAAAGGTTCCATTTTGCAAATATGTGTATATATAAAGTAGATATCCCAAGGTTATTTCTCTTTGTAAATGAATATTAAAAAGATTATTTCTTTTTGTAAATTAATCTTGATACTTGCCTTATTAAATTGAGATATGAGGTAGCTCTTTCAAACTAGCATATAAAAAAATTCAAATACAAGAATGTAATGTAAGAAAGAGTATTAGCATGATTATTTCAAAGGTTAAGGCAATGTATATCACATTTTAGATTTCTTTTCAGTTGGAGGTTCTTGTTTTCACTTGGTTGTGTTTATTTTGAGCTTATTATTTCAATATACAAGTATATTAATGACATATCTACTTTTGAATAAAATTGGATCTTTTGTCCTATGTCATTTATCTACTCTTTACACATTCTTTTCACCGACTCTTTATCCCACCTCTATATGGCTACACATTATTATATATTCATTCTATCTACTTATTTATCAAATATATGCGTGCATAGGCTTCTATGCACACGCTATCCATTATAATCTAGCACCTTTTATAGTTTGAACTAGTTTTTTGTCACAAAGGTATTTTAAAGCAGTGGACTTGTCTCATCAAAATTTTAAAAAATGAATTCAAAATGATGACTTCTCATCTTTGTTCTTTAGTCATTGGATTAAACACTCATTTGCATGATGTTTTGTTATGCACCTTAATATAAAGGTATTCAATGCATTCATTCTAATAATCTTGTACTTTCAAACAACATTTGCATATGCCACTTCATGCTTCAATTAGTGTGCTCAATGGAAACATGTTCTAGTCAATCATCATAGGAGCATATGCATGATTGGAGATTGTTCTTAATTATATCTACACATTTCGAAGGATTACCCAAGCTAGTGAAATATTAGAAAACCTAGATTAAGTTAAGGTTAATTGGGCAAATTGAATCACAAAAGCTTGTTAAATAATTGGAATGGGTGTGCAAGACGTGTTTGTGATTGTGGATTATTTCCAAATCATTAAGGCCACCTTTGTCTAAAGCCACCAAAATAATATGATCTTTTATCAATGTGAGGTATGCTACTATTGATTTTGAGGCTTATTGAATTTAAATCTACAATAGGGTACGAAGCTAAATACCAATATTTTTCCACACATTTTTTATTTAGAAATTTACTAGCACAAATACTCAAATATCAACTCTTAATTAATCTAAGTATTGCTTATTTGCATGCATTTAATTGGATTAACTGAGACCAACCTTAAGGAAACATTATTTTGTTTTGCATTTTGGTGGACCCAATCAATCCTACACAACCTAACTTCTTTCTAGGGTTTGTAAACCAACTTTAGGATTCCCAAATTTCTTTTATTTCTAATTTACACATTTTCTTTAGATCTAATATTCCCTTTATGATGTTATGCTTCATTGATATATTTCTCTCATAGGGTTTAGTGTATATACTCACATTTTTTTGTAAAAATGCCCTACTCATTCTTAAATACCTTTAGGGTTTGCATTTTACACATTTTTTAGAGGATTGATATTATGATATAAGATCAATTGTACAACATTTTGATATCATTCCTTTTCTCTTGTTAATGTTTTGAGCCTTTATTGCTTTTCCTTGTGAACCACATGTCCTTGTATAGACCTTTGTATTCACATTACGAAGCCTTATAGTTCTTTTTCCTCAAAATCTATTCATGTTTCCATTACTAATTTTGATGTGTTTGTACACTTTGTGACATGTGATTCATTTGCTCTTGTTCACTAATGATAGTCTACACACAATGGGATCACTTTATCCATGAAAGCATTGTAAGATTCAACTATAGAAATATCTAACCAAAATGAAGGAGATTCAAGTAAAACATAAGGGAGACTCAAATGAGAGAATAATTCTATTCTAAGATGCAAATATATAAAATGATGATAGATTAATATACAAGAGAATCACTCGCCCCTACCGGAACCCCAACTTGACAGTAAGTCCAAGGCAAAGTGGGTTGTGGGGATGCCCCTAGGTTATTAAATAAAAAATAAAAAATAACATGCAAACATAAGATGTGCCAAGTATCACAATCATATGAATTGAGACACAAAAAGATGCCCTAAGTAAACTTAATTAATCATGTGTTTAAATGGCTAAAAGTAAACCTTAAGTGTATATCTTGTTCACACCAACAAGCAATATATCTTCACTTATGCTTTTTGTTTGGATGTTAATTTGTCCATATTCCTGATAGTATTTGTCATATTTTGTCTAGTTTTTTCTATAGGATTGTTCTCCGTATAATCCTCAAACTTGTCCACTTTTGTCTTGATCAACTGATGAAGGGTGCTCCCCTTAATACCACAAACACATAACAGAAACAGAGAAACAACAACAATTTGCAAGAACAGAAAATGGGCTTCTTATTATCTTCACAAATGTGGAATTACAAACTTTCATAATTACAATATGCAAAGCCACATGGGCATTCCCTTACAATATTCTGTAGGACAAAGCCTCGAATCAATACCCAGATCTACTACTAGAACCGCCCTAGACAACACTACGGGCCTTCTTTATATAGACATTTTCCACCGCTTGAGAAGGTTCCAGAAATTTAGCCCTTAGGGCCAACCAAACTTAGAATTATTTTATTTTTTAATTTATTACATCAAAGTCGGCTCAAAATAACTTTTGAAACTCGAACAAAAATTTTGAAAGAAAATTATTTTTCGCCATTTCAGGTGACCTGACTTCTGGAGACCATAAGTCATCACCAGTTGACCTGATTGACTATTATAACCCCATTTCGGAAATGCCACAAAGCGCTCTACAGGCTTGACTCATGCAAGCGCCCGTCACCCAAATTTTTGACCTCATCCAAGGTCTTTAAAGCCTTCAAAATTGAGTTCAAAGTTTCTGTACCCTACTGCCAATACTGAAAATCTTCAATATTTTCAAAACTAGACCTGATCTAGCCATGAAACTTTCCTGGCAGGCTGATATGACTGAGATGAACCTCCACATGTAAAATCAGAACATTTCGAGATTTATGACCAACTTACTAAAACCAGCAAGTTTCCATAAATAGCAACTTTGCATAAGATAGCCCTTATTGAATAAAAAAACATAAATATTTTTGGGTGATGCAAGATTGCTCTTACACCCAGGATGCTCCTGCATCAGACACCTGGGGTAATTTGAGAAGTGACCCCGTCACGTCTCAGTTGTGTAGAGGAAAACCAAGGCGGTTAACCTCCTCCTTTGTCAGCCATGATGAATCTTCAACAGGTCATCCTTTCCACTTGACTAGATATTCTTCATATGTCATGTTCCTTGTGCTTCTGCCAACATGACTATCCAGTATATCCTCAATCTCTTTGGTATCTGAACTAGTTGCTGGAATACTCCATTATATTGTTGTGATCTCATCTTCAACACCTCCCTCATGATACTCTGTCAGATTTGAAATGTTAAACATTGGTGAAATATTCAGCTTAGTAGGCAACTCGACCTCATATGCATTTCCTGAATCATGCTTCTTCAGTATCTTACATGGCCCAAACTTCTTCATTTTTAGCTTGTTATATGTACCAACTGAAAATCTTTCCTTCTGCAAATGAACCATGACTTCATCTCCAACCTGAAATTTCTTATGCCTCTTTTTCTCATCTGCCTTAGCCTTATACTGTGCATTCATCTTGGTAATATGCTTCTTCACCTCCTCATGGATGTTCTTTAAATGTTCTGCAAAATCTTCAGCTTCAACACTACTTATTTCTCTTTGATCTATCCTTCTCAACTCAGATGCATTTCTGGGACTACTCCCATATACAATCTGGAATGGTGATTTACTAGTGCTCCTGTTGACAGAATTATTATATGCAAATTCTGCCTGTGGTAAAATCAAATCCCATCCTGTTGGCTTATCTCCAACCAAACATCTCAGCAAATTTTCCAAACTCCTATTCACCACCTCTGTTTGTCCATCAGTCTATGGATGATGTGATGAACTGAACTTTAAATCTGTCTTCAACTTCTTCCACAATGTACGCTAGAAATATCCAACGAACTTAGTGTCCCTATTTGAAACTATACTCTTTGGCAAACCATGCAGTCTCACCACTTCTCTGAAAAATAATTCTGCTATATGAACAACATCATTAGTCTTCTTGCAAGGAATAAAATGTGCCATCTTTGAAAATCTGTCAACTACCACAAAAATTGAATCATGTCCCCGTTGTGTCCTTGGTAAACCAAGAACAAAGTCCATACTGATATCCTCCCAAGGCTTCTCTGGTACAGGTAATGGCTGATACAGCCCTATATTTTGCTTCACTCCTTTCACCATTTGACATACTTTGCAACTCTGTACAAACTTCTTGACATCTTGCTGCAACTGTGGCCAATAATAATTCTCACTGACCAAAGCAAGGGTTTTATCACGATCAAAATATCTAGCCAATCCTCCGCTATGCTTCTCCTTGATGAGATTCTCCCTCATAGAGCTTCTTGGAATGCACAACTGACTCCCTCTAAATAGCATATCATCCTGAATGATGAAATCTAGCCACTTTGTCCTGTCTAGAGTAACAAGTTCCTTACAAGCTTTCCAAGCTTCACCAAAATCAGGAACCTCTGGATATAAATTCTTGAGTTCCTTGAACCCAACCACCTCAATCTACATCTCTATCAGCAATAGTTGCCTTCTGCTAAGAGCATCTGCAACCCTGTTAGACTTTCCACTCCTGTGTTTCAAAATAAATGTGTAACTCTACAAAAACTCAACCAGTTTCAAATGCCTTTGATTCAACTTTCCTTGACTACTCAAATATTGCAAAGCTTGGTGATCAGTATACAAAATAAACTCCTTAGGAAGCAAATAGTGTCTCCACTTCTTCAATGCCTGAACTATAGCATAAAATTTTTGATCATAAACATAATATTTTCTCTTGGCATCATTCAACTTTTCATTGAAATAAACAACAGGTTTACCTTCTTGGCTCATGATAGCTCCTATTGCAGTACCACTAGCATCACAGTCTACTTGAAACACCTTATTAAAATCAGGAAGTGCTAAAACATGTTGTTTTGTAACCTTTTGTTTCAATAGTTTAAAACTCTTATCCGCCCCATTAGTCCACTTGAACTCTTTTCTATCCCCTCTCATTGTTTCAATCAAGGGTCCACAAATACTGCTAAAATTTCTGATAAACTTTCTGTAAAAACTAGCCAAACCATGAAAAGATCTTACCTCAGTAGCACTCCTTGGAGTAGGCCATTCAAGGATAGCCTGTACTTTCTCTGGATCTATTTTTAGACCTTCTGCTGAAACTATAATCCCAAATACACTAATTCCTTCTTCACAAAACTGCACTTCTTCAAATTAATCAACAATTTCTCATCTCTCAGCTTCTCAAACACCATATGAATATGCATCATATGTTCCTCTAATGTCTTGCTAAAAATCAAAATATCATCTAGGTAAACAATGACAAACTTACCCAAAAATTCTTTCAGAACCTCGTTCATGAGCCGTATGAAAGTGCTCGATGCATTGGTTAGCCCAAAAGGCATGACTAACCACTCATACAATCCTTCCTTTGTCTTGAAGGCAGTCTTCCATTCATCTCCTTCTCTGATCCGAATCTGGTGATATCCACTCTTCAAATCTATCTTTGAAAAATACACAGCTCCACTCAAACAATCTATAATATCATCCATTCGTGGCAATGGAAATCTATACTTGATTGTGATCTTGTTTATTGCTTTGGAATCTGTACACATCCTCCATTCTCCATTCTTCTTTGGTGCTAATACCGCTGGTACATCACAGGGACTCAAACTCTCTCGAATCAACCCCTTCTGCAATAACTCATGTACTTGTCTGTTCAACTCTTCATTTTCTACTGGTGTCATTCTGTGTGCTGCCTTGTTTGGCAAATTGGCTCCTGGAATCAAATCCATTTGATGACTGATCTTCCTTACTGGTGGTAATCCATTAGGTACATTATCAGATACAATATCTTGAAACTCATTCAACAAATCTGCAACCTCTATAGGTACATCCTCTACTTCTTTTTTACCATATTTTAGAATTAAAGCAAAACACACATGCTCATGCCTCATACCATCTAGGAATTTTCTTCCATCAACAAATGTTATTCTTGCATTACCACATACCTTTTCTTCAGTCTCCTTCAATGACTTTACTTATATCGCACTCCATCCTTTGTCAGGAAATAAGTATTTGCACGACCATCGTGTACAACACATCTGTCAAACTGCCACGGTCTACCCAATAACATATGACATACATCCATAGATATGATATCACATAGTACCTCATCTTGGTACTCGCCGATCTTGAACTTTACCAGACACTATTCACTGACCATGACCTTGTGGTCATCCTGCACCCAGGCAATCCAATATGGATGTGGGTGTTTCTGTCTCTTGAGCTTCAACTTTGTCACCATCTCTTCTGATACCAAATTGTCAGTGCTTCCACTATCAATAATCACATCATAGGATTTGCCCTCACACTTGCATCTAGTGTGAAACAGGCTCCTCCTTTGTTCAAGTTCATTCTCACCACTCAGTAGGACTCTTCTATTAATCAGCGTTTCTTCTCTTTCATCATCTTCTGAATTTGATGATCTGACATCTTCATCTACATGTGCAACTCTAGCCTGGCCTTTATTCCTTCTATCTGTCCTTCCTTGGCGTTGAGGACATTTAAATGCCCTATGACCTTCTCCACAGTGAAAACATGTTTCACGGAAGCCTCCTCTTCCTGAACCTTGTCCTCTTCCTCTTTCTCTCTGATCTCTATTATTCTGATCTTGGAGATGATTGGAATTATTTCCTCTCTGATTTTGACTGCTACTAGCCTCATCCTTCTTTTTTGGATCTTCATTTCAGCCTCCATATGACCATCCACCAGATCTTCCATCGCGAGCTCTTCCATTTTGTCTGCTCTCAAACTTCTTGTTTAGCTTTTCCTCCACTTTTAGGGAAAACTGGTATGCCTCTTCAATATTGTTCATTCAAACCAGATTCAGCTCCTCCTGAATGCTTGGCCTCAACCCATTAAAGTAACGAGCAACTTTCTCCTTATTAGCTTCCGCATGGCCTGTTCTGATGAGGATTCGATAGAACTCTTCTGTATACTCTGAACAGATCTTCCTGCTTGCTTCAAACTTTGCATCTTCTTCAGTAGGTCAAGCTCATAATCAACAGGAATGAACTGTCGCTTCAATTTATCCACCATCCAATCCCATCTTGTGATTTTATCTTTTCCTCTTCTATTTCGCTCTAATTGAATCTCTTGCCACCAGATCTTTGCATGACCTTTCAGTCTGGCCTTTGTGAATTTGACCCTATCAGGATCCTCAATATCTTCATACTCAAAATATTCTTCACATTCATTGATTCAGTCGATCAATTCTTCTGGGTTAAGATTTCTTGAAAATGCAAGAACCTCGATCTTAGGTCTTTTTCTGATCTTGAAAATGGCTCGAAAAAGCCTTTCTTCTTCTCGATTCAAAATTTTGCTTTCTTCTTGATCATCATTTCCTTCTTCAGCTTCATCCTCACTTTCATCTTTGACATTAAGATTCATTCCTCTACGAATCTCTTCTTGCAATGCTCGCACTTCTCTGGAGCGCTCTAACCTCAGGTGTTACAACACCAGCTCTTCCGCCACGTTCCCTTCGTGGAGGCATTTTCGCGATGCGCGCTAAAACTCTAACCACGGTCCTGGTAAAAACTACCTCATAGTCAATGATCTATTTACACACTCAGGAACTCCTACTCTGATACTACTTGATGAAAGGTGCTCCCCTTAATACCACAAAGACATAACAGAAACAGAGAAACAACAACAATTTGCAAGAATAGAAAATGGGCTTCTTATTATCTCTACAAATGTAGAATTATAAAATTTTAGAATTACAATATGCAAAGCCACATGGGCATTCCCTTACAATATTCTGTAGGACAAAGCCTCGAATCAATACCCAGATCTACTACCAGAACTACCCTAGACAACACTACGAGCCTTCTTTATATAGGCATTTTCCATTGCCTGAGAAGGTTCCAGAAATTTAGCCCTTAGGGCTGACCAAACTTAGAATTATTTTATTTTTCAATTTATTATGTCAAAGTTGGCTCAAAATAACTTTTGAAACTCGAACAAAAATTTTGAAGAAAAATTATTTTCCGCCATTTCAGGTGACCTGACTTTCGGAGACCAAAAGTCATCACCAGTTGACCCAATTGACTATTATAACCCCATTTTGGAAACGCTATGAAGCGCTCTATAGGCTTGACTCGCGCAAGCACCTGTCACCAAAATTTTTGACGTCATCCGGGGCCTCTAAAGCCTTCAAAACTGAGTTCAAAGTTTCTGTACCCTGTTGCCATACCGAAAATCTTTAATATCTTCAAAACTAGAGCTGATCTAGCCATGAAACTTTACTGGTAGACTGATATGACTGAGATGAACCTCCACATGTAAAATCAAAACATTCTGAGATTTATGACCAACTTACTAAAACTAGCAAGTTTCCATAAATAGCAGCTCTGCACAAGATAGCCCTTATTGAATACAAAAACATAAATATTTTTGGGTGATGCAAGATTGCTCTTACACCCAAGATGCTCTTGCATCATCAACTTCATTGGCATGCAATCAAAAGACTTAAGTTTCATGGTTGAACATTAATACTTTTATGACATTATGCAATATACTTATATATGATAATATTATTATGTTCTCATGAATATTTAATCATGTGGAAAATGGATGTATGCTGCATATTGGATATGTATTGGTCTTGTTAACATTATGATGCAGATCAAATTATTAAGGAATAATGACTAGCATGGCATCCAAGCAGTTACTTGTGAAGACTCAGTCTTGCAGCTGAAGAAGCGATCATTGGAGCAGTTCATGGATAAATATGGCGATAGCCAAGCAAAGATCAAGTCAAGAGGCATGTTCTTAATTATGAGAAAATCTAAGAAGTAGTGGATGCTAAATTTGTTCTCATGCTATTGAACAAGTTTCTTGTTCCTTATTCTGTGGATGTTTATGCTCCATCTTCCTAGGATGCAATAATGCAAATCAATCTATTTCTATGGTGTGATCAGTTAGTTAGTAGTTAGTTCTCTTATAAATAAGTAGTTACTCTCCTGCGGAAAGAAGCAAGAAGAGAGTGAGTTTGTAATAGTATATTCTATGTTTACCTAAGTTCATTTTTCATGAATGTAAAAAAACACTATTTTTGTTATATGAGTAAAAGATGAAGTGTTGAAGATCAGTTCTTGTAGCCACTAGAAGTCATTTCCTGTGACTGTTCTTGTAGCCAAAGTAGGCAGAGTAGTCCATCTCTGATTCAACCTAAAATTTTTCTTGGTTAGTTGCATGAATTCAATTTAGTATTTCATTCTGTAAGCATTTTGGTTAAGTTCTTTCCAAGCATTTACTTCATGCAGCCATAGAATAGAGTTACTTTCAAGTATTTACTTCTTGTAGCTTAAAGTTAGCACGACTTTAGTGGGAACTTAGTACATAAATTGCGCAGACCCATTTCAAGTATGCATCCTTGGGTTGATGATTAAATGAGCCTTCATAATGAGAAAGATAACTAATCAAATAAGATATCCAATCCCTAAAATGGGTGATGTGCCTAGTTATTAATCCCTTTGTGAAGTCAAGCATTTTTGGCACCGTTGCCGAGGATGGTGTCAAGCTAAGAACCTATTGCAGTCATGAGTCAAGTTTTTAGTTCATTTCATGTTACTTTTCATAGTCCGTATTTTTAAAGTTCCATTTCAGCTTAAGTTAGTTTTGAATCACTGAATCTGCATGTATAAAAGAAGAAGAGATGCCTTAGGAAGATTCCTTCCCAATTCCCCTGATAATCACTTATGTGAAATATTTTTCTACCAAAAACAAGAAGAGAATCCCTTTGATGATGTTGTTTAAAATTTACCCACTTCCTCATCTTTCTTAGAAGAACCTATTGGTCTAAACATCCTTGAAGGGCCTATTGACCTAAATCCTTTTGCTGAAATCTTGGCCAATTCACATATTCATCTTCGTAATAATCTAGTCAATCAAAATCAAGTTGATAATCAACTAGTTTTAGTAGTTTATCAATCAAGAGGTCCACCAAGAATGGTAGCTCCTCCCACCTTTCCATTTCCTATTATTGATCAACATGACAATAAAAACCTCAAGAATATTCCCTCTTTAGGCCTTCCTAAGTTCTATGGCTTAGTAACAGAGGATCTTGATACCTTTCTCTTTGAGTTTGACATCCTTTGTAGAAGATATGAATACACTACTGATGCTCATAGGCTTAAATTATTTCCTGCAACTCTTAAGGAGTCAACATTGAGATGGTTCATGGGTGTAGGAAGAGATGTTGTGCATGTTTGGGATGAGATCAAGATTGCATTTTTTATAAAGTACAATGAGTATTGTAGAGAAAATGATATGAGAGGGGATGACATCTTCAAGATAACACAAAAAGAGGATGAGAGTTTGGAGGACTACATATCTTGGTTTCTATATAGCATGTAAAAGAACACTCAACATGAACTTAATGAAGAATCTCAGAAATTGCTCTTTCTTAGAGGAATAAATATTTTACAGAAGTTCTAGATTTAATGGCAGGAGGAGATATAACTCAATCAACATGGGATGACATAAAGAAGATATGTCTCAACTATTCTAGAATTGTTGTTAAGAAAGAAAGGGGATATAGGCCTGCTATGGGAAAAATAAATGGCACTAGAGTTTCAAGGACATAAATTACTCATCTTCTATCAAACTTCAAGCATGACATCATTAACAACATGGAAACACATTTGGATACCATGCAAAAAAAGAAGAAACATGAGGATGTTGAGGCTATGTTAGCAGAATTCTTCCATCATTACAGATAGAAGAAGAAAGATTACAAATGCGAGATGGTGGATAATATGGAAGCTAAGTTGCTGCCTACTGAATTCAAACCAGTAGGAGATGATGAACAAGTGTTTTACATTGCACAAAGGAGGCCATGGGATCCAAAACAAGGTATGCCACAAGACTCTTTAACCTTTAGTGGTCCTTATTCCATCTCATATAATAATCAATGGAAACCTTCTTTTAATTATTAGTCCCAGTGTTGGAACAATCCCTAGCCTCAATGGAAAAACTACCAAAATTATTAGTGGAAAAACCCCCAAGAAAATTGACATCAACCCCAAGGGAGATAGAAAAATCCTCAACGGACATGGAAACCACCACAAGGTAACTGTCAACATAATTTACAATGGAGGGAGACCAGCAATGGCAAAATCAACCTTCTAGATTTTTGCAGCCACCCCCACAACCACAATAGAAAGCACTTATGCTACCTCATGTAGCCAATGTTAATCTGCCAAGACCAACTCAACTCTCTGCCAGGGATAACTTTAAGAAACCCCCTTTTAGGAAAAAGTGTAAAGTCCTGGCGAATCGTACATTATTTTTTTCCAAATCCACGATTTTTCATTTCAAATCCACGATTTTTCATAGTTTGTATTGGCGATTTTTTCCCCTCGGATTGAAAATTTCATAAATTGCTGGCGAATAATTTTCTTTTCAAGTAAAAAATTATAATATTTGAGGCAAATAATTTTCTTTTCAAGTAAAAAATTATAATATTTGAGGCGAATAATTTTCTTTTCAAATAAAAAATTATAATATTTGAGGCGAATAATTTTCTTTTCAAGTAAAAAATTATAATATTTGAGGCGAATAATTTTCTTTTCAAGTAAAAAATTTTAATATTTGAGGCGAATACTTTTCTTTTGAAGGGTGAAAAAATAATTGTATTGGCTAATCGTTCGTTAATTATGGAAAAATAAATAAATTATTGGTGATTTTCAAAAGATGGGAAATAAGTAGCCTAACCTAGCATACCTAACATACATAAATTATTGGCAACTGACAAGTGATGGTTTAAAGACGTGGTTGTTTGATCTTATATTATGGAAGCATAATGTATTATTTGCCACTACCATAATCTTTGCCACTACCACTGTAATTATGTTAAATGTATAATTTGAGAACTCAGACTGTCTGATGATCCAAGATCAATGGCTGAGGTTTAATTTCGGCCAACATTTCTTGAAGGAAGAAGAATTGTCGAGGTAGTCACCGGAATGTTGACACGTATCAAGGTAAGTTGTTTGCAGAGTATTAAAAGCACTTAACCAGGAAAGAATTAAATGCCATGTCAGTGACAATGACATTTTTTGGCTACCACACACCACTTCCCAAATTGTACAGCCGATTTCTGATAGTTTTTTATCGATAGAAAAGATTTACTACCAGATGTGACAGATTAAGGACAAAATTTTCAATTCTCACATGCATGTATTTAGGGAAAAGATTTTCGTGCAAGATTTAGAGGCATATCGAGGACAATGTATTTAATACCATTAAGATATAAATAATTGGTTGGTAAGTAATGATCAAGGATTCAAGGGCTATTTATAGACGATCTAGCTTCATTATTCATCGACATTGATTGATTGTTTGTTTAGGGTCTGCAGTGACGCATTCTGCAAGTAATTTGTTTTTAAATTTTCTAGTTTTACTGTTTTAAGTTTTACAGTCTGCAAGTAATCTAAGATGGACACTCCCATTCGTCTTAGATGCACTTCTGAGGAGGCCCAGAGGGCCTTTCTGGGTTCCTTTTTTAATGAATTTTTAGCATCAATTTGTAAGGATGGTGGGCCTTTCATTACAGAGGCTGTCAGAATGGTGTTGGGCCGAGAGTTTCTTGACAATGAAGATAGGTACCGGGTAGCCACAGACATTACGTCCCATTTTTTGGCTTCCCTTCTGGACCTTGGAGGACCGAAGGTTGACATGGTGATGCTGTTGAGGAGGGTATTCAAAGAGGAATACTTGGGGGATGACGTTCAAGTTGTCACCTTCGCTGAATTAGGGGTGGGGATCCCTAGGGCAAGTCAAATACCCAAGCTTCTCCTCCCAGGCCAGAATGTGGCCATGCAACCTTTTCTTTTGTGCCTGACTGTTGGGCAATTGAAGCACCATAGGAAATGGGTGCTGATTGCCAAGGGTTTTCTCCGTAAGTGGTTTGAGCTTGACACAGAGGAGGCTTGGGCGGGGTAATTTGTGTGGCTTGACGAATTCATGTAGCTAATCCTCTCTGCAGAATTCTACATAGAAGGGCGCAATTGATTTTTCTTTATAAAAACTTTTTTTTTGATAAATATTAAAAGCTTACCTTGTACTGGTACTGGTATTGTAGTCGTTTACGATTTTTTTTTTTGTTTATAGACATAGTATCAAGTTGAGAATGTAAATATAATATGTTTATAGACATAGTATCAAGTCGAGTATGTTTCTTTTTGTTTATAGACATAGTATGAAGTCAAGAATGTAAATATAATTTTATGAAAAATACAATGGAAATTTTGCAAGCTTTACCTCATTTCAATTTGTGCTTTGTGTAACCATGATTGCAATATTTTAATATTTTATACTTCTGTGTAACCGTGATTGCAAAAATGGTTTTTAATATTTTATACTTCTCTGTAACCGTGATTGCAATATTTTAATTACTTGCTTCAATGCTTTATTAGTTATCTGTAGACTAGCTTATCTATATTTATTTTAATATATATAAAATACGCTGACAAATATCCTCCTTCAGATATCTATTACAATTAAACTTCACTAATTGAAACTGTAGTTTAATAATTTTTTTAAAATGG
Source organism: Chamaecyparis obtusa (assembly GCA_027943335.1). Classification (NCBI taxonomy): domain Eukaryota; kingdom Viridiplantae; phylum Streptophyta; class Pinopsida; order Cupressales; family Cupressaceae; genus Chamaecyparis; species Chamaecyparis obtusa. Next base: position 175,144 of record BSBK01011148.1, read on the forward strand.
TGTCTCCCACATTTAATTTATTACATAGTCTGAAGTACAATTATATCTCTATGAATGAGATTGATGTTTAAATACTTAAATAATTACTCTCCATTAAAAAATATTCACAAATTATAATATAGAATTTGAACATTACTTTTCACATGTAATTTTTTTAACTCTTATTATGGTAAACTAACATAGTATAATTTAAACATATATAAATGAAAAAAACTTATATCTTATATTTATAATTTGTAACATCATAAAATATGAAATATATTTCAACTTACATAATGATTATAATTCTTTCATTTTATTAAAAGATTAAAGTTGTCAAATTGAGTCTCTAAGTTTTTAACAATGTAAAAAATAAATCTAAAAAATATGTATAATAATAAGTATATTTTAATAAATAATCCCATAGAAAATATAAGTTTACTATAAAAAATAATATAAAGGTTATGTGCATAGTTATAAGATAATATAAGATAAATATAATAATAATATAGTTAAAAGATGATATAAAAATAAAAATAACTAAAATATAATACTATCATAATGATAATATTATAATAACAATATCTATATATATGTATTTCTAAATATATTATAAAAAATTAATATTAATTAGATGATACAAAAATAAAATCAATTAAAATATAGTACTATTAAAATGATAATATAATAACAATTCTAAAATATATGTGTTTTAAATAAAAGAATGTTTCCAAATAAAATTAAATAGTAATATTATCTTAAATTAAAAAAAATTAATCACTACAAAAAATAGTACACCAATACCATACGGTACACCAATACCATTCATTGTTGCCGTTGGATTATTATACATCAACGACCAAAGTTGAGTTTCGGGCCGAAAGGGAAAAGAAACCCCATCTTTTCAAACATGTCTCGGAATCATGACACGTATCACTTAACACCTCGCACGGTCGTCGGTCTACCAACAAATGACATTGAATAATGTCATTTCAATTTGGTGATGACGTGAGACTGACACGTCTGACTTGTGATGTGAGTCATCCTGACTAGATTAGTTAATGGGACCCATGGTCCATGCGGCCACCACACCGTTCACCATTGCCGTTGGATGTTTATAGATCAACGACCGAAGTTGAGTTTCAGGCCAAAAGGAAAAAGAAACCCTATCTTTTCAAACGCGTCCCAGAATCATTACACGTGTCACTAAACTCCTCGGTCGACCAACAAATAACAATGTCATTTCAATTTGGTGATGACATGACACTGACACGTCTGACTCGTGATGTGAGTCATCCTAACTAGCCTAGTTAATGGGACCCACGACCCACGGGGCCACCAGTACCACACCATTCACCGTTGCCGTTGGATGTTTATAGATCAACGACTGAAGTTGAGTTTCAGGCCGAAAGGAAAAAGACACCCTATCTTTTGAAACGCATCTCCGAATCATGACACGTGTCACTGCTCAGTTAACACATTGACATAATCACATTCCACTTACAGTTAACAGTGACATTATGAATGAGAATGAGATTAATACATTATGAGTCATGACGGGTTAGTTAACAGTGACATTAGCAAACCCATTCCGGATTCATGATGCGTGTCTAGTAACTAGTGGTCCATGATTCCACTCGCATTTAAATTGAAAGTGACACATGACAGGGTGTGACGACTATAGAGTACAGATTGTACAATTTTGGCACTTTAAGTTTCTTTAATTTTGTAGTTATACGTGGTCTGCAGATTTAGAAATTAGAAAGGGGTTACAATTTACAAACTTACAGCGCAACAAAGTTATAGATTCTTAATTTCTAGGTTGAGGATTGAGGTTCGAGGAAAGCAACAAACTACAAAGTCTCTCAGCTCTTTGCAAAAATCAAAACTAAGGGCAACGTGAACATCAACGGGTAAGTGTAACTACTAAAATCCTGAAAATCTACGTCCCACATTTTAAATTTTTCAAGTCTCTTGATTTACAACTTTACTGTTTATATTATATAAAAAAATTTAGTTTGTTAGGTTTTAATTTTGAATCACCCCTGTAGGCTTGTAGCTACAAATACCAAGAATAACACGATGGGCAAAATAATAGAATTCCACAATATGCTTAAAACACCAGGTTTCAGTGATTTATTCCATGATATACATGATCCTGTTATTCATGGAAATAAGGGTATAATGGAGATTAGATTTGCACTTGAAAATAAGTGGAACCATCCAAATAAGGCTTCAAAATTTTATTCATTTAACCCTAGGGTAAATGCAACTGCAAATAAAATTGCACCGTGGGAAAGTGGGTTGGCACACATGGCGTTACCTCAAGTATTCCCTTGCCTAGAAATTGTTATGCTCTGTGCCAAAAATTATGATGAAAATAGAAAAACAATTGTGAATAAAAATACTCAAGAGGAAATTTTGTCCATAACTGAGAGTGAATTTGCTAGTCTGTTGAACCTAGGGTTTCAACAACAACACTCAAACGTACACATACTTGGGAAAGCTGGCTGAGGATTATGAAAAATTAGATGCAAAATAGAGAGATTCTTATATCAGAGGAATAACAAGCGGTTGTAGTCTGAGTCCAGATCATAGGCCTCCTTATGATTATGAAATTTTTGTGCCATGGGCACAGGACAATATTTCCTTGCTAGCATTTTGTTTGGGATTGGATAGTAACAAACAAGTGGGTGCCAGCATTCTTGAAATGCTTTATCATATTAATTTTGAAAAAGAACCAATAAAATATTGTTTTATTGAGCACATTGTTCGTTGCATGCAAGATCAATTACTAATGATTCAAAGAGGTTCAGAGAAGACATTTAGATTCACAACCTACTTGTGCTATCTTCTCCTAGCAAAGAATCATGCATTATTTCAGGCAAACAAGCTTTGCAGTCAGACTCAAGGCCAAAATCCAATATATGAGTGGACACCTCAGATAAGGATAATTGATAACAAAAGGAACTACAACAATTTTGTAGACTTCTTTTTGGCACCAATGTACCATAAAATTATAGGCACTCCAATGCCTAGATTGCCTGTTACTTGTAGAAATTGCATTCAACTCGGAAGTCAACTACAATTGGCTGATTGGTACTTAATGGAAGAGTACACTATGTTAAGGTTTTACAGTTCATGGGTAGAACCCTACAAACTTCCAATACATGTAACAGAGAGGGTATTTGCATTGGAATATGTATGACAAATGGAGAGCATAGATGTACTCTTTAATGGTTAGCAAAAGAAAATGATATTTCCCTCCTTGCCATTCTACTTTGGAGGGTTCACATTTGAGAGAAGAGGATTCAAAGTGGTAGAAGCCTTTTTTTCAATTTTTCGATTTGATGTTGACAGTCACTGGTAGTATGATCCACTGAACATAATCGGAGCAAGGCTTAAAGACAATGGGAACTCTACAAGAAAATATCAACATGAAAGTATGCCTTTGATTGAAAATTTTAAAAACATGGACTCTTGGGAGGAGGTCAAAAAATAGATGGAGAAATATGCTGCTGAAAATAATGTCAATACAGGAATTGTCATCACAAACAATGGCATTGCACAAACAGAAAGGAAAAGTGCAGGCCATGACATCGTCCAATTTCTATAAGAAAGCTGATAAACCATCTACAAAATGTATTCCAAAAGAGCTAATGAATGAATGTATAGATGCTAGATGGAGTCGAACCAAAATTTTTGAATTTTGGGAAATAAGGAAGAATCTCGGTGAGCCAAAGACCTCTGCAGATCTTAATGAGGTGGAAGAGGATACAATGTTTAATGAATTATGGAATAAGGAGCATCCAGCTAAAGCATATCACAATGATACTGATGATGATTACGATGACTAGGATTCTTTGAATCCCTCATCCAGTACAACAATTAAGAGAGGAGTTGATGCATCCACCAAACTTCTATATAGCAAAGGGGTAGAAATTGTAGAAAAAATGGGCTACCAAGGTTCTGGTGGCTTAGGTCCTAGTGGAGAAGGGGTTTGGTATGCACCTGAACCACCAGCTGTAGCACCAAAACATGGTCAGAAACCAGGCCTTGGGCATGGAGATCAATCATCGACTCAGTCAATTCCATTCACATTGGTTTCAACTCAGTTAATTCCATCTATTTCTGCTTCAAATACAGTTCCACTTCCAGCTGTTCCAAGCACTCAGATTCAATCTAAATCAATTGTCACTCCCACAGCTGGCAATATCATTTGTACAACTAAAAGTAGTGGTCCAAAAAGGATATTATATCAATATGTAGATGCAAGAAAGGTTGGTCCCGAAGGTCAAGAAAGTGTAAAGAAGCAAAAGGTTATGACAAGTATTAGTAGTACTACTAGTACAACAGTGTCAATGGTGACTGTGAGTCCAACAATTGCCCATCCTTCAGGACAAAACCCTCAGAATAGTCCACAAACCCCACTTGTAATGGGTCTAGGTGTTGGTAATCCTCATGGTATTGGTGGAAGCTCATACATCAGTGCAAGTGCTATTTCACCATTCAAACATTCAATTGTCTCACAAAATCCTGATTTTCGTTACAATGAATTTGTAACTAACTATGAAAAATCAAAAAACAAGAATAGACAAAATAGTAAGACAATGAAGATGGAAGCAATTGCTGCAGCTCATAATGCAGAACCTGCATCCAATAGGTTATTAACCACATATGACCCGAATAAAGATATGATGGAATTCATGGTTGTTATGCCCTCAGCTAGAGATAACAATCCACCAGAGAGTCAGTTAGATCCATCTGAATTTCAAGTTAGCACCCTCCAAATGGATTTATCCAAAATTAAAAATGTGGACAAGATAAATGTGTCCAAAATGACCAACCAAGTGGTCTACAGTTCAGTGATGAAGTTGGAGAGAGAGAAAGGAAAGCTTTAGGGCACAATAGATAAGTTAAAGGCAGACCTGGCAAATGTAAAGGCAAGTGAGAAAGTAGCAGTAAATAGGAGCAAAGAATTAGAGAAAAGGATAAAAAATTCATCCTCTAGCTCTAAAGAAGCAATTGAACAGCAAGAACATATGGACGCAGAACTGAAAACTCTGAGGGAAAAATTGGAAAAAAGGGATAAAAAACTTCAAGATGAAAAAGCCTCTTCAGTAAATTTATACAAAAACTTGGAGAATGCTGCACAAGTAAACAATGAGTTAAAGAAAGAATTGGAAAAAAGGGATAAAAAACTTCAGGATGAAAAAGCCTCTTCAGTAAATTTATACAAAAACTTGGAGAATGCTGCACAGGTAAACAATGAGTTAAAGAAAGAATTGGAAAATGAGAGGGTAAAAACAAAAGAGTGGGAAGAGAAAGCAGAGCAAATAAGAAAACATAGTGAACACCAGTACTCATAAATGAAAGAAGACCTAAAGAAGGCAAATAATACTATTAAAAATTATGAAAACTTCTTGAATGACCATGTAAATAATACAGTACAACAAATAAAAAATTACTTTTGGGGGCAAATAAAGACTTTTGCTGATAGGTTGTGTGATTGGTTTGAACTCTATGAAGCTCTTACAGATGTTTTTGAGAAGCTGAAAGAGCAACTTGAGGAGAACAAAAGTTTTGGTTAGAGACAGAAAACTGCAAAGCAGATTATGAAAGAAATCAACAGCACTGCTGACAGGCAATTGGCAAGCAAGGGAATTCAGGACCGCATTGGTTCAATAATAAAGGTGACCTCTGTATTTCATAAATGTCAGAAACTAACAGAAGCAAAAGAAGTTCTTGCTCTATTTGGGCCAAAGCTTGCCAAGATGAACAATAAAACAACCAAATTGATATCTCTTGGTTTACCGAGTCCTGGACCTAATTTGTCAACAATGGGTTTTGTTGGAAGAGAAGCTTACAAACAAAAGTTGGAGGACACAATAACCTCTGATTTAGGCAACCTTCCTCAGGACAGAAATCATGAAGGCATTGTAAAGTGCATCAAAACATTCACAAATTTGCATGCACTAATGGAAGGAACATTGCTTCAAACTCGCTCTTCCAAGTATGGAATTCTGACAAGAATGCAAGTCATTTACCATACCATCAAAATTTTTTCCCTTCCAACCGAAGAAGAATGGAGCATACTACAGAAACTTACAGAATCATCTTGAATCATAGTATGTGAAAGTACTTTCAGTTTCAATCATCTCTATATCTTTCATATTATCCTACATACTACAGTCTAGACTCTAGAATTGAGTTTAAAGTAACAAGTTTGAACTTTGCTTTTTGAACAAGATCAATGTTGCAGTCTTGCAGATGCTATTGCCTATGCTAATTTACTAAACTGGCCTGTCAAATGCAGAAATGTACAACTAAAGTTGTAGAGATGTTGTAGACTTGTAGTCTTGTAGTTGTCTTACTGATTTAGATTTTGAGACTTCACATTAGGCAAATCGACCTGAAGCTATTGTTGCTCCCTTTTTTCTATAAAAGGGAATTCAAGGTCATTGGCTTACTAAATTGCCAATGGGAATTGAGTCATTGAATTTTGTAAATAGAATCAGAGAGTTGTGTTCTTACTAGTATTAATCAATGAATGGATACATTGTATCATATTTGTAATTAAATTAATGAGAATCAGTATTTCTAACTCTAAGAATTGTAACATACGAGTTGCTATGTTGTCAAACAAAATAATGAAAAAACTACAAGAATTGTACCATATTAGCTGAATATTGTGAATGAAAACCATTAATAATTATTAATTGTGGAATTGAATCTTGAATCTTGATGACATTATCAACCACATTCATGTTTTTGACATTGGGATATGCATGATTGATGATGAAATACAGAAACTGATAGTAGACTTCAAGGAAAAAGTTAATAAATACCTAGGACATGCTAATTCTTCAGTGCTACTTCTACAACGGTTCAATTTCAAGCTGCCACACCATATCATCATTGAGATCGTCAGATTCATCGGCATCAACTTCATAGCTTCCTTGGTTCTTTGATATGTTTTCTTCACTCAGTATACCTCCGCTTAACCGATGTTCACCGCTAGCAGTACCAGTGCCAGTACATGGGTCTCGGTCAAAGACATAATTATCTCTAGCATTCCCACTCCCACTCTGACTTTGGTTTGACATGTTGCCCACCCCTCTTCTCTGACATTTCTTCCTCCACAATTTCAGTGCCCTTTCGTAAGGAAAAGTATTGACTTCATACCTGGATGTATAGAGCCTCAAGCAATTTTCCAAATTCTTGTCAAGTTTGTTTCTTAGCTTTGACTTTAGGAATCCCAAAGCACTGAAAACTCTCTCATCCTCCACCGACCCCAATATCATGGTTAGACATAATTCAGCAAGCTTGAAATATTCTGATATTGAATCAATCAACAATTCACTCTCAGCTAGGTTTTTCCAAAGCCTTGTTACCGATCCATCTTCCATAGGGTTCTCCATAAGATTAAATTGTTCCCTCATTGTCTGTGAAAAATGAGCTGATTGCTCTCTCAAACGATTTGCATCTAAAATTCCATTTAGAGTTACTCCATCTAACTCTTTGGTTTTGCAAAAATGATCTATCAAAGTTAGTAGCCTACTTTTAAAATCTTTCGGATTGTTCATACGCCAATAATGAGGAAACACAATAGCCATGGATTCAAGTAGTTTGACTAGAGGGAATCTTGCTCTAATCTGTGAGGAAAGATCAAAGGCAATGTGCTTCACTGAAGCTGTTACAAACTCAACGATCTTGGTAAAGTCTTCCCTTTTAACACTTGATACTCACCTCTTGGGGTTCTTTCCTAGTTCCTTAGACTCGATCTTGGCATTGTAGTGCATTGGTATCTCAACTTCGCGAACTTCTGCACATAACCCCCCGTTTGAACCAATTTTTAAAAAGTTATCAGGATTGTCCAAATCTGTGATTTTCAGCTAGCTGGCAAATTTTACTTCATCAACAAATAAATGATAGAGATTATCGAGCGTCACACATGTCAACTTACGCAGCGTAGCATATTCTGTGATATACATAGCTCTTTGCTGGGCCTTTTTCATTAAATTTCTCATTTCCTCAAGCATGGGGAGAAGACCTGCTAATGTTAATAGTGTCTCTACATTACTTAACATTGACAGCAGCGCAGGAAATTTTGGTTGCCCTGCTTCGTCATGACTTGAGTTCATTAGACCAAGTAATGATTGATATTCTGAAAAAACTCGATGTGCTGGTCCATCTAAAGAGATCCATTTGGTATCATTATCCTTAAGAAGCTTGTTCTTGTCGGTTAGTCCTTCAGCAAAGTGTTGAAATTCCCTGAATCATTTCAGACTTCGACATAAGTATTGGTAGATCTCTTTGATTAAAACTTCAATTTTTTTGTACTGGAGCATGCTTGCTAACAACTCCAAAAGCTAGATTCATTCTATGGGCCATGCAGTGAATGGGAGTAACGTAGGGTGCACAAGAAGATTGTATCTTTGTGTAAAGACCACCCCTGTGGCCTTGCATTACTGAAGCTCCATCAACTCCAACACACACCAGCTTTTTGGCAATGGTCATGTCATCTATACCTCCATATTCAATTAGAGAACTCTTTACTAGTTGAAATAAATTTTCCGCTGTCGCATTATCCCTCATTTTAGCAACAGTTAATAGATGAGGTTGGCGAACAAAATTCTGTACAGTATAAACATGCATGCATACCCAGGAAGTATTGTCTACTGCTGTGACCTCGTCTAAAGATAATGCAATAAAATTTGACTCTTTAATTTTTGCCTTCAAATCCTCTTTTCCAACCTCGGCAAGACAACTTGCCCATTCCCATCCACTGTTTACTGACCAGTGACTGTTAGGATAGTTACGAACTTTCAAAAAGTGTAATAAAGCACTCAATGATGGGTAGTTTGTCATTGGACGCCCTCTGCTCAAAATATTAAACACAACACTTAACTGAATAGCTTTTCCCATTAGTTCTACTTCCAATGCTTTTCCAAAACAAGCTTCAATAGAGCCTTTAACTTCACCAGGCTTTGTCTTTATATAATGTTGAAATTCATATAATTCTGCATTCCTAACATGCTGAGATTCCTCCTTTGTTTTCCATCTTATCACTGATTTTTGAACTCCATCTATGGTTTTCTTTTCATAAACTTTACCAATATGCTTTTCTATGGTGTCAATTTTTAGCTGCAACCTCTTTTCCTTCTTATTTATCACGCTGTAAATCTTACATCTGCATTCTACCGGAGGTTCCCCTTCAATTGGCTTAGGCACTAGTTCAATGAATGGATATGTTGACACCTAATCTTTTTGAAAATTCCTCGACATATCCCACAGTCTATCATTCTTTGATTTGGATTTTCTTTTCTTCCCTGCAGTTGCACCATCATCTTTTCTGACATTCTCAGTCTCATCCAAGTCGATTATATTATCATGGCTACTCTAGGTATTTAACTAAAAATCTTCTTCAAGTTCATCATGATCTGAGATATCAGGTTCATTGACTTCTTCAATATGTTGTGAAGGTTCAGCCTCAGGTTCAAAATCTTCTTGTAATGAAGTAACACTAGCTTCCCTATTTTGGCCAGAAACATTTGCACGACCATGACCAAAGTATGATGATAAGGTTCTGTGTTTTGTTGGCCTCTCTTGGCTTTCCCCATCTGCCGGAGCCTTACCAGCCTAGTGATAAAAATATGTAAAAAAAATGTTTACTTGTTGAAGAAGTGACAAATGACAACATAACTATAATATACAATGTTTACATAGTCGCAGAAATTTAGAATAATAATCACTTACCTTTGACTCGCCAAAGCAGTTGAGACTCAACAGTGAGACAGTTTGAAATTCGCTATCGATCAAATTGAACCGATCCAAGATTCCAAATTGTGTACAATAACACTGATGTATGAATGTATTTATACTAATCTCTTTTGGTGAATTGGGCGGGAGGTATTAGGTCAGTGTCCAAATATTTGGCGAAGCCCGCGTAATGATAACATGTCTTGTGTTATTTCCTAGGCGATTATGGGTCGCCAGTACCTTGGTATGATTAATAAAGGTGGCGATTATGGGTCGTGAGTACCTTGGACGTGTTATTTTCTAGGTGATTATGGGTCGCCAGTACCTTGGTATGATTAATAAAGGTGGCGAAAACCCATCGATTTAAGACACGCGTCAGTAAAATAATTGGCGAAGTTGGGGCCGCTTAAAAAAATTTATATATAACTATCGGCAAATATAGGCCGTCCATTTGGGGCCGCGTTGAAATTATAGGTGAATTTTAAAAATATATCGTGCCCAAGACATATATGCCATTGGCAAAAATGTGCAAGAAATGGACAAAATTTAATATAGTGTTTGGCGATGGACCTGGGCAATGGACCCAATTTTCATAAATGCAGGGCGATGGGGTCAGTCCCATATGGGCAATTTATTCGCCAAATCGCGGGATGCCGACGGGAGACATTCGCCAAATGGTGAATAATCGCCACTAAAGTTTTCTCTACTCTCTACTCAACCTTAACCAAAACCTAATATCAAACCTCAACAACAACAACCTTTATATCTTGTCGATTCAGATCAATAACCTGTTTATTCTTTTAAACATCTATAACATTCATTTAAGGTTTGGAACTACATTGCCTACACCAACTTACCTTGTTATAACTGAAATACCATCTGAAGAGTCAGAACCAAAAAATATACCTACTATACTTGCTCAAGAAAACTTACCTAGGGACACTGCACCTCCTAAGTAATCAAATCCACCATTTCCACAAAAGGCTAGATGTTGAAATATCTAAGCCTAAGGAGGAAGGAATTTTTGACATCATTGATAAGCTCAAACACATTTGTGGTAAAATTCCACTTTTTAAAGCAATCAAAGATGTTCCTATCTATGGGAAGACTATTAGGGAGGCTTGTCTAAAAAAACCTGGCAGGAAAATAAAGGATCCCCAGACTATCCATGTCATTGGTCAACTGGCAGATATTATGCTAGGAAAATTTGTTATTCCTAAGTACTATAATCCTGGTAGTCCAATAGTAGAAGTCATTATTAATGGTACATTAGTTAAGAATGTCTTAATTGACCTAGGTGGAATGATAAATGTCATGACTAAAGACACCATGCAACATCTTTGCATTTCAAACCTGGTGGAAGATATAGTTGTTACATTGGACTCTTGGGAATAGCCTATCGACTTCATGATCCTCTCTTGTAAAGCCACACTTGGTGGATATCATATTATACTAGGACATCCATGGTTAGCCCCTTCTTCCTGTTCCTGGTTCTTTCAACCTTCTTGTAGGTGAAGAGATCTACCATAAATTATTCCCCATGAAATCTAAATGCCTTCTCTTACAAAAGTCTCCACGATAGAATTGACCAAGCAGATAGTGGTTTTCCTAGGTTGCTATTTGAACATAAATAATAAACTTAGTCAAGAACAACAATTGTCTTTAACTAAGTTATTGCAAGACCATAAACAAGCCTTTTCTTTGGACAATGGTGATATGAAGATGTTAGATCCTAAGTTGTATACCCATAGGATTTATATTAAGGAGGATAGCATGCTTATTAGATAGTCTCAAATGAGGGTGAATCCTGCCATAAGAGAAATAGTGAAGACTGAATTGCAGAAGTTGTTAAATGTTGATTTTGTTTACCCAATATTAGACAGCCAATGGTTTTCACCTTTAGTCATTTTCCCTAAGAAAGGAGGAAAATGGAGAATTTGTGTGGATTAAAGAGAATTAAAAAATGTCACTTTCCACTACCTTTCATTAATTTAGTCCTAGATTCACTAGCAGGGAAGATGTACTTTCATTCCTAGATGGGTATAGTGGTTATAACCAGATAAAGATTACCCCTAAGGACAAAGAGAAGAACACATCTACCTATCCATGGGGAACCTATGCCTACTTTGTTTTATCATTTGGCCTTTACAATGCCCCAACCACATTCCAGAGGGAAATCATCAGTATCTTTTCATACATCTCCCATGATTGCATGGAGATATACATGGATGAATTTACAACTTATGGTATCACATATGAGGAAACCTTAACTAATTTGGGCAAGTTTTTGAAGAGACGTGAAGAACATAACCTATCTTTGAATAGTGAGAAATGTTTTATGATGATGCAAGAATGTATAGTCCCAGGACATTATATATCTCAGGCTGGTATACAAGTAGATCCTGCTAAAGTAGAAGTCATCCTTAATCTTCCTACTCCAACAAAGAAGGATGTTTGAAGCTTCCTAGGTCATGTTGGCTATTATAGGATATTTATAAAGGATTTTAGTAAGATGGCAGATCCATTGTATACCTTGCTTACAAAAGATTCAAAATTCAATTGGACTCAAGCCTATAATAAAGCCTTCCTCCAGCTGAAATCTATTCTTACTCAAGCACCTACTCTTAGAGGCCCAAATTGGTCATTGCCCTTTCACATACATGCAAATGTATCATACTATGCTATAGGGGTATTTTTAGGACAAAAATATGGTGCAATTGAGAATTCTATATACTTTATCATCAATAATTTGCAAGGCCCTTAGTTAAATTATAAAGTCACAGAAAAGGAACTACTATATGTTATCTACGCTCTCAACAAGTTCTGCCTTTATATCATTGGATACCAGATCTTTTTTCATATTGATCATGCAACCATTAAGTACTTGATGAATAAACCTTCAATAATAGGAAGGTTAGCAAGATGACTTTTTCTTATGTAAGAATTTGACATAACTATAGTTGATAATCCAGGCAAAGCCAATGTAGTAGCATATTTCTTGTCTAGACTTCGGAATGAAGATAATTCAAAGGTTATTGATGACATGTTTCCTTATGAGCATCTATTCTCTATCTCTTCTAACACACCTTGGTATGCATTTATTGCAAATTATATAGCTACTAACAAATTCCCTTCTTATTTCTCACCTAAGGAAGAGAGATTGGTGGTTGAGAAAAGTTTTAAATTTTCTTGGATAGTAGACTACTTGTTCTACATAGGACCTGATCTTCAGAATGATGATAATTCAAAGGTTATTGATGACAATTTTCCTGATGAGAATATATTCTCTATATCTTCTAACACACCTTGGTATGCATATATTGAAAATTATATAGCTGATAACAAATTCCCTTCTTATTTCTCACCTAAGGAAAAAAGGTTGGTGGTTGAGAAAAGTTTTAAGTTTTCTTGGATAGTAGACTACTTGTTCTACACAAGACCTGATCAAGTAATGAAGATATGTGTGTAGGAGGATGAGACTTATGACATCCTCCATGCATGCTGTGATGAGCCATCTAGGGGTCATTTTTAGTAAATAGGACAAAAATAAGGTCTTAACAACAGGATACTACTGGCCTACACTACACAAGGATGCAACAAGTTATACTAGAAAATGTGATCGATGTCAAAGGATGGGCAAGCCTACAAATTCTGATGAAATGCATTTACATCCTTAGGTAGTGTTCACACCTTTCGACAAATGGGGTTTGGATTTTTTGGATCCATAGATCCACCATCAAATGGGAACTCTTACATCTTGGTATGTATTGATTATGTTACTAAGTGAGTGGAAGTAAAAGAAAAAAAACATGTCAGGATAACATAGCTGCACAATTCTTGTATGAAGAGATCTTCACTAGATATGGAGTTCCAAGAGAGCTGGTGATGAGCGGGGAGTATAATTTACATCAACATTGATTACTACACTAATGAATGAATATAACATAAGGCACATGAAGTCCAATCCATATCACCCTCAATCAAATGGACAAGAAGAGATCAATAACATGAAAATAGAGTCTCTTATTACAAAGAAGTCCACTTGCACAAAAATGATTAGGCTAATCGACTTCTTGAGGAAGTATGGGCTTATAGAAATACTTGGAAGACCACACCCTTTAAGCTATTATATGGAAAGGTGGCCATGATGCCCATTGAGTTTGAACATAAAACTCTCAGGACAATCTTAGAACTGGATATAGATCTTCCTGTAGCACAATGAGAAAGGATCTTGCAGTTGAATGCATTAGATGAAATGAGGAAGTTAGACATGCAACACACTAAATTAGTTCAAATTCAAAGGAAAAAGTGGCATGATAGTCACATCAAAACCAAAAATGTTTCCCTTTGTGACTGGGCACATCTATATAAATCCTACTTTCAAGAAAATTAGGAAAAGTTGAACACACGATGGCTTGGGCCATATGAGATTGAAAAAGTGTTTGACAATGGTGCAGTTTAATTGACAACTATTGATCATGTGCGGTTTAAGTTGTTGGTAAATGGGCACAGGTTTCACCTCTACCATAAGCCAAACACCAAAGAAGAATTTCTGCAACAATTCAAGCAACAATAACATGTAGACCCTCTTGCAATCGAAGGTGAAAGCCTTCTGTGTGCAACTTCTCTTTGAAATCATCATGACATGTAGACTATAATAAAAACTCCTTTTCTCTAGGAATTATTTTCTCTGTAATAAATTCATTTTCATCCCATTTTATTCCACATTTCTTTCACACCACTCATAACTCCACTTCAACCCCTCAAAACATTATACATTCAAACATACATCATCACATACTATGATGAGCTAGTAGTTGCATTCAAGGAAAATCCACAAGGTGCCCATTAATACTTATTTCACACTTGATTTATTTATTGTTTCCTACTTTTGTTATTATGTGTATGTATATTGCATTTATTATTTTATTCAACTTGTCATTTTTTCCATGTGCGGAAACATGGCATCATTTAAGTAGGGGGAAAGGTCTAATCATATACACATCATATGCCATGTCATGAGCTAAATGCATATTGTAAAGGATGATGTCATCTCATGTCCTTTTTAAATTAAATCTACAACCTTACTACAAGTTGATGTGTCTGCTAAAGTTGTGTAAAATATTTTAAATCTTTTTAAAAATTATTCTCACATGCTTCATATTTGTACTTTTGATCATATATTCCTTTTAATTCCATTTATTGCACCTTAAACCTTGTTTAAACATAATTTCCTTCTTCAAATTCCTAAATTTGGTATTAGCAAGGGTTTGTTTTAACGAGAAATTACATAAGAAAATTGTGTTGAGAA
The DNA here is from genome assembly GCA_027943335.1 of Chamaecyparis obtusa. Taxonomy (NCBI): domain Eukaryota; kingdom Viridiplantae; phylum Streptophyta; class Pinopsida; order Cupressales; family Cupressaceae; genus Chamaecyparis; species Chamaecyparis obtusa. Next base: position 190,196 of record BSBK01011148.1, read on the forward strand.
AACAAGAGGTTGCAAAAGGAAATTTGTGTGCATTGAGAGATATATTGTAGAGAATTTGATTTGGGTTGTAGAAATATTTTAGATATTTAGTATGGGAGGACAACCTATTTGGCATGAACAAGTTGATCATACCATTCTGCTATAAGACCAGGTGTGTCTCCAGCCACTTACCAGGTTTAGGTGTCTAGACTATTTTTTGAGATTGAAAGGCTATGACGATTCAATTGGTTGAGAATTTCTAAGTATATTTTCTAATAGAGAAGTCATAGTAAGAGGATTGAGAGTCCTATCCATGGAAGAGAACATATCAAAAGTCTCTAGTTTTTCGACCACTGGGGAGTTGTACCCATAAGAGCATGATGCAAGAAAAACCGGACCTGAGTTCACACATGTTGGTTATCACCCTCTTTAGACAGAAAGACAAGGAACATAGAGGCTGTCATTGCCCGAGATCTATGCATAGATAGTGTATACATAATCATGTATTTAACCCATGAAGGGCATTTTTCTTGCTTACACTTAGTTCATTTCAAGTTGTTGAGTCATGTCAGGAATCAATGACTTATGAATGTTCCAAATTTCTTGTTTAATTTTCTTTCCATGAGTGATGAAGAGTTTAAAAAGGAAAGTAAAATGTTGTTACTCACCATAGTTTGATAAAAATACTAGTTGAACGGTCTTTGCAAAAGTGTCACCTATGATTTGGGAAGACTTTGTTTTAGCTAGAAGAATACAATTGGGAAATGTAAGGCCTTCAAGTAGATAAATTATGGAGAGTAGATACCTACTAGGGGTACCATAAAAAGAACCCTAGAAGCTTCTTTCTTTACAATTGAGAATCTAGAGTTACCTAGGGGAGAGTCGACTCCTGAGAAAACTATTGTTGATACTCCCTCTTCAACACAAACCCCTATTCAAACTAGAGTTTCTAAAAGGATAAATAAGGTTAAGGAAAAGGTAGATGAGAGTGCCCAATAGGCACAGGAGAAACATAATCTCGAGTTTGTTAATACCCGCTCTAGGAAAAGAAAAAGTGAAAAAATCCCTACTCCTGCAACAAAGTGTGTAGAAACCCCTCTTCATATTGCACCATCTCTTGCAAAAAATAAATCAAAATGGAAAATTAAAAAGAAGAGTCCTACAACCACTATAGAAACCCCTATGAGATGTAGTGAAAGAATAAAAAGGAAATAAGAAGCATGAACTAAGGTCTCTATTATGGAAATTTCATAGGAAATCTCAGCGTCCAAACCTAGATCACCCCAAGAAGAGAATCATGTTGATAATGTCATTTCAGAAGAAGAAAACACAGTTGAATAACATAGAGAAATCATGGAAAAAGAAAGAGCATACATCTTCCATTCCTCTTCTGAGCATGAGAATGTATTAATGAAAAATGATGTTGACAACCCTTTAAGGGGTTGTTATGACATAGAGGAGGCACATGATGAGACACGTCTAGAAGAGATGTATAGGCAAGAGTTAAGAGAAGAAGTTTCTTCCCTGTAGCCACAAGGGGAAAGAAAAATAATTCACCCACCCACAACTGAAGGGGAAATGGAGGGAATAGAAAGCTTAGTAGCTACAACTAAAAATTTGGCCACACCAAAAGAGTCTCAAAAGATGGGTGATGACCAACAAAATGCAGTGGGTGATGAACAACAAAATGTGGAGGTGCAGAATTTAGAAGCAGTCAGTGGCTTAGGTACAAGAACTCATGTTTATGACCATACTCCTCATTTAACTACATGCCATCCAGTTTATTTAGATTTCTTCAAACAAGTGTAATATGAGAAAAGGGAATGGGACTTGGAAAGAGGTAGGATGCAAAAACAAATTGAATAGAAATAACAGGAGATTGAATAATTAAGGCATAAACTTGAAATAGTAACATATATTATTCCTTAGTTAATGTAATGTAGACCTCCACCAAGGGTTTATGCCCTCTTCCTAAAAGAACATCTCTTTTTTAAATTGATGGGGATCCTTAGAGACCTTGATTCTAGTATTGACACAACAAGGGAGTTTTATGATCTTTACCAAGATTCCCCTACCTGGTTAAAAAATTTTCTTTGTGAATTTTACTTACACAACTATGTAGTAACACTTGATACCGAATGGAACTCATTGCTCTTTATGGGAGATATACACTTGAAAGCTCTCATGAGTTGGGCAAGAAATGAAATAAGGTTTGGGGAATAGTTGAGAAAATATAGAGAGAAAGAGAGGACCATCATCATGCCTCTAAGGCCCCAAGAGTAGGGATCCCGCTACCCTTTATTTAGATTGGCTTAAAATTGTGTATGGACTACCAAGTGAGGAACATAGGAAAAGGGTTATTTCCCTTAGGGAACAAATGTACAAGGAGTTTGTAAGTATTCCCTTTCATGAAGGACAAAGAGAAGAAGAAACCTTAACTCATAGGTGGGAAAGGTTACTTGTAAGTCTGAAGAAAGGAGAACCCCACAATATGATTGATTTTAGAGCTGAAATGCAGAGAGCTCCTAGGTATATACAATTGGGTAGACAAAAAAAGATGGAACACTATCTCCCTTTGACATTTCAACCACCTATTTTAATATGGTCACTATACAGATGCTAGATCCATAGATATAAAATTGGATGAGAATATAGATAATTCCAAGAGATAAAAGATGTAGTGCAACAAAGGACTTTACTGGAGTATTGGCAACCAGAGCACTAGACATATTAACATTGGATATTTCAAGGTGAATGCAAAAATCAGGAACTTTACAGTGTTAAGAGGAACAAAACTAGTATAAGTAGGGGGCAATGATAAGATGTTAATTTGTCCATATTCTTGCTAGTATTTGTCATGTTTTGTCTAGTTTTTTCTATAGGATTATTCTCTGTATAATCCTCAAACTTGTCCACTTTTGTCTTGATAAACTTCATTTGTATGCACCCAAAAGACTTAAGTTTCATGGTTGAACATTTATACTTTTATGACATTATGCAATATACTTATGTATGATAATATTATTATGTTCCAATGAATATTTAATCATGTGGAAAATGGATATATGTTGCATACTGGATATGTATTATTCTTGTTAACATTATGATGTAGATCAAATTATTAAGGAAGAATGACCAGCATGGTGTCCAAGCGGTTAGTTGTGAAGACTCAGTCCTGCAGCCGAAGAAGCGCTCATTGGAGCAATTCACAGATAGAGATGGAGACAACCAAGCAAAGATCGAGTCAAGAGGGATGTTCTTAATTCTAAGAAAATATAGGAAGTAATAGATGCTAATTTTTTTCTTCATGTTGTTGAACGAGTTTCTTGTTCCTTATTTTGTGGATGTTTATGCTCCATCTTCATAGTATGCCATAATGTAAATCCACCTGTTTCTATAGTGTGATCAATTAGTTAGTAGATAGTTCTCTTATAAATAAGTAGCTACTCTCCCGTGGAAGGAGGTGAGAAGAGAGTGAGTTTGTGATAGCATATTCTGTGTTTACCTTAGTTCAGTTTTCATGAATGTAATCAACATTATTTTTGTTATATGAATAAATGATGAAGTTTTAAAGATTAATAGTTTGTAACTGAGTTCTGGAATCACTCACTCAGGGGGGCCTACTTGGTGAGTAGCCCCTAGTTAGTATTAGTTTACATTCCTGCAGTATTTAGTTTCAGGTCTGGAATTGGCCTATTCCTACAACCACTAGAAGTCAGTTCCCTTTCTGATTCAACCTAAACTTTTTCTTGGTTAGTTGCATGAATTTAGTTTAGTATTTCATTCTACAAGTATTTTGGTTAAGTTCTTTCCAAGCATTTATTTCTTGCAGCTATAAAATAAAGTTACTTTCAAGTATTTAGTTCCCGCAACTTAAAGTTACCCTGGCTTTAGTGGGAACTTAGTGCATAAACTGTGTAGACCCATTTCAAGTATACATCCCTGGGTTGATGATTAAATGAGACTTCATAATGAGAATGATAGCTACTCATATAGGATATCCAATCCTTGAGTTGGGTGATGCACCTAGTTATTAATCCCTTTTTGAAGTCAAGCACTTTTATTTTTCATTAAAGGATAATGATCATTATTTTTTCTTTTCTATGATTATTATATGTCACATAGTACTTTTATTGGAAGTGATAGGTGTGTGCTTGATTCTAACTATATTTTACTTTTGAGCACTTCTCCTTTATTATAAAAAATAAACATGATTTATGTGTACCTATTACTATATTTTTATGGATGATACAATATGTTTAAGGTACATGTCATATGGCTTACAACTCTTCATGTTTCTTGTTTCATACTAAGCCTAGTTCTATCCCTACTTTTCTTGCCTTAGTTATACCAATGACCAATTCTTACCTAGGAATGCATGTTTTGGGTATGATACACATGATTATTCTATTCTTCAACTGAATTACCACCTCCACATGTCATTTATAAGTATATGCCATTATATATTACTGTTTGGTATATAAACATTAGAGTTAAATGTACATTAGTAGACATTAGATTTGGATATGACATATGTTCTAAGTGATTTCTAGACATGATCCAAGTTAGTTGTTTTAATTTATGAAAACCTAAGATAACCATCAAAGCATTTGACAATGTAATATAAACATCCCTTGCCTATGCCATGCTATGCATTATATCAAGGCCCATTACTCTTTGGACTACATTTCTTATGATACACATCACTATTGACATTCTTTTGGGATGTACTTGGAATCATGCAATGGATATGGTCTCTTTCACCCTTCATTGCAAGATAAAGCTTATCCATCAAAATATGCAATGTGTGGTAACAATTGATGAAAATTTGTACAAGTTTTCCACATTGTTGAAAATGAAAAAAATTAATATCTCCAACAAAATCAATCATCCCAAGAATACCAACAAAATTAATCTAGTTGGCCCTCCTTTAATGTTGGGGTTGGGGGAGCTTTTGTTCCTTTGGCCATTGGTTGAATCAATTGGAGTTTTTCCTAGGTTGCTGGATACGTTGCCTTTCCTCCTTGTAGACATTTTTTATCCACTCTTTTGTGCTAAATCATCCCTATGGTGGTTTGTAGTTATGATGTGATGGAGAATGAATATTTTTACCTTTGTAGGGCTTTGATCTATATATTGTTTGGTCTTTTGTCATTCTCTTTTGGATCTTCACATTTGGGTTATGGGTTCTTGGCATCCCCTTAGGTTAAGTGTTGTCACAAAAGTTTGCACCCTTTATTAGGTGAGTGTTAATGACCTAAGAAACCTTGTAAAAAATGGAAACAACCTTCAATGTGGGACTTGAAATGTGAGGTTGAGTCTCCGGAGAAGGACAACTCCCTTATAATCATAGTGCACCTAAACTATTGAATTTTGAGGGAAAAGAGAGGAGGATATGTAGAAAGGGAAAAGGGGTGATACACCAAGATTGAAATTTTATCTACTCTAGCCCATAACTGCACTATGAATTCAATAAGATCATAAAACTACACTACCGCAATATTTATCAACCTTAGCTCTGTTAGATGAGATAAATTAATTATTATAGCCAACCGTATATTGTCGGCACAGACCAAGTGGAAGATTCTAGACACCCATGAGATTCATGTGCAAGCTTCTCATCACCGTCCACCATTAAGGCTGCAACTAACTTGATCAACAGTGCACTTGACATTTATTGTGTATTTTCTTATAAATGCAATGAATCGGGTCTGTGTTCAGCATAGCCCATATTTGGGTTTCTCTGGTGTCTTTCCTGTGTTTCTGATTTTCAATAAGCTCTATATGAAGGTAAAGAACCAACACAATCCTACAAGGAATATAATATTCACTAAACAAGACTGATCAATCATAGATTACACACTCATACAAAGCTGTAGATGATGAAACATATGCAAATATCAAGGTATAAAATCTACACAAGTTATTTGGACTTAGGAATAGGAACCATAGAGAAGATCCCAAAAGAATGTACAAAATTGTCTTTTCAAAGAGTTGAGGCATAACTCTGATTAAACATCGGATTTCAAACCTTGACTCAGGGTTGAGTTACAGAAAGAAGAATCAGATCAGAAGAAAATTCGATCTCTGTGTAAGTCATCTCCACAAAGTGACAGAAAGAACTTGTCGATAACTAAATCCCCTATAGAAAAAGATTGGCCCCAATGAATGCCTCTACAAGTATATAATGAAAATAGCCTCGATCTTTGTCGTCTTTATGATAAATCCTCTGATGGCATGGAAACAAGGGCTTAAGATATTTGCAATCGATGAACATGGAGGTAACAGTTAGATGAATCGACCAATAGCACATTAATGACACCATTGAACCTAAAAGGTTGCTGGAGGTAGCTGAAAGATCAATGCTCGACCTCTATTTGGTTGATTTACTACTGGGAGTCTTATTGACAAATACTGCATGTTCATTGGCACCCAAAATGATCAAATCGATCATCAGGAAGAGACCCATCAAAAACATTGGCCCTTGTCGAGAATTTTGGTTGTAGTGAAATCATACTGATACATCCGAGAGACCCCATAGAAGTCTTACTGATGACATCCGTGCATCTATCAGTGTTGAAAATAATTTCGGTGAGACAAAGGATATCTCCCATTGACGTTTGGCCACATCGGCATAACCTAACCCATCGCTAGATGCTTTGGCGATCACCAAAATCTCCCCAAAAAATTATTTGTCACTCATGTTCGTTTTGATGAGACACTCACCCAACTCTGACTCCATTGGGGAGAGATCAGCCCTTGAGGAAATACATTGCTAGCACCCTTGTTTCTCTGATGAGTCCCCCAAAAATAGATTTCAACAAGACTTCTACAGATGTTCTATCTCATCAGGGTGACTTCACCCATCGGGATATTTTTTTTTTTATCTCCTGGCGATCACCCATGTTGTCCTGATGAACTGTTATATTGACAAGACCCAAAGATGTCTTGCAGACATTCTATTTCTATAGTGAACCTCCAGTCACACACTTCAGTGAGATGTGAGAAGGTCTCATCAAAGTCTGACCTTATTAGGGTGAAACACCCCTCGAGGAATGTTTCCCATCTCACTCGGATCCTCCATGTCTCCCCGACATGTTGACCTTTTGTTGAGAGAAACTTGTTGTCTCACTGACATCTTCTTTGGAACTCGATGAACACCATACCACATTTTAGGGAGAATTTCATCGAAATGCAACCCATCGATATGACTTTTCCTCTCGGGGTTAAAATTTAAACATGTTGTGACTCTCGTTGTCTCCTTGATAAAGAGTTATTTTGACAAGACCCAAAGATGTCCCGTCAAAACTCTGCCTTTGCACCCCCATTGATCATCGGTATGGGATTTTGGCGAGACTTGGGATATCTCATGCTGAAACCAACCTTGGACCCCCTATAAGTTGCAAACATCAAATTTTGATAAGACACGATGAATGCCTTGCTGAATTTTGCTCCTTAGACCTAAGAAGATCTTTGTGTACATTTCGGTGAGACAACATGCATGTCTCGCTGAAATCCTGGTTTGAAGTGTTCTAACTAATTTTATAGCTGCTTAGGCACTTTTCAATTGAATCGCTGTGATGTGAGCCCTAGGCAGAGGACAATGGTGACAGTTAGTCAATATTTTTGGTGAATCAAAGGGATACTTGCCTGCTAAGTATATAAATCAGTAACTTAGCAATCTATTGGGAATGGAATCACTGTGAAACTCTACAACTTCTTGTAGTTGAACAAAACATCAAATTTTTTCATTTATGGAGAAACACCTGTGCATGAGCACTTCTTGAGAGATGAAAAAATATCTAATCCTATTGTATATAGATAATTACATAAAAGGGTTAAACAAAGCCATTAACTAGCTTATTGAAGTAGTTGTCCCTTCTTACCAAATTTTTTCTCCTTTCATGCATTTGGGAAACTAGATAGGGCATAAAACATGACAAGAATTTTATGTCGCTGAACTCCTCTCCCAATACTGAGAATAAAAAATTTATCCAAAACTAGAATTTTTTTTTAAAGCAAGAAACACTTGCTCCTTCTTGTGATCTTCACCCTCATGCTATAAAAAAAGCATGATTGGGGGAAACTTGCAAATTTTTTGCAGGGCTAGATGTCTTATTGGGCATCCTCTTGATGACACTGGGTCTAAGTAGCCTTGACCACACTATTATGCCCTACAACTTTGGTATCCTATTGGCTTGAATGTGGCTCTACTTCTTTGGTGTAGAGATAAAATCTTGCACCTCTTCCTCATGATTCATTTGTAGTGTCTTTGGTATGATGTGGATCTCCATATGTTATTGTTGCACCTCATGATCTTCTGATCAAGGAGAAGATGGATTGATATCTATGGATGAGAAAAGGGTTCTTCCTTATAAAACAAATGTCCTTCTTCATCAAACTCTTATTTCTCTATTGCAATAATATGCATAGGTTGAGGTGAAACCTCACACATATTAACATGTTCTTTTTCAAGGATAGAGCTATCCTTGGGGGCTTCTTTTTTATCCTTTATATAGAGGACCTCTTGGTGCAACAACTGATAATGTTATCTTTTTCTTTGCAATAGTCCCTCTAGCTCTTCTAAAAGCTCATTAGCTAAGATTTGTTCCTCAATGGCAGGAAAAACATTGTTGTCTTCTTCTTCCTCAACAAAAGAGGGAAACTCTTCAAATAAGAGGACTAGATCCTCTTCCTTCTTTGCAATCTCCATTTCCAGAGAGGGTTGAATGTATATAAAATTCTCAATATCCTCCTACAACAACTCCCTTGTTTCCTCCTCTATTTTAGGCTCATGAACAATAGGATACAAATCCTCCCATGGAAGCTTTGGCTTAGTTTTCTCCTCCCAAAATGACACATTTGGACCATCAACAATCCATACAACTGGTCCATTTTGAAGAGTGAAATGGTATGAGGTATAAAAGGATGAGAGGGTGATACTTATTGCACATGGAGTGGAGGAAATACACTAGAAGGATCTTGTGATGGAGGGGGCTTCTTTTATCTTGGAATGAAAAAATTGGAGAAGGGGGCCTAAGGCTCTTGTGTAGATTCTTGTAATGGAGAAGGTTTTCTTTGTTTGAAGCTAGAAAATTTATGCCTAGGAGCCTCTTGAGCTTTAGATGATTGCATTTGAAGAAGCTTCAGCCTCATTCTTCTTCTTCATTTGTAGCTAATCTTCTTGCAATCTCCTTCTCAAATTGTCCTTGTCTTGTCTCCCTCTCTTGCTGCTCATAAAGATAGGCCTGTTATTCCATCTCCTCTTGGTGCATGTCAAGATCTTGCTACCTCTTGACCTCTTCAAGTTACGTGTTTCAGGCCTATATCTATTGGGTCATCTTTAACTTGTCCAAAAAAAGCTACTTTTGGAATTCCAACATGATGTCCTTGATCTCACTAATGTCATTTGAAGATAAGGAAGATGGAGAAGTGGCGAGAGGGTGGTAAATATATTGAGCATTCTCACCATAAATAGTATGTGGTTGAGGTTGATATCGATAATAGGAGGGTTGAGGGAAAATATATTTATGATATGGAGGGGGATAATATACATTTCCCTGAAATGGATCTATACTATAGCTTCATAAGCTACAATTCATAGAAAATTTGGAAATCACAAAAGATCAGAGATGATCTTATACATACCAGCACTAGGTTCACTTGAAACCAATAGATTTGCATTCAGAGTTACCATGGTGTTTGATTGAGATGCCTCCAAAAGATGTTGGCACTAAGAAAACACCCAAATTCTCAATGAATGAAGCTTGTATTGGTCCACCAAGGGATTTCTTTAAACTGATCCGAATCTCTGTCCCACTAGGTGTGCCAAAGACTGTTGTCACAAAATTTTTTACCCTTTCTTAGGTGAGTTTTAATGACGTAAGAAACCTTGTGAAACATGGAAACAACCTCCAAGTGTAAGACTTGAAATGTGAGGTTGAATCTTTAGAGAATGTCGAATTCCTTACAATCTGGGTGCACCTAAACTATTGAATTTTGAGGGAAACAGGAGAAGGAGGATATACAAAAAATAAAAAGGGGTGATACACCAAGATTGAAACTTGATCTACCCCTTCCCATAACTACACTATGAATTCAATGAGATCATTAAACTACACAACCCCAATATTTATCAATCTTAGCTCTATATGAAGTTAAAGAACCAATAAAATCCTATAAGGAATACAATATTCACTGAACAAGACTGAGAAATCATAGATCACACACTCATATAAAGCTTCAGATGATGACATATATGTAAATAACAAGGTATAAAATCTACACAAGTTATTTGAGCTTAGGAATAGGTAAAAACAAAATTTTTATTGAATTAGGCAAGGCAAGTTACAGTTACAGAGAATTCTACAAAATAAATAGAGATAGGATCAAATACTAGAGTTAAAAACTTGACTTGGGGTTGAGTTATAGAAAGAAGAATCAGACCAGAAGAAAATATGATCTCTCTGCAAGTCATATCCATGAAGTGATAGAGAAAAATTGCTAACATTGAAATCCACTATAGAAAAAGATTGACCCCAATGAATTCCTCTATAAGAACATCATGAAAATGACCCCAACCCCAGTCGTCTTTATGATCTATCCTCGGATGGCATGGAAATAGGGCCTCAAGATATCTGCAATTGATAAAAATAGAGGGAACAATTAGATGAATCGACCAATAACACATTAATGGCATCTTTGAGCCCAAAAGGTTGTTGGAGGAAGCTGAATGATCAATTATTGGACCTCTTTTTGGTCGATTCATTGTTGGTATTATTACCAATGAACAATACATTTTCATTGGAACCCAAAATGACCACTTTGATCATTGGGAAGAGACCCCCTAAAAACATTGTCCCTTGTCAAGCATTTTGGTCGTAGTGAAATCCTACTGATACATTAGAGAGACCCCATAGAAGTCCTTTCGATGACCCCCCTACACGTATTGATATTGAAAATTTTTCAGGGGGACAAAGGATATGTCTCAACAATGTCTATCCCCATCGGTGTAACCAGACCCATTTCCAAATGCTTTGGCGATCACCAAAGTCTCCCTAAAAAACTACCTATTTCTCATGTTTGTTTTGATGAGACACTCACCCAACTTTGACTCTATCATAGAGAGACTGACCCTCAGTAAAATACACTAGGAACACCCTTGTTTCTTTGACGAGTCCCCCAAAAAATGGATTTTAGCAAGACTCTCACCGACATACAACCCCATCGAGGTGACTTCACCCATCAAGTTATCTTTTTTTATCTCCCATCAATCAACCATGTCATCTTGATGAACTTTTGTATTGTCAACACCCAAAGATGTCTTGCAGATGTTCTTCTTCTTGCTATCAATCATACCACATATCATGATTCCACTGAGAGTTTGTTGTAAAGATTATGAGGACCAATAATAGGCCTGAAATTCACCTTTGGCCATTGATATGTTCTAATCCAACAGATGTTTCAGTCTGTGACGTCATTGTGATAGGACCCGCTGCACCGACAAGTGTAACTTCAACATCAAATCAAAACCATTGGATTAAGAGATATGAATGTTGGAAGGTGCATTTCAGATGGGATGTGGTGGGATAACTCCTTTACTAAAAACTCTCTCCAAAATCATCACACGTGTCATTCTTCAAGAATGAAAACTCAGGACCGAACTAAAAACTTAAATCACCTGGAATGTTAAATGTAATAATTATTTCCAATTATTCAATCGTCATACCAACTATAAATTTTTGAAAAACATTCGCCATGAAAAATGAATTAATTCAAATATTTGGAAAATAGTTTCGCCATATTTTAATAAAAATGGTATCTATTATTAAAAAATTTGACACCAAATATCCATATTTTGAAACATAATTCACCATCAATATTAATAATTTTCCTAAAACAAAAAATGTAGTTGCCATTTTTTTATAGAAATATTATACACTGTTAAAAACTTCGCCACCAAATATCCATATTTTGACACGTAATTTTCCATCACTATTAAATTTTTTCCCTCCAAAACATGTGATTTGCCACAATTTTATACTTTTCAAGAGGGGGGGTTTCTTAAAGTTATCCCTGCAACCAACCTAGTAAATTGTACTTATCTTTGAAACAGGAGGAGGCAGTGGAGGAGGTAGAACATAAGTCTTAGGAACCATGATGGATTCAAGTGACCCAACCTTACCTTAGATATTGGATCCACCTGAGATACATGAGAGCTAGGACCAGTCAATGGAATTTCATGCTCAATGGGAAAAATGAGAGAACTCATATAGTTGTGATGCATGATCAACTATGCTAGTTACAATAATCTCTCTACTATGTTGATTTTTGATGTGAACTGAATGTGGGGTGAACTCAAATGTCTTTCCCTTCATACAAAGAGTAATATAGAAGATAGAGAAGAGGTTGGAGGATAGTGAAGGGACTTAAAAGAAAATCATTGAATGTGCCATCATCAATGTCAATAGAACTAATCCTAGCAACACTCATGTAATTATTATTACCCATCAAAATCTATGGAAAAACATGATGCTCAAAAGAAGAAAATATCCTTAGATGATTCCATATGATGAGAAGATCCTAAATCAAGAAGCTACATGTTGGACTAAGTGTGTATTGATTTAGTGGGAGAATGGCCTTTTATCTAGTCTTCATCAAATTCCATAGAAATGACCCAGAATGTGTAGGTCCTGAATTAGTCTAAGAGGATTTGATAGATGAAGGTTGTTGAATATGATTCTTCCAAAGAAGATCTTTAAGCTCATCAATATGCTTCTCATAACAATGATTCTCATAATGTATTATCAGGATGCAATAAGAACACTTAGGCTTTTCCTTCTTGGATGAAGACCTCTTGGATGAGGTGAAGGAATTTGAATCTGATGCATGGGACTTTGAAGTTGGCCGAGTAGATTGTGAGTTAGTGTTCTTCTACTTCTATTTCCCTATGGATGATTGAGAAACCAATTCTTGAGATTTAGAATCAGAGATTAAATCATCCAATTGTCTCAACTTGGTCTACATTTGATCCAAGCACTCACAAAACACCTTAAATGAAGGCATATTAAGGGTATCTCCCAGGGCATCCATGGTGGAATAAAACAATGAAGAACATAACAATAAAAGTTCTTGAATCTTGGGTAGAAAAAAGATGCACTCCTTATTTGTCTTATCCTTTCCACAACCCTAAAAAGGAGATCTTATGGATTTTAGATTCTTAAGAATTAGGTGTCAATGATGTAAAACTTGTCTCAAGATGTAATGCATGAAACTTGTTAATGCTCCCAAATATCTCATGGAATTTGACCCACATATCCCTAGGAGTGGTGTAAGAATCAATATAGAACTAGAGACTATCTAAAACATGGATGTAAATCAAACCCATAGCCTCATCCATCTACACTAAAGAATCTCAAGTCAATAGGTCAAATTAGGTGGTGTATCATTGAGTTAGGACCACAAAACCCTAAATCAAAGCAATCTAGCCATTTTGACTTTATAGATATGATAGTTATGGGGTGTCAGTTTTCAAATTGACTTCAACATGAGAATCAATTTTCAGATTAAGAAAGGGCTAGGAACATATGTGAATATGAAGGTGATAATTCTGGCACCCACCCACAACAACAAAAACTAACTCCTATTGAACTATATAATTTGAGAAACCACAAAATCAAGAAATGAATAAATTTGAGATCACTACATGTACTTGATACAAATTTTGGGAAAATGGATGGCAGATCTGCATAAAGCACAAAACCAGCTTTCCAAAGATATCTAATTTTAAAAAAAATAGAGTTTGGATGAGAAAGATATGACTTCAAAAGATTGGTACAAAAAAATGAAATAGGATTTGAAAAAATGAATAATACTAATGTATTGGCGCCAAAATTATCTTTTTGATGGTATCTCATTTGCATGATTTTGAGTTTGGATGCTCAAGTTTTGGAAAAAAAAAATGAAGGTAGGTTAGTTAATGCAATATAGGGCTTAAAGGGGATGATGCAAGCATCCATAATGCTAAAATCAACATGGAATCATGATAACATCAATAAAACATTTTGAGAATATTTTATTTGCTGGAAAAAATGATTCCCTGCCAGATAAAGATTTTGTTGTCCATATGTTCCTTGGGAGGCTAGAATATGTTGTTGAAATATTCTCTAGAATATTTTATAAAATGTTCTCTATTGAATGTGAATACCTACTTACATCACAGTGATGTTCCATGACATTAGCATTTCTGCAAGTATACTTGCTCATTGCAATTTTTATTTATTTTTTCATAAAAAATTAAATACAAATTTTGGCAAAAAAAATCAAATTTTTACCTAATTATTTTGGCCTATACAATAGTACAATCTCATATGACTGTATTGGTCTATACAGATCCATACAAACAGTATGGACTTTCCTTGAACAATGTGCCCCCCCCCAAAAAAATTCTTACCCTAAATTTGACAATGACAATTTGACAATTTGATGAGAGGTTTTAAGGTTTTTTGTGGCATTGGAGGTGGACTTGGTGCTATGATTTACAATATATTTTGATACTCAGAATTTATCTTCTATGGGCCCCATAGTTGTTCCTATGGGCTCCTTGATGCCAAAATTCATATTTAGGGATCTCATGTCTTTGGAGGCCTATATTCCATGGAATATTATTCAAGAAAGGAAACATGGACATCCTAAACATGTGTGTGTCTCCTACACCAAGTTTTTGGTATTTGAAGTGTTAGGAAGGGTCCAAGGGTGGTGTAGTTTTTCATATTTGTTTATTTTGTTGGATGCTTAGGTTCAAAATATATGTGTTGTTGGTTGTGTATGCTAACTTTATTGTTATGTTGTGATAGCCTATCTTTTTTTGCTATGTTTTTTCTATTCTATTGTTGTATTTTGGACGTCTCTTGTTGTAAAGGGTTTCAACGACCCTTCAAAACATGTTTTCCCCCTAATAAAACACACACAAACCTTCTCATAAAACTAAAACAATGCTTAACCAACATAGATTTATAAAGCAATTATTTAAGATCAAACATGTGAATACTTAAAATTGAGTATAACATTAAAGTAAATGTTTAGACATGACACTTAGATAGATACCTAGATAAGGAATAGTGCAAGTGTGCAGGTTCTTGATTGACATGATACAATTGTCACATTACCATGATCTATTACTCTTTACTAGGTAATACTCTCCCTCTTCAAGGGTTGGGTAAAATTGATTTTGCATCCATCTCATGACCACAAATTACATTATTAGTCTAAGATTTTTAATTAGAAAATCATAATCATTGAACAATAACAATTTTTACAATGCATGAGTCAAATACATAAAACTAATCAAATATATTTTATATCTAAAAATAATAAAATATTGATAATCATATGAACATTCAATTGTAATGTTATTGCATTATATACATTACATAAAAACATATTTTATTATCAAATATTTCACTAGTCAAATTAAGACATTTAATATTTGTCTATTTTAAATAGATTAAATGTAGCATGACATATTAAAGATTAAAGAAGACAAATTTCATATTCAATAATTTTTTATACATATCATAAATATACTAGTTTAATTTATTATAAAAACTTGTATTAATATCATTAAAAGTGTTTGCTAAGTCAATATTTAATGAAAAATTTGAAGTTCCATTTCTAAAACATAGTAATTTTTAATCTTCTAAAAAATTGGAAGTTGACTAAAATATTGCACTTCAATTGATGAAGGTAAAGATACCATTCACCAAGTTTTAAATCTAGCACGTTAAAGCTTTGAAAAAATAAAAAATAATAACTATAATCTTTAATATCTAAAAGATTTTTAATTGAACCATTCATCTATAAACGATATCTTTAATATGTAAAAGTCTTCAATTGTACTCCATAAAGATTTTAAAATTCCTTAATTTTACCTTCCCTCAAGAAACTTCATCTCATAAATACTAATTAAAATCATCAATATCTAGAAGTCTTTAATTGTACCATGAGAATGATTCTAAAAGTCTTTAAGTATATATCTTACAAGAAATTTAATCTCACAAAATGATATCTATATTTTTTAATATCTAAAGGTCTTTAGTTGCACGGTCCAAAGGATTGGAAAGATCTTTAATTGTACTATTCATAATTAAAGTCCATCAAGACTGAAATCTCTCCAAATTGTTTTAAAAAAGAAAAATTGAATGAAAAAATAAAACTCAAAGTTTTATAGGGAAAGAAGCTATACCTCAAAAATCTATGGGCAAAATAGCTTGACCCCAATTTTTTTCTTAATTTTTTTTTTAATATATTTTGTCATTCAAAATCTAATTGTTGAAGAACCGTCATCTTCAATAGCTATATAATATTAATTGTTGAAGCAAGAATACAATAGACATCTTAATATAACCAAAGTAATGTAATCTACAAAATACAAGAGTTAAAACTTATTTAAGGTATAATAAGCAATAAATTAAAAATTAGGTACGTGTAATGAAAAAAAACCATTACTATTGAATAACATAAATAAATAAAATAAGTCTAAAATAGTTTTAAAATATATTAAATAGCATAAATAACATAAAATCAAGGATTGTAGATTTGAACAATTTTTTATAGCATAATTATTAATTGTACATTAAATATAAATATACTAGAATAAACCATCATTAAAGTTTAAAAGAAAATTGATATACATTCTAAGCATAGCATATGATGTTACATTTGCAACCATAAGCTATCTAAAAAGTTCACTCATGAAGAAGCTTAGCTAGTGCGAAGACTCACATAATTGATGTGACATGATATAAAGATAAACATTATAATAATAAAATTTCTTTTAATAAAAGAATCAGATTTTTTTTTTTCAATTGGGACATAAGGAAAAACTTTGAATTTCTTGGACGTTTATTCAAACTAAATGATAACATATGTAGAATTGAAGTGATAAATGTACATGGAAAATTAAGAAGTTTTAGGATGGTAAATCACACAAATAAGTTGTAATATTTCTTGGATGAGTTGAGATTGTCAATTGATATATAAATATTTTTTTTGAAATGATTGATAAATATTAGAGTTTAAAAATTATTAAGTGACCGTTCTATGATTCAAACTAAATATATGATTAAATTTAATAAGTTTTATTAAAATTATAATAAAATAATAATAAATTATGTGTAAACAATTTATTACGAATGAAACTTTTATTATCTATTCATAATAAATAATTGATTGAATTTTGCATGAGTTGGAGTATATATGTCTTATATTGAAGTACAATCAGTGTTCTTTTATTACTAATGGGAATATCAAATAATTGTTGGGATATGCAATTTTCTTAATGAAGTACAGTTATGAGCTCTTCTTTTGCATGTTGGTTCTTCTGTTATGAATGCTGATCAAGAAAACTGACTATGGATAACTTCATACATTTTATACACCTTGATGAAATGCCATTTAGTTTCTACCATCTCCTTCCTACAAAAAATGCAAGTCATCTCTTCTCAATCTTCTTTGGGCACCATCCATCTATCCATTTCACATGTCAGATGATGAGAGCTAGTCCTCAATTCTACAATTAAATTTTTAGCCTTTCCTTTAATTGTAGCTCTCAAATAAACCTTTTCTTTTTCTTATTGAAACACAATTAGACGCACCTTCAATTTAATTACAATATGACATAGGAGTTAGAACTTGGTTACCATGTGCATTTTTCTCATTGAAACACAATTAGATGCTCCTTTAATTCAATTGGAATATAAAAAAGTTTTGCACTTAAAATTTCAAAGAATAATTAAGTACTCCTTTGATTCCAATAAAAATGTAATGTAATCCTATATACTAGAAACCATCTATAAATAAAATAACCATTTAAAAAAATTCTAGTCAATTTTGTCTGTAGTTGACTTTCTAATTGTATCCTTATGTGCAAAAAAGCCAACCATAATTATTAATTGTTTAAAAATGCATATCTTCACCTCTGACAATATTGCAATAGATACCATAAACTACTATGACTATTTACTAGTTAAATATATTTGGATGTTATTGTTCTTGGCAGGGAGGAACTAATAATTAATCTTATTACTTGGGTACCCATCAATTTTCTACTATTTTATTTTATGAGGTTGACATATGGGATCCAAGATTTTGAAGTTTTAACATTTAGGTCAAACAAAAAGTAGACACAAAGCTAAAAGACACTTTTGTGAACATATCCAAAATGTATTAAGCATCGAGATAACTTTGAATGTGGTTGAGATAAAATTTTGAGGAACACTTTTTAAAGCCTAGATTCGTGTATTCAAATAATATATTTTATCATGTTCTTTTGTCTTTGTAGGCTACTCAAAACGGTAGCAAAATTCTAGATAAGGACAAACATGGCTCGTAGTGTTTTTTTTTCTAAAGCTAGCTTTCTTGGAGGACCAGAATTCTTGTTACATAGTTTGGAATTTGTGATAATATGTAACTTTCAAATCATTGCCAGTATCTTTTAGTTATAATATAGATAATTACAAATTGCAATGTAAAACATTTTTTATTATATAAATAATTATAATTTATAATGTAAAATATTTTTTCATTTGCATATAATATTTTTAGTTTCTGCTGCAGGGTTAGAACTATAGGCATCAACTAAATTTAATTGGTTATTAATAACTCATTTCTAAGCAAATCAGGTGCAAGATAGTGATAAGAGCCCTTTTTTCGGAAATATAAAATTGTTTTATAAGGTAGATTATAGTTCGTGTTCTATTTTATTAAGAAAAATAAAAATGAGTATTATATTTTATAGCTGGCTCTTTGATTGAACTACTTAATAAACTATATTTTATATTATATTATATGAATAGTAATATTTATAATATTAAATTATCTTTCTATTATATTATATTATATTTATATCATTATTAAATTAAAATAAAATATTCTAAGATTATAATTTAATATCAATTATATTATATTTTATACTATATTTATATTATTAATTAAATAAATTTTTTTTTGTTATTTATGATATTATATTAAATTATAATTGATTGAACTACTTAATAAACTATATTTTATATTTTATATATATATATATATATATATATATATATATATATATATATATATATAATATATATAATATATATATATATATATATATATATATATATATATATATATATATATATATATATATATATATATATATATATATATATATATATTGGTCCTCCCACTTTTGATTAAAAATAAAATAAATTTATAATATTAAATTATCTTTCTATTATATTATATTATATTTATATCATTATTAAATTAAAATAAAATATTCTAAGATTATAATTTAATATCAATTATATTATATTTTATATTATATTTATATTATTAATTAAATAATTTTTTATTTTATTATTTATGGTATTATATTAGATTATAACAATAACATACTTTAATTCTAATTATACCACTTCGTATATTATATTATTTTATCAATAAACTAATAAATTATTTTCCTATTAATGTTAAATTATAAATATATAAATAATTAGTAAATTATATTCATATTTATTCTAACTAAATTATATTATATTATTTAATATATTAAAATTATTAAATAATTTTATATTATATTTTTTATTAATATATAAATAATTATTATATTATATTAATATAATCCTAATTAAACTAACTTTTGTAGGTAAAATTGTTGGATATTATTTTTGTCAACATTTGGGAGGAACTATGCTGCACTGTAGCCTTGTTTAGTAGGTTGTGGAGCTCTTAATGCACCTCAGCTTATAATTTTAAGCAAAGTTGAGCAAAGTTGAGAGTCT
>BSBK01011149.1:0-10000 GCA_027943335.1 Chamaecyparis obtusa
ATATATATATTATATAGATATGTATACATATACATATAGATATGTATATATATATATATATATATATATATATATATACACACACACATATATATACATATACATATACATACATATACATATACATATACATATACATATACATATATATATACATATAGATATATATATGTATGTATATATGTATATACATATGTGTATGTATGTATGTATGTATCTATATATATATATATATGTGTGTATGTATGTATGTATGTATGTATGTATGTATGTATGATGTATATATATATATATATATATATACATACATACATACATACATACATACATACATACATACATACACACATATATATATACATATACATACATATATACATATATAAAAGGTGCTCCCCTTTATACCACAAACATATAACAGAAATAGAGAAACAACAACAATATGCAAGAATAGAAAATTGGCTTCTTATTATCTCCACAAATGTGGAATTACAAACTTTCAAAATTACAATATGCAAAGCCACATGGGCATTCCTTTACAATATTCTGTAGGACAAAGCCTTGATTCAATACCCAGATCTACTACCCAGAACTGCCCTAGACAACACTACGGGCCTTCTTTATATAGGTAATTTCCACCATCTGAGAAGGTTCCAAAAATTTAGCCCTTAGGGCAGACCAAACTTAGAATTATTTTATTTTTACAATTTATTACATCAAATTCGGCTCAAAATGAGTTTTGAAACCCAAACATAAATTTGAAGAAAATTATTTTCTACCATTTCAAGTGACCCAACTTCCAAGACCATAAGTCATCGCTCACTGACCCAATTGGCTATTATAACCCCATTCTAGAAATGCCACGAAGTGTTCTATAGGCTTGACCCATGTAAAGTGCTCGTCACCCAAATTTTTCAACCTCATCCGGGGCCTCTAAAGCCTTCAAAACTGAGTTTGAAGTTTCTGTACCCTGCTGCCAATACCGAGAATCTTCAATATCTTCAAAACTACACCTGATCTAGCCATGAAACTTTGCTGGTAGGCTGATATGACTGAGATGAACCTTCACATGTAAAATTAGAACATTTTGAGATCGTAAGGCCAACTTACTAAAAATAGTAAGTTTCCATAAATAGTAGCTCTGCACAAGATAGCCCTTATTGAATACAAAAACAAAAATATTTTATTTTGGGTGATGCAAGATTGCTCTTACACCCAGGATGCTCCTGCAGCAGACACCCAGGGTAATTTGAGAAGTGACCCTATCACGACTTAGGTGTGCAAAGGAAAACCAAGATGGTTAACCTCCTCCTTTGTTAGCCATGATGAATCTTCAACAGGTCATCCTTTCTATTTGACCAAATAATCTTCATATGTCCTGTTCCTTGTGTTTTTGCCAACACGATTGTCTAGTATGTCTTCAATCTGTTTGATATTAGAACTGGTTGCTGGAATACTCCACTATGCTGCTGCAACCTCATCTTCATCACCTCCTTCATGATACTCTGTCAGATCTAAAATGTTAAATACTGGTGAAATATTCAGCTCAGTTGGTAATTCTACCTCATACATTTCCTGAATCATGCTTCTTCATTTTCAACTTGTTATATGTACCAACCAAAAATCACTCCTTCTGCAAATGAACCATGACTTCATCTCCAACCTTAAATTCCTTATGCCTCCTTTTCTCATCTGCCTTAGCCTTGTACTGCACATTCATCTTGGTAATATGCTTCCTCACCTCCTTATGGATGTTCTTCAAATGTTCTGCAAAATCCTTAGCTTCGGCACTACTTATTTCTCCTTTATCTATCTTTCTCAGTTCATATGCATTTCTTGGACTATTTCGATATACAATCTGGAATGGTGATTTACCAGTGCTCCTATTGACAAAATTATTGTATGCAAATTCTGCCTATGGTAAAATCAAATCCTATCCTGTTGGCTTATCTCCAACCAAACATCTCAGAAAATTTCTCAAACTTCTATTCACCACCTCTGTCTGTCCATCAGTCTGTGGATGATGTGATGAACTAAACTTCAAATCTATCTTCAACTTCTTCCACAATGTACGCCAGAAATATCCAACAAACTTAGTGTCTCTATCTGAAACTATGGTCTTTGGCAAACCATGTAGTCTCACCACTTCTCTGAAAAATAATTATGCTAAATGAACAACATCATTAGTCTTCTTGTAGGGAATGAAATGTGTCATCTTCAAAAATCTATCAACCACCATAAAAATTGAATCATGTCCCCACTGAGTCCTCGGTAAACCAAGAACAAAGTCTATACTGATATCCTCCCAAGGCTTCTCAGGTATAGGTAATGGCTGATATAACCCTGTATTCTGCTTCACTCCTTTCACCATCTGACATACTTGGCAACTCTGTACAAACTTCTTCACATCTTGTTATAATTGTGGCCAATAATAATTCTCACCAACCAAAGCAAGGGTTTTATCATGACCAAAATGTCTAGCCAATCCTCCACTATGCTTCTCCTTGATGAGATTCTCCCTCATAGAACTTCTTGGAATGCACAACTGACTCTGTCTGAATAGTATATCATCCTGGATGATAAAATCCAACCATTTCATCCTGTCTAAAGTAATAGGTTCTACACAAGCTTTCTAAGCTTCAGTAAAATCAAGATCCTCTAAATACAAATTCTTGAGTTCCTTGAACCCAACCACTTCAATCTGCATTTATGTCAACAATAGTTTCCTTTTACTAAGAGCATCCACAACCCTATTAGACTTTCCACTCATGTGTTTCAAAACAAATGTATAACTCTACAAAAACTCAACCCATTTCAAATGCCTATGATTCAACTTTCCTTGACTATTCAAATATTGCAAAGCTTGATGATCAGTATACAAGACAAACTCTTTAGGAAGCAGATAATGTCTCCACTTCTTTAATGCCTGAACTATAGCATAAAATTCTTAATCATAAATAGAATATTTTCTCTTGGCATCATTTAACTTCTCACTGAAATAATCAACAAGTTTACCTTCTTAGCTCATAACAGCTCCTATTGCAGTACCACTAGCATCACAGTCTACTTGAAACACCTTATTAAAATCTGGAAGTGCTAAAATAAGTTGTTCTGTAACTTTTTGTTTCAACAATGGAAAACTTTTTTCTACCCCATTAGTCCACTTGAATTATGTTCTGTCCCCTCTCATTGTTTTAGTCAAGGGACCACAAATACTGCTAAAATTTTTGATAAACTTTCTGTAAAAACTAGCTAGACCATGAAAAGATCTTACCTCGGTAGCACTCCTTGGAGTAGGCCATTCAAGGATAGCCTGTACCTTCTTTGGGTCCATTTTTAGACCTTCTGCTGAAACACCAAATCTCAAATACACTAACTCTTTCTTCACGAAACTGCACTTCTTCAAATTAATCAACAATTTTTCATCTCTCAGCTTCTCAAACACTCTACGAATATACATCATATGCTCTTCCGATGTCTTACTAAAGATCAAAATATCATCTAGGTACACGATAACAAACTTACCCAAAAAAAATTTTAAAACCTCATTCATGAGTCACATGAAAGTGCTCGGTGCATTGGTTAGCCCAAAAGGCATGACTAACCACTCATATAGTCCTTCCTTTGTCTTGAAGGCAGTCTTCCATTCATCTCCTTCTCTAGTTTGAATCTGGTGATATTTACTCTTCAGATCTATCTTTAAGAAATACACAGCTCCACTCAAACAGTCCATAATATCATCCATTCATGACAATGAAAACTTATACTTGATTGTGATCTTGTTTATTGCTTTGGAATCTGTACACATCCTCCATTCTCCATTCTTCTTTGTTACTAATACTACTGGTATAGCACATGGTCTTAGGCTCTCCCGAATCAATCCCTTTTGTAACAACTCATGTACTTGTCTATTCAACTCTTTACTTTCTGCTGGTGTCATTCTGTGTGCTACCTTGTTTGGCAAAATGGCTCCTAGAATCAAATCCATCTGATGACTGATCTTCCTTACTAGTAGTAATCCATCAGGTACATTATTAGATACAATATCTTGAAACTCATTCAACAAATCTGCAACCTCTACAGGTACATCCTCTACTTCTTCTTTACCAGCTTTTGGAATTAAAGCAAAACGCACATGCTCATGTCTCATACCATCTAGGAATTTTCTTCCATCAACAAATTTTATTCTTGTATTACGACATACCTTTTCTTTGGTCTCCTTCAATGGATTTAGCTTATGTCGCGCTCCATCCTTTTTCAAAGAATAGATATTCACATGACCATCATGTACAACACATCTGTCAAACTGCCATGATCTACCTAACAATAGATGACATGCATCCATAGATATGATATCACATAGTACCTCATCTTGGTGCCCACCGATCTTGAACTTTACTAGGCACTCGTTCACTGACCATGACCTTATGGTCATCCTACACCCAGGCAATCCGATATGGATGTGGGGTGTTTCTGTCTCTTGAGCTTCAACTTTTTCACCATCTCTTGTGACACCAAATTGTCAGTGCTTCCACTATCGATAATCACATCATAGCATTTACCCTCACACTTGCACCTGGTGTGAAATGGGCTCCTCCTTTGTTCAGGTTCATTCTCACCACTCAGAAAGACTCTTCTGTTAATTAGCATTTCTCCTCTTTCAACATCTTCAGAATTTGATGATCTAGCATCTTCATCTACATGTGCAACTCTGGCCTGGCCTTCATTTCTCTTGTCTATTCTACCTTGGCATTGAGTACATTCAAATGCCCTATGACCTTCTTCTCCATAGTGAAAACATGTTCAATAGAAGCCTCCCCTTCCAGATCCTTGTCCTCTTCCTCTTCCTCTCTGATCTCTATTACTCTACTCTTGGAAATGATTTAAATTATTTCCTCTCTAATTTTGACTGCTACTAGCCTCATCCTTCTTTTTCGGATCTTCATTTTGGCCACCATATGACCGTCCACGAGATCTTCCACCATGACCTCTTCCATTTTGTCTGCACTCAAATTCTTATTCAACTTTTCCTCTACTTTTAGGGTAAACTGGTATGCCTCCTTAATACTATTCATTCGAACCAGATTCAACTCCTCTTGAATGCTTGGCCTTAACCCATTAAGGTATCAGGCAACTTTCTCCTTATCAGCTTTTGTATGGCCTATTTTGATGAGGAGTCGATAGAAATCTTCTGTATACTCTTGAACAGATCTTCCTGCATGCTTCAAACTTTGTATTTTCTTTAGTAGGTCAAGCTCATAATCAACAGGAATGAACTGCCACTCTCAATTTATCCACCATCCGATCCTATCTTTTGAATTTATCTTTCCCTCTTCTATTTCACTCCAATTGGATCTCTTGCCACCAGATCTTCGCATGACCTTTCAATCTAGCCTTCGCAAATTTGACCCTATCAAGATCCTCAACATCTTCATACTCAAAATATTTCTCACATTCATTGATCCAGTCAATCAATTTCTCTAGGTTAAGATTTTCATAAAATGTAGGAACCTCAATCTTAGGTCTTTTCCAATCTTGAAAATCACCCCGAAAAAGTCTTTCTTCCTCCTGGTTCACAATTTCAGCTTCTCCTTCTTGATATTCTTCTTTGGCTTCATCCTCACTTTCATCTCTAACATTAAGATTCATTCCTCTGTGAATCTCTTCTTGCAATGCTCGCATTTGTCTCTGCAGCTCTCTAACCTCAAGTGTCACAGCACCAGCTCTTCCGCCACGTTCTCTTCGTAGAAGTATTTTCGCAATGCACATTGAAACCCTAACCACGGTCTTGGTGCAAATTATCTCACAATCGGTGATCTATTTACACACTCAGGAACTCCTGCTCTGATACCACTTGATGAAGGGTGATCCCTTTTATACCACAAACATATAACAGAAACAAAGAAACAACAACAATATGAAAGAACAAAAAATTGGCTTCTTATTATCTCCACAAATGTGGAATTATAAACTTTTAGAATTACAATATGCAAAGCCACATGGGCATTCCCTTACAATATTCTATAGGACAAAGCCTCGAATCAATACCCAGATCCACTACCCAAAACTGCCCTAGACAACACTACGGGCCTTCTTTATATAGGCAATTTTCACCACCCGAGAAGGTTCCAAAAATTTAGTCCTTAGGGCCGACCAAACTTAGAATTATTTTATTTTACAATTTATTACATCAAAGTCGGCTCAAAAAGAGTTTTGAAACCCAAATAGAAATTTTGAAGAAAATTATTTTTTGCCATTTCAGGTGACCCAACTTCCGAAGACCATAAGTCATCGCCCGTTGACCCAATAGGCCATTATAACCCCATTCTGGAAATGCCACAAAGCACTCTATAGGCTTGCCCCACACAAAGCAACTGTCACCAAAATTTTTGACCTCATCCAGGGCCTCTAAAGCCTTCAAAACTAGTTTAAAGTTTATGTACCCTGCTGCCAATACTAAAAATCTTCAATATCTTCAAAACTACACCTGATCTAGCCATTAAAAATTTGCTGGTAGGCTGATATGACTGAGATGAACCTCCACATGTAAAATCAGAACATTCTGAGATCGTAAGATGAACTTACTAAAAATAGCAAGTTTCCACAAATAGCAGCTCTACACAGGTAGCCCTTATTGAATACAAAAATAGAAATATTTTTTTTTGGGTGATGCAAAATTGCTTCTTACACCCAGGATGCTCCTGTATCAGACACCCAGAGTAATTTGAGAAGTGACCCTGTCACGACTCAGGTGTGCAGAGGAAAACCAAGATAGTTAACCTCCTCCTTTGTTAGCCATGATCAATCTTCAACAGGTCATCATTTCCATTTGACCAAATACTCTTCATATGTCCTGTTCCTTGTGCTTGTGCCAACATGACTGTCCAATATATCTTCAATCTCCTTGATATCAGAACTGGTTGCTGGAATACTCCACTGTGCTGCTACAACCTCATCTTCAACACCTCCTTCATGATACTCTATTAAATCTAAAATGTTAAATACTGGTGAAATATTCAGCTCAGTAGGTAATTCTACCTCATATGCATTTCCTGAATCATGCTTCTTCAGTATCTTACATGGCCCAAAATTTTTTATTTTCAACTTGTTATATGTACCAACCAGAAATCGCTCCTTCCACAAATGAACCATGACTTCATCTCAACCTGAAATTCTTTATGCCTCCTTTTCTCATCTGCCTTAGCCTTGTACTGTGCATTTATCTTGGTAATATGCTTCCTCACCTCCTCATGGATGTTCTTCAAATGTTCTACAAAATCCTCAGCTTGGGCACTAATTATTTCTCCTTTATCTATCTTTCTCAATTCAGATGCATTTCTTGGACTATTTCGATATACAATCTGAAATGGTGATTTACCAGTGCTCTTGTTGACAGAATTATTGTATGTAAATTTTGCTTGTGGTAAAATCAAATCCCATCCTGTTGGCTTATCTCCAACCAAACATCTCAAAAAAAAATTTCAAACTTCTATTCACCACCTCTATCTATCCATCAGTTTGTGGATGATGTGATGAACTGAACTACAAATCTCTCTTCAACTTCTTCCACAATGTACGCTAAAAATATCCAACAAAAATTAGTGTCTCTATCTAAAACTATGGTCTTTGGCAAACCATGTAGTCTCACCAATTCTCTGAAAAATAATTCTGCTACATGAACAACATCATTAGTCTTCTTGCAAAGAATGAAATGTGCCATCTTTGAAAATCTGTCAATCACCACAAAAATTGAATCATGTCCCCGCTGAGTCCTCGGGTAAACTAAGAACAAAGTCCATACTGATATCCTCCCAAGGCTTCTCTAGTATAGGTAATAGCTGATATAACCCTATATTATGCTTCACTCCTTTCACCATCTGACATACTCTGCAATTTTGTATAATTTTCTTCACATCTTGCTGTAATTTTAGCCAATAATAATTCTCACCAACCAAAGTAAGGGTTTTATTATGACCAAAATATCTATCCAATCCTCCACTATGCTTCTCCTTGATGAGATTCTCCCTCATAGAACTTCTTGGATGCACAACTAACTCCCTCTCAATAGCATATCATCCTGGATGATAAAATTCAGCCATTTCATCTTGTCTAGAGTAACAGGTTCTACACAAGCTTTCCAAGCTTCAACAAAATCAGGATCCTTTGGATACAAATTTTTGAGTTCCTTGACCCCAACCACTTCAATCTACATTTCTGTCAACAATATTTTCTTTCTGCTAAGAGCATTCGCAACCCTATTAGACTTTACACTCATGTGTTTCAAAACAAATGTATAACTCTACAAAAACTCAACCCATTTCAAATGCCTCTGATTCAACTTTCCTTGACTATTCAAATATTGCAAAGCTTGATGATCAGTATACAAGACAAACTCCTTAGGAAGCAGATAATGTCTCCACTTCTTTAATGCCTGAACTATAACATAAAATTTTTGATCATAAACATAATATTTTCTCTTGGCATCATTTAACTTCTCACTAAAATAAGCAATAGGTTTACCTTCTTGGCTCATAACAGCTCCTATTGCAGTACCACTAGCATCATAGTCCTACTTGAAACACCTTATTAAAATCTAGAAGTGCTAAAACAAGTTGTTCTGTAACTTTTTATTTCAACAATTGAAAACTCTTTTCTGCCCCATTAGTCCACTTGAACTCTTTTCTGTCCCCTCTCATTGTTTTAGTCAAGGGACCACAAATACTTCTAAATTTTTTGATAAACTTTCGGTAAAAACTAGCTAGACCATAAAAATATCTTACCTTGGTAGCACTCCTTGAAGTAGGCCATTCAAGGATAGCCTGTACCTTCTCTGGGTCTATTTTTAGACCTTCTACTGAAACTACAAATCCCAAATACACTAACTCTTTCTTCATGAAACTACACTTCTTCAAATTAATCAATAATTTGTCATCTCTCAGCTTCTCAAACACCCTACGAATATGCATCATATGCTCTTTCGATGTCTTACTAAAGATCAA
Organism: Chamaecyparis obtusa; assembly: GCA_027943335.1. NCBI lineage: Eukaryota > Viridiplantae > Streptophyta > Pinopsida > Cupressales > Cupressaceae > Chamaecyparis > Chamaecyparis obtusa. The sequence continues at coordinate 9,000 of BSBK01011149.1, forward strand.
AATATTATCTAGGTACACGATGACAAACTTACCCAAAAATTCTCTCAAAACCTCATTCATGATTCACATGAAAGTGCTTGGTGCATTGGTTAGCCCAAAAGGTATGACTAACCACTCATATAGTCCTTCCTTTATCTTGAAGGTAGTCTTCCATTCATCTCCTTCTGTGATCCGAATTTGGTGATATCCACTCTCCAGATCTATCTTTGAGAAATACATCAGCTCCACTCAAATAGTCTATAATATCATCCATTCGTGGCAATGGAAACCTATACTTGATTGTGATCTTATTTATTGCTCTGGAATCTGTACACATCCTCCATTCTCTATTCTTCTTTGGTGCTAATACTACTGGTACAGCACATGGACTCAGGCTCTCCCGAATCAATCTCTTTTGTAACAACTCATGTACTTATCTGTTCAACTCTTCACTTTCTGCTGGTGTCATTCTGTGTACTACCTTGTTTGGCCAACTGGCTCTTAGAATCAAATCCATCTAATGACTGATCTTCCTTACCGGTGGTAATCTATTAGGTACATTATCAGATATAATATCCTGAAACTAATTCAATAAATTTGCAACCTCTACAGGTACATCCTCTACTTCTTCTTTACCATCTTTTGGAATTAAAGAAAAACACACATGCTCATGTCTCATACCATCTAGGAATTTTCTTCCATCAACAAATGTTATTCTTGCATTACCACATACCTATTCTTTGGTCTTCTTCAATGGCTTTAGATTATATCGCACTCCATCCTTTGTCAGGGAATAGGTATTCGCATGACCATCATGTACAACACATCTGTCAAACTGTCACGGTCTACCTAACAACATATGACATGCATCCATAGATATGATATCACATAGTACCTCATCTTGGTACCCACCAATCTTGAACTTTACCAGGCACTGTTCATTGACCATGACCTTGTGGTCATCCTGCACCTAGGCAATCCAATATGGATGTGGGTGTTTCTGTCTCTTGAGCTTCAAATTT
>BSBK01011149.1:15000-107500 GCA_027943335.1 Chamaecyparis obtusa
TCAAGTGTCAAAAAATTAGTGTGTTTTTGACCTCCTCTCTAAAGGCTCAGGATGTTTCTTCCTTTTGGCCCAAAAGTTTGGTGTGTTTTCGACTTCCGCTTTGAAAGTTTAGTGTGTTTTTGACCTTCTCTTGAAAACCTTCTATATTTTTGACCACTGCTGCACTTCACACTTCTCCAGTGTTAGTGTTTTCTATCCGCACAAATCTGACAAGTGGGGCCCAGTTAGTTTTCAACAAGTTGTTATGCGGGTTTTCACATGATCGCATAAATCATTTTCTCCTTATGCAACCATGTGACTAACCATTGATGGTACTATTGAAGGATGCTAACTGTCTATCACATGATCGCATAGTCCCTTTTTAGGCTATGTGAACATGTGACTAGCCGTTAACCATACCCTCTTCTATGCTTCTCACTTCTTCCTCTAGTGGTAGTTTTTCCATGTGCACAACTCTGATTAGGTGGGCCTGGTGGATGGTTTTCCAAAACCGCTAGCGGTCTATCACATGATCGCATAGCCCCTTTTAGGCTATGCAAACATGTGAAAAACTGTTAGCTACATTGATAAAGGTTGTGGTTTGGTGGTGGGCCCAATTCTAAATTCAGTCGGATAATCTCGCAATGAAAAGAGGCATATTCCTTTCTATCTGGCGATTATGAGACTTCCTTTAGTCAGCTAATCTCCTGATGGAAAGGAATATGCCAAAGGTATTACAAGACTCAGCGACTACCACTAGGTAATGCAAGGATCATGCTTGTCATGTAGTCACTAGATAATGCAGGGTTGGTAAAAAGTTCACGCGACTTGGCGACTAAAGGAGAATTTAACCTAGGGTGAACCCGGGTTAAATTTGAAGGTGGTCTTATAGGCTCGAGGTGTCTTGCATGGCAATGGAGATAGTTTTAAAAGGGTAGTCACATGATCGCATGAAGCTTTTCAAGCTCATGCGATCACGCGACCGTTGTCTTTTTCAAAGCGGTGGTGGATTCAAAGGGCAGTCGCATGATCGCATGAAGCTTTTTGGGCTCATGCAATCATGCGACCATTGCTATTTCAACAGATGGCAGTGGCATCAGTGGGCTCAGTGGTTGTTTTGATGAATGCTAGCAGTCTATCACATGATCACATAGCCCCTTTTTAGGCTATGCAAACATGTGACAAATCGTTAGCCGTGCTGATAGGAGGTTGTACAGTACAGTTGTCTTGCACTGATGAAACATTAAAGAGCTGGTGCCATCTGTATTTTAAATTCAAATTCATTGCGAAGATCAGATTTTGAGCATTCATGGCTTAGTGGGCTTGCAGGGAGGTAGATGGATTGATGCTTTTGTCTACGAGCAAGATGAGGGATGGGCACATAGGGAGATATATCTGATTTGGCATGGATATTTGCAGAGCACATTTATGTTCAAAAGTGACTGGTTTTAGGGTTGATTATTTTATGCATATCTATGTAGCCCTAATTGAGATATTTTTGATTCCTGCCTACGTGCAGAGTTGTATATATTGTTTTTTTGGAGCTTTTGAGCTCAGAATCCAGTAGTTGTAAAAAGAAGGTTTCTTCCCCAGAGAGCAATTTGTGGCATTTTCCTACCCTTTTGGCTTTCTGCAATTGTTAAATTCCCATTGATTGTTCAGATACTAAAGATATTTTATGATATTTTTCCTATCTCTATGTCTTCTTATGTGAGTTATCTCTTAATGGTTTTCAATATTTTTACATGTTTCTCAGTGATAGCTTAGGGTTCTTGGTCCTTCTCTTTTTCTGCAATTTCATGCACTATTATGGGTGATTGGATGTGAATGTCTATGTGGGTATACTTTAACCCCTTAACAATCATGTCTCATTCCTATGCCTGGTTGTAGAAGCGGATGTTATTTGCAGGTCATAAATTGTTCCTGAATCTTTAGTAATGCTATTGTTTTGTGAAAACCATCTTTTCTTGAAATAGCCTCTTTCTATTTTGGACCTTCTTATGAAATATTTATGCAAGCCTATTCCGAGAGCTGTGATCTCCTAGACCTAAGCCTTTCACTGGTTTCATTCTTCTATACTGAGATTCATACCCCATTTTTGGTGCATCACCTAGTAGAATAGATTTTCTTCCTGTCATTTCCCTTCCAAGCATTCCTTATATCCCTTTCCCCTCAAAAAATTTACATTTTCTGTCTAAGAGCAAATCAGGGTGATTATCCAAGAGGAACCAGCCTAGAATCTGGAGGTCTCATCTTGGTTAGCAAAAGGTCCCACAACCTTGAGATGATTCCCATGTTATACTGGATTATCAAGACTACGAGAGCTTGAGATCAAAGGCACAAATTTAGTGTATAGCACCAAGGTCTTCAAAAATTGAACCAATTTGTCTCTTCTTACTATCAGGTGTACTAATGTCTTTAACTGGTATAGAAGGTGCACTAGAGGTAGTGACCTCTATCAAAATTTGTTTACCTTTAACTGTCTACTCTACTAGAACTAATTCTGATACAACTGGTGCTTCCTTTGCCTCTGTATCCTTTTCTGATTCGGTAACCTTCTCTTTCTCTCCTAAAGCCAAATTGTCAACAATGTTTCCTAGATCACAAAACACTACATCATCTGACTCTAGTGTCACTTTGGTGCCTTCAATGTCCATTGATTCTTTTCTAATATTGATATGTGAAGAAGATGGGACTTCTTCAATACCAACTTCCTCTGCATGTTGTTCCTTTGATTGCTTCTACTAAGGATCTGATTCAACATGCTTTCCTGCAACTATATCTGCAAGAACTTGCATTACTGCTTGCTCAGTCTCTTTCTGTACTTCCTCCTTTTTGCCTCCCATTATAAGAATTGTTCTTCTCTTAGTTCTCAATAAAGTTCCAAGAGGCTTCAAGATTCTCTTCAAATGATCTTCATCCTCAACTTCACAGAACTATCTGATTACATGTTCTCTCATCTTTGTGTCCTCTTCTTGTACTCTCTATTTTCTATTCACAAGCCTGTTATACAAATCTTCTGGGATCTTACCATGAATAGTGCTAAATTTCTTATCTATCAAAATCATATGTGTAATCATTGCATTTTCAAAATTTAATCTATCAAATGATCCATATAGATCATAGTATTTGTTTATCTTAGTGAAGTCTCCATGCTACAATATATCTTCATTAACTCTTTCAATTCTTGGTTTCCAAGTTTTCTTCTTGACTGAAACTTCATCATCATCTTTAATTTCTGCTACTTTTCTAGGTATAGGTGGTACAATCACTTTCTGTCTCTTGCCGGGTCCTGTTGCACTCTCTTTTACTCTTTTGCTAGGAATAGGAGAAAAGGATTTTTCCCTTTCAACTTTTTCAGGTTCTTCAACTTTTACCTTTACTGCAATAGGATCAACAGGGTCTGCACTAGATGCCACGGGTGGAACTACAAGATTTTCACTTTGCTTTAAGGCTTTTGCAGTCTTCTTAGCTATGTCAAACTCATGACTTGACATACCTGATTCTTTCAGTATTTTCTTTATAGTTGATTCAACTCTCCTACTAGATTGCTTCTTTTCTTTCAAACTTATTGCAAAGTTGAAATTCTCTTCATAGGTTCCAAAACTTTTTGCATGACCATCCAACTCACACTTTAATAGTCTATTCACATATCCTACTATTTCTTCTTTAGATAATTCATAGCCAAGAGGGTCTATGAATTCCATTCTAGGCTCAACTACTTCAATGTAGGTGAAATCAATGTCTACCATAAAACAAATGTCATCTTTATGATTTTCAACTAAGGATTGAGGAATCCTTGATCTGTTCTTAACAATATTCTGAAAAGTCTTCAATACAAGCTTCACACTGTCATTGACTTTATCAATTAGGTGCTTCATGTAGACTGATTTTATCCTTTCCATTGTGTTCACATTATCAATCTAGTCAACTGTGTAAGGAAATCTTCTCAAAATGTGGAAAAACATATAGGTTATTAGAGATGAAAACCTAAACTATGTGTACTTAGCCTTCTTAATCTTTTCTAAGTTCTCAAACAACTGAATTCTTAGAATTTCACATAGGTCTACTTGTTTCTTCTCAATACACATAAGATAAGCTACATGAACCATTCCTGCAACCATATCATCTTCCCTTAAACTACCATAGAATTTAGTTGTTAGGATCTTGCAAAGGTACCTAACATCATCTTGCTTAATCTTACTTATCACAATTCCTCTACCATTATAATTAGATCCAGTGTTGTCTAAGACAATATTTCTCATGTTCTTTTCATTTAGTGGAATCTCTCCAACTTTTGATAATCCAGTAACATCATGAATTAGGTTGGGAGTTATATCAATAACTCTATCCTCCATCCAAAATTTCCCATTGTGGATTCTACTTAAAATGATCTTGGTACATTCCTCATCATCAAATTCATACTTCATGGAATAATTGATAATTTCATTGTTCTCTAGGTGCCCATAAGCTATTTTAACTAACATGTCTTGATTATACAATTTCCTATAATCATCATTAAAATCTGCATCTCCCAAGGTTTCAAACTTGCAACCTAAATATCCTTTAACATTCTCAATGTGTAATACTCTGTCTGGTACAGATGATAGTGCTAGTCTATCATCAATTTCAGCTGGTTCTACTGGTTCTTTCTTAATCTTAGGTCTATTCTTATCTTTAACATTATGAACCATAGAAATATTCATCTTATCAACTGATTAAAGATTTAAAAATACCTCAACTTTGTAAATCTAGGGTTTCGGTATGATCGGCGCTGCAAACTGCTTCCAAACTTCAAATCATCCTCAACTCACTTTTTCTTCTTTCAAATCTCTTTTCAATCACTTTGAAATTTTAATTCAATTTTGACCTAATAACACTTCACATTAACTCGATCTGACATCGCATTCATTCATTTTGCCGCTAAAACCTCAAAAAGTTGATTTTGCAAACGTGCAACCATAAAAAAATTTTGCAACCTCACAAAACATAATATTTTCTTTTGCACACTTAACCATAGAATTAGTACAACATAACAAACCTATATCTAACTGCACAAAACTTAACTCATTTAAATTCCTAATATACACTAATCCTAAGTCCTAAACTATAGAAACTTACATAATTTAAGTACTTAAAGAAGGGTCAGGTAAAGATTCATCCTTACCATCACATAGATTACCTCCCTGACTACTTTCAGTGCTGAATATACCTCCTTGATCTGTGCCTTTATCAAATTTTACTTCATCTTTATTGCTACAACAACCTTTCTCTTTGTTTCCTGCATTTTCATTCCTTCTTGAATTGTTCCTAGGGTTAGGGTTATGATGATAACCTCCATTGTTCATTTTGCAAACTCTTGCTGAGTGTCCAAACTTGTTTCATATCTGACAAATGATTCCATTGTTGCCAAATCTCTTTCCTTGCTGGTTAATCTGTGACCTGCAATTTCTAGCAATATGTCTTACTTTGTTGCATCTAAAACATACTACCACTTTTCTTTTATTCATTTCTTCAATAGACCTCTTATCTACATTGTTAGTATTCCCAATCATTCTATTATCATAATTATTCAAAATCACTTTAGGTCTTCTACATTTGTTAGCTCTATGTCCAAAACCATGACAATTATAACAATGTCCATTAAGAGGTTTAAATTACTTACCTGTGCAATCTCTCTTCATGTGCCCAATAGTATTACAAGAAAAACATCTACCTTTGAATTCTCTTTGCATACCTTTAGATGATTCTTCCTATTTTGATTATTCTTGCTTTGATTCTTCTTTCTCTCTAGGTGGTTCTTCTTTAGGTGGATCTTCCAATGTGTTCTCATCTAGCTTCATTTTCTCCAAACTTTCAGATGTCTTCAGATCTGGCTTCCTACTTTCATGATTTGTTCTAAACATATTAAATTGAAATCCAGTCTTATCAAAAAATGGTTCTCCAAAAGAAATTTTTTTTTAAGTCCTATCACCATTAGAGTATAGCCTTTCAAGTTGTTGTTTAGATTGAGTCAATTCACCTTTCACAATTTTATTATACTTCTCAAGTTCTACATACTACACTTTTACTTTTTCAGATTCAGATGTTACCTTTTCAAGTCTTGATCTCAGATCTTCATTCTTATTTTCAATTTTTCATTATCAGATCTCAAATTTCCATCTTTCATACTAAGCTTCTGATGAAGGGTGCTCCCCTTAATACCACAAACACATAACAGAAATAGAGAAACAACAATAGTAATATGCAAAAATTGGCTTCTTATTATCTCCACAAATGTGGAATTAAAAACTTTTAGAATTACAATATGCAAAGCCACATGGGCATTCCCTTACAATATTCTGTAGGACAAAGCCTCGAATCAATACCCAGATCTACTACCCAAAATTATTCCGAACTGCCTAAGACAATAATACAGCCTTCCCTATATAGGCAATTTTTCCACAGCTTGGGAAGGTTCCAGAATTTTAGCCAATAAGGCCGACCAAACTTAAAATTATTTTATTTTACATTTTTTAACATCATATTCAGCTCAAGATAACCTTTGAAACCCGAACAGAAATTTTGAAGAAAATTAATTTTCGCCATTATGGGTGGCCCAACTTCCGAAGACCATATGTCATCACTAGTTGACCCGATCGGCTATTATAACCCCATTTCAGAAATGCCATGAAGCACTCTACAGGCTTGACCGGCGCAAGCGCCCGTCACCCAAATTTTCGACCTCATCCGGGGCCTCTAAAGCCTTCAAAACTGAGTTCAAAGTTTCTGTACCCTGCTGCCAATATCAAAAATTTTCAATATCTTCCAATATACACTTGATCTGGCAATGAAACTTTACTGGCAGACTTATATGACCAAAATGAACCTCTAAGAAAGAAATCAGATCATTCTGAGCACATATGAAAATGACCAAAAATAATAACTTTCCATAAATAGTAGCTCTGCACAAAATAGCTCTTATTGAAAATAAAAATAGAAATATTTTTTTTGGGTGATGCAAGATTGCTCTTACACCCACGATGCTCCTGCATCAGACACCCGGGGTAATTTGAGAAGTGACCCTGTCACGACTCAGGTGTGCAGAGGAAAACCAAGATGGCTAACCTCCTCCTTTGTCAGCCATGATGAATCTTCAACAGGTCATCCTTTCCACTTGACCAGATATTCTTCATATGTCCTGTTCCTTGTGCTTCTGCCAACACGACTGTCCAGTATATCTTCGATCTCCTTAGTGTCTGAACTAGTTGCTGGAATACTCCACTGTGCTGCTACAACCTCATCTTCAACACCTCCTTCGTGATACTCTGTCAAATCTGAAATGTTAAACACTGGTGAAATATTTAGCTTAGTAGGCAATTCTAGCTCATATGCGTTTCCTGAATCATGTTTCTTTAGTATCCTACATGGTCCAAACTTCTTCATTTTCAGCTTGTTATATGTACCAACTGGAAACCGCTCCTTCCGCAAATGAACCATAACTTCATCACCAACCTGAAATTCCTTATACCTCCTTTTCTCATCTGCCTTAGCCTTATACTGTGCGTTCATCTTGGTAATATGCTTCCTCACCTCCCCATGGATGTTCTTCAAGTGTTCTCCAAAATCCTCAGCTTCAGCACTACTTATTTTTCCTTTATCTATCTTCCTCAATTCAGATGCATTTCTTGGACTACTTCCATATACAATCTGGAATGGTGATTTACCAATGCTCCTGTTGACAGAATTATTGTATGCAAATTCTGCCTGTGGTAAAATCAAATCCCATCCTATTGGCTTATCTCGAACCAAACATCTCAGAAAATTTCTCAAACTCCTGTTCACCACCTCTGTCTATCCATCAGTCTGTGGATGATGTGATGAACTAAACTTCAAATCTATCTTCAACTTCTTCCACAATGTACGCCAGAAATATCCAACAAACTTAGTGTCCCGATCTAAAACTATGGTCTTTGGCAAACCATGAAGTCTCACTACTTCTCTGAAAAACAATTCTGCTACATGAACAGCATCATTAGTCTTCTTGCAGGGAATAAAATGTGCCATCTTTGAAAATCTGTCAACTACCACAAAAATTGAATCGTGTCCCTGCTTTGTCCTCGGTAAACCAAGAACAAAGTCCATGTTGATATCCTCTCAAGGCTTCTGTGGTACAGGTAATGGCTGATACAACCCTGTATTCTACTTCACTCCCTTCGCCATCTGACATACTCGGTAACTCTGTACAAACTTCTTCACATCTTGCTGCAACTGTGGCCAATAATAATTCTCACTAACCAAACTAATGGTTTTATCACGACCAAAATGTCCAGTCAATCCTCCTCTATGATTCTCCTTGATGAGATTCTCCCTCATAGAACTTCGTGGAATTCACAACTGACTCCCTCTGAATAGCATATCATCCTGGATGATGAAATCCAACTATTTCATCCTGTCTAGAGTAATAGGTTCCGTACAAGCTTTCCAAGCTTCACCAAAATCAGGATCCTCTGGATATAAATTCTTGAGTTCCTTGAACCCAACCACTTCAATCTGCATTTTTGTCAGCAATAGTTGCCTTCTGCTAAGAGCATCTGCAACCCTATTAGACTTTCCACTCTTTTGTTTCAAAATAAATGTATAACTCTACAAAAACTCAACCCACTTCAAATGCCTTTGATTCAATTTTCCTTGACTATTCAAATATTGCAAAGCTTGATGATCAGTATACAAAACAAACTCTTTAGAAAGCAGATAATGTCTCCACTTCGTTAATGCCTGAAGTATAGCATAAAATTTCTGATCATAAATAGAATATTTTCTCTTGGCATCATTTAATTTCTCACTGAAATAAGCAACAGGTTTACCTTCTTGGCTCATAATAGCTCCTAATGCAGTACCACTAGCATCACAATCTACTTGAAACACCTTATTAAAATCTAGAAGTGTTAAAACTGGTTGTTCTGTAACTTTTTGTTTCAACAATTGAAAATGTTTTTCTGCCCCATTAGTCCACTTAAACTCTTTTCTATCCCCTCTCATTGTTTCAGTCAAGGGTCCACAAATACTGCTAAAATTTTTGATAAAATTTTTGTAAAAGCTAGCTAGACCATGAAAAGATCTTACCTCAGTAGCACTCCTCGGAGTAAGCCATTCAAAGATAGCCTGTACCTTCTTTGGGTCTATTTTTAGACCTTCTGCTGAAACTACAAATCCCAAATACACCAACTCCTTCAAAAAACTACACTTCTTCAAATTAATCAACAATTTCTCTCCTCTCAACTTCTTAAATACCATACGAATATGCATCATATGCTCATCCAATGTCTTACTAAAGATCAAAATATCATCTAGGTAAACAATGACAAACTTACCCAGAAATTCTTTCAAAACCGCGTTCATGAGCCGCATGAAAGTGCTCGGTGCATTGGTTAGCCCAAAAGGCATGACTAACCACTCATATAGTCCTTCCTTTGTCTTGAAGGTAGTCTTCCATTCATCTCCTTCTCTGATCCGAATCTGATGATATCCACTCTTCAGATCTATCTTTGAGAAATACACAGCTCCACTCAAACCGTCCATAATGTCATCCATTCATGGTAATGGAAACCTGTACTTGATTGTGATCTTGTTTATTGCCCTAGAATCTATACACATCCTCCACTCTCCATTCTTCTTTGGTGCTAATACCGCTGTTACAGCACAGGGACTCAAACTCTCATAGATCAATCCTTTCTGTAACAGTTCATGTACTTATCTGTTCAACTCCTCACTTTATGGAGGTGTCATTCTATGTGCTACCTTATTCGGCAAACTCGCTCCTGGGATCAAGTCCATCTGATGACTGATCTTCCTTACTGGTGGTAATCCATAAGGCATGTTATCAGATACAATATCCTGAAACTCATTCAACAAATCTGCAACTTCTACAAGAACATCTTCTACTTCCTCTTTACCATCTTTTAGAATTAAAGAAAAACATACATGCTCATACCTCATACCATCTAGAAAATTTCTTCCATCAAAAAAAGTTATCCTTGCATTACCACATACCTTTTCTTCAGTCTCCTTCAATGGTTTTAGCTTATGTCGCACTCCATCCTTTGTCAGGGAATAGGTATTCGCACGACCATCATGTACAGCACATCTGTCAAACTGTCATGGTCTACCCAACAACATATGACATACATCCATAGATATGATATCACACAATACCTCATCTTGGTATTCACCAATCTTGAACTTCACCAGGCATTGTTCATTGACCATGACCTTATGGTCATCCTGTACCCAAGCAATCCGATATGGATGTGGGTGTTTCTGTCTCTTGAGCTTCAACTTTGTCACCATCTCTTCTGACACCAAATTGTCAGTGCTTCATCACAACATTTACCTTCACACTTGCACCTGGTGCGAAATAGGCTCCTCATTTGCTCGGGTTCATTCTCACCACTCAACAAGACTCTTCTGTTAATCAATGTTTCTCCTCTTTCAGCATCTTCAGAATTTGATGATCTGACATCTTCATCTACATGTGCAACTCTGGCTTGGCCTTCATTTCTCCTGTCTGTTCTTCCTTGGTGCTGAGGACATTCAAATACCCTATGACCTTCTTCTCCACAGTGAAAACATGTTCCACGGAAGCCACCTCTTCCAGATCCTTGTCCTCTTCCTCTTCCTCTCTGATCTCTATTATTCTGATCTTGAAAATGATTAAAATTATTTCTTCACTGATTTTGACTGCTACTAGCCTTATCCTTCCTTTTCAGATCTTCATTTTGGCCACCATATGACCGTCCAATAGATTGTCCACCACGACCTCTTCCATTTTGTCTGCTCTCAAACTTCTTGTTCAGCTTTTCCTCTACTTTCAGGGTAAACTGGTATGCCTCTTCAATACTGTTCATTCGAACCAGATTTAGCTCCTCCTGAATACTTGGCCTTAAGCCATTAAGGTATCGGGCAACTTTCTCCTTATCAGCTTCTGCATGGCCTGTTCTGATGAGGAGTCGATAGAACTCCTCTGTATACTCCTGAACAGATCTTCCTGCATGCTTCAAACTCTGTATTTTTTTCAGTAGGTTAAGCTCATAATCAACAAGAATGAACTGTCGCTTCAATTTATTCACCATCCGATCCCATCTCTTGATTTTCTCCTTTCCTCTTCTATTTCTCTCCAACTGAATTTCTTGCCACTAGATCTTCGCATGACCTTTCAGTCTGGCCTTCACAAATTTGACCCTATCAGGATCCTCAACATCTTCATACTCAAAATATTCCTCACATTCATTGATCCAATCGATCAATTCTTCTAGGTTAAGATTTTTAGAAAATGTAGGAACCTCAATCTTAGGTCTTTTCCCAATCTTAGAAATGGCCCAAAAAAGTCTTTCTTCCTCCTCGTTCACAATTTTGACTTCTCCTTCTTGATATTCTTCTTCAGCTTCATCCTCGCTTTCATCTCTGACATTAAGATTCATTCCTCTATGAATCTCTTCTTGCAATGCTTGCACTTGTCTCTACAGCTCTCTAACCTCAGGTGTTACAACACCAGCTCTTCTACCATGTTCCCTTCGTGGAGGCATTTTCGCGATCCGCACTGAAACCCTAGCCACAGTCCTGGTGCAAGCTGCCTCACAGTCGGTGATCTGTTTACACACTCAAGAAAACTTGCTTTGATACCACTTCATGAAGGGTGCTCCCATTAATACCACAAACACATAACAGAAATAGAGAAACAACAACAGTAATATGCAAAAATTGGCTTCTTATTATCTCCACAAATGTGGAATTATAAACTTTCAGAATTACAATATGCAAAGCCACATGGGCATTCCCTTACAATATTCTGTAGGACAAAGCCTCGAATCAATACCCAGATCTACTACCCAGAATTATTCCGAACTGCCTAAGACAATAATACAGCCTTCCCTATATAGGCAATTTTTCCACCGTCTGGGAAGGTTCCAGAATTTTAGCCAATAAGTTCGACCAAACTTAGAATTATTTTATTTTATATTTTTTTACATCATAGTCAGCTCAAGATAACCTTTGAAACCCGAACAGAAATTTTGAAGAAAATTATTTTTCATCATTTCGGGTGGCCCAACTTTCGAAGACCATAAGTCATTACAAGTTGACCCGATCAGCTATTATAACCCCATTTTAGAAACGCTACGAAGCGCTCTATAGGCTTGACCGGTGCAAGCGCCCGTCACCCAAATTTTTGACTTCATCCCGAGCCTCTAAAGCCTTCCAAACTGAGTTCAAAGTTTCTGTACCGTGCTGCCAATACCAAAAATTTTCAATATCTTCCAATATACACTTGATCTGGCAATGAAACTTTACTGGCAGACTTATATGACCAAAATGAACCTCCAAAAAAGAAATCAGATCATTCTGAGCACATATGAAAATGACCAAAAATATTAACTTTCCATAAATAGCAGCTCTGCACAAAATAGCTTTTATTGAAAATAAAAACAAAAATATTTTTTTTGGGTGATGCAAGATTGCTCTTACACCCAGGATGCTCCTGCGTCAGACACCTGGGGTAATTTGAGAAGTGACCCTGTCACGACTCAGGTGTGCAGAGGAAAACCAAGACGGCTAACCTCCTCCTTTGCCAGCCATGATGAATCTTCAACAGGTCATCCTTTCCACTTGACCAGATATTCTTCATATGTCCTGTTCATTGTGCTTCTGCCAACACGACTGTCTAGTATATCTTCGATCTCCTTAGTGTCTGAACTAGTTGCTGGAATACTCCACTGTGCTGCTGCAACCTCATCTTCAACACCTCCTTCGTGATACTCTGTCAAATCTGAAATGTTAAACACTGATGAAATATTTAGCTCAGTAGGCAATTCTAGCTCATATGCGTTTCCTAAATCATGTTTTTTTAGTATCCTACATGGTCCAAACTTCTTCATTTTCAGCTTTTTATATGTACCAACTATAAACCGCTCCTTCTGTAAATGAACCATGACTTCATCACCAACCTGAAATTTCTTATACCTCCTTTTCTCATCTGCCTTAGCCTTATACTGTGCGTTCATCTTGGTAATATGCTTCCTCACCTCCCCATGGATGTTCTTCAAGTGTTCTGCAAAATCTTCAGCTTCAGCACTACTTATTTCTCCTTTATCTATCTTCCTCAATTTAGATGCATTTCTTGGACTACTTCCATATACAATCTGGAATGGTGATTTACCAATGCTCCTGTTGACAGAATTATTGTATGCAAATTCTGCCTGTGGTAAAATCAAATCCCATCCTGTTGGCTTATCTCCAACCAAACATCTCAGCAAATTTTTCAAACTCCTGTTCACCACCTTTGTCTGTGGATGATATGATGAACTAAACTTCAAATCTGTCTTCAACTTCTTCTACAATGTACGCCAGAAATATCCAACAAACTTAGTGTCCCGATCTAAAACTATGGTCCTTGGCAAACCATGAAGTCTCACTACTTCTCTGAAAAATAATTCTGCTACATGAACAGCATCATTAGTCTTCTTGTAGGGAATAAAATGAGTCATATTTGAAAATCTGTCAACTACCACAAAAATTGAATCATGTCCCTGCTATGTCCTTGGTAAACCAAGAACAAAGTCCATGCTGATATCCTCCCAAAGCTTCTCTGGTACAGGTAATGGCTAATACAACCCTGTATTCTGCTTCACTCCATTCGCCATCTGACATACTCGGCAACTCTGTATAAACTTCTTCACATCTTGCTGCAACTATGGCCAATAATAATTTTCACTAACCAAACCAAAGGTTTTATCACGACCAAAATGTCTAGCCAATCCTCTGCTATGCTTCTCCTTGATGAGATTCTCCCTCATAGAACTTCGTGGAATGCACAACTGACTCCATCTGAATAGCGTATCATCCTGGATGATGAAATCCAACTATTTCGTCCTGTCTAGAGTAACAGGTTCCGTACAAGCTTTCCAAGCTTCACCAAAATCAGGATCCTCTGGATATAAATTCTTGAGTTCCTTGAACCCAACCACTTCAATCTGCATTTCTGTCAGCAATAGTTGCCTTCTGCTAAGAGCATCTACAACCCTATTAGACTTTTCACTCCTGTGTTTCAAAACAAATGTATAACTCTATAAAAGCTCAACCCACTTCAAATGCCTTTGATTCAATTTTCCTTGACTATTCAAATATTGCAAAGCTTGATGATCAGTATACAAAACAAACTCCTTAGGAAGTAGATAATGTCTCCATTTCTTTAATGCCTGAACTATAGCATAAAATTCTTGATCATAAATAGAATATTTTCTCTTGGCATCATTTAATTTCTCACTGAAATAAGCAACAGGTTTACCTTCTTGGCTCATAACAGATCCTATTGCAGTACCACTAGCATCACAATCTACTTGAAACACCTTATTAAAATCTGGAAGTGCTAAAACTGGTTGTTCTGTAACTTTTTGTTTCAACAATTGAAAACTCTTTTCTGCCCCATTAGTCCACTTAAACTCTTTTCTATCCCCTCTCATTGTTTCAGTCAAGGGTCCACAAATACTGCTAAAATTTCTGATAAACTTTTTGTAAAAGCTAGCTAGACCATGAAAGGTCTTACCTCAGTAGCACTCCTCAGAGTAGGCCATTCAATGATAGCCTGTACCTTCTCTGGGTCCATTTTTAGACCTTCTGCTGAAACTACAAATCCCAAATACACCAACTCCTTCACAAAACTGCACTTCTTCAAATTAATCAATAATTTCTCTCCTCTCAACTTCTCAAATACCATACAAGTATGCATCATATGCTCATCCAATGTCTTACTAAAGATCAAAATATCATCTAGGTAAACAATGACAAACTTACCCAAAAAAAATTTCAGAACCTTGTTCATGAGCCGCATGAAAGTACTCGGTGCATTGGTTAGCCCAAAAGGCATGACTAACCACTCATATAGTCCTTCCTTTGTCTTGAAGGCAGTCTTCCATTCATCTCCTTCTCTGATCCGAATCTGATGATATCCACTCTTCAGATCTATCTTTGAGAAATACATAGCTCCACTCAAATAGTACATAATGTCATCCATTCATGGTAATGAAAACTTGTACTTGATTATGATCTTGTTTATTGTCTTAGAATCTGTACACATCCTCCACTCTCCATTCTTCTTTGGTGCTAATACCGCTGGTATAGCACAGGGACTCAGACTCTCACGGATCATTCTTTTCTGTAACAGTTCATGTACTTGTCTGTTCAACTCCTTACTTTCTGCAGGTGTCATTTTGTGTGCTACCTTATTTGGCAAACTCACTCATGGGATCAAGTCCATCTGATGACTGATCTTCCTGACTGGTGGTAATCCATCAGGCACGTTATTGGATACAATATCTTGAAACTCATTCAACAAATCTATAACTTCTATAGGAACATCTTCTACTTCCTCTTTACCAGCTTTTGGAATTAAAGAAAAACATACATGCTCATGCCTCATACCATCTAGAAAATTTCTTCCATCAACAAAAGTTATCCTTGCATTACCACATACCTTTTCTTCAGTCTCCTTCAATGGTTTTAGCTTATGTTGCACTCCATCCTTTGTCAGGGAATAGGTATTCGCACGACCATCATGTATAGCACATCTTTCAAATTGCCATGGTCTACCCAACAACATATGACATACATCCATAGATATGATATCACACAATACCTCATCTTGGTATCCGCCAATCTTGAACTTCACCAGGCATTGTTCATTGACCATGACCTTGTGGTCATCCTGTACCCAGGCAATCCGATATGGATGTGGGTGTTTCTATCTCTTGAGCTTCAACTTTGTCACCATCTCTTCTGACACCAAATTGTCAGTGCTTCCACTATCAATGATCACATCACAACATTTACCTTCACACTTGCACCTGGTGTGAAATAGGCTCCTCCTTTGCTAGGGTTCATTCTCACCACTCAACAGGACTTTTCTGTTAATCAATGTTTCTCCTCTTTCAGCATCTTCAGAATTTAATGATCTGGCATCTTCATCTACTTGTGTAACATTGGCTTGGCCTTCATTTCTCCTGTCTGTTCTTCCTTGGTGCTGAGGACATTCAAATGCCCTATGACCTTCTTCTCCATAGTGAAAACATGTTCCATGGAAACCACCTCTTCCAAATCCTTGTCCTCTTCCTCTTCCTCTCTAATCTTTATTATTCTGATCCTGGAAATGATTGGAATTATTTTCTCCCTGATTCTGACTGCTACTGGCCTCATCCTTCTTTTTCAGATCTTCATTTCGGCCACCATATGACTGTCCACCAGATCGTCCACCACGACCTCTTCCGTTTTGTCTGCTCTCAAACTTCTTGTTTAGCTTTTCCTCTACTTTTAGGGTAAACTGGTATGCCTCTTCAATACTATTCATTCGAACCAGATTCAGCTCCTCCTGAATGCTTGGCCTTAAGCCATTAAGGTATCGGGCAACTTTCTCCTTATCAGCTTCTGCATAGCCTGTTCTGATGAGGAGTCGATAGAACTCCTCTGTATACTCCTGAACAGATCTTCCTGCTTGCTTCAAACTCTACATTTTCTTTAGTAGGTCAAGCTCATAATCAACAGGAATGAACTGTCACTTCAATTTATCCACCATCCGATCCCATCTCGTGATTTTCTCCTTTCCCCTTCTATTTCTCTCCAACTGAATTTCTTGCAACCAGATCTTCGCATGACCTTTCAGTCTGGCTTTCGTAAATTTGACCCTATCAGGATCCTCAACATCTTCATACTCAAAATATTCCTAACATTCATTGATCCAGTTGATCAATTCTTCTGGGTTAAGATTTTTAGAAAATGTAGGAACCTCAATCTTAGGTCTTTTCTCAATCTTAGAAATGGCCAGAAAAAGTCTTTCTTCCTCCTGGTTCACAATTTTGACTTCTCATTCTTTATATTCTTCTTCAGCTTCATCCTTGCTTTCATCTCTCACATTAAGATTCATTCCTCTACGAATCTCTTCTTGCAATGCTCACACTTGTCTCTGCAGCTCTCTAACCTCATGTGTTACAACACCAGCTCTTCCGCCACGTTCCCTTTGTGGAGGTATTTTCACGATGCGCACTGAAACCCTAGCCATGGTCCTAGTGCAAACTGCCTCACAGTCGGTGATCTGTTTACACACTCAAGAAAACCTGCTCTGATACCACTTGATGAAGGGTGCTCCCCTTAATACCACAAACACATAACAGAAATAGAGAAACAACAACAGTAATATGCAAAAATTAGCTTCTTATTATCTTCACAAATGTGGAATTATAAACTTTCAGAATTACAATATGCAAAGTCACATGGGCATTCCCTTACAATATTCTGTAGGACAAAGCCTCGAATCAATACCCAGATCTACTACCCAGAATTATTCTGAACTGCCTAAGACAATAATATAGCCTTCCCTATATAGGCAATTTTTCCACCGTCTGGGAAGGTTCCAGAATTTTAGCCAATAAGGCCGACCAAACTTAGAATTATTTAATTTTACATGTTTTTACATCATAGTCGGCTCAAGATAACCTTATAAACCCGAACAGAAATTTTGAAGAAAATTATTTTTCGCCATTTCAGTTGGCCCAACTTTCGAAGACCATAGGTCATCACCAGTTGACCCGATCGGCTATTATAACCCCATTTCAAAAATGCCACGAAACACTCTACAGGATTAATCGGCGCAAGCGCCCGTCACCGAAATTTTTGACCTCATCCCGGGCGTCTAAAGCCTTCAAAACTGAGTTCAAAGTTTTTGTACCCTGCTACCAATATCGAAAATTTTTAATATCTTCCAATATACACTTGATCTGGCAATGAAACTTTACTGGCAGACTTATATGACCAAAATGAACCTCCAAGAAAGAAATCAGATCATTCTGAGCACTTACGAAAATGACCAAAAATAATAACTTTCATAAATAGCAGCTCTGCACAAAATAGCTCTTATTGAAAATAAAAATAAAAATATTTTTTTTGGGTGATGCAAGATTGCTCTTACACCCAGGATGCTCCTGCATCAGACACCCGGGGTAATTTGAGAAGTGACCTTGTCACGACTCAGGTGTGCAGAGGAAAACCAAGATGGCTAACCTCCTCCTTTGTCAGCCATGATGAATATTCAACAGGTCATCCTTTCCACTTGACCAGATATTCTTCATATGTCCTGTTCCTTGTGCTTCTGCCAACATGACTGTCTAGTATATCTTTGATCTCCTTAGTGTCTGAACTAGTTGATGGAATACTCCACTGTGCTGCTGCAACCTCATCTTTAACACCTCCTTCGTGATACTCTGTCAAATCTGAAATGTTAAACATTGGTGAAATATTTAGCTTAGTAGGCAATTCTACCTCATATGCATTTCCTGAATCATGTTTCTTCAGTATCCTACATGGTCCAAACTTCTTCATTTTCAGCTTGTTATATGAACCAACTGGAAACTGCTCCTTCCGCAAATGAACCATGACTTCATCACCAACCTGAAATTCATTATACCTCCTTTTCTCATCTGCCTTAGCCTTATACTGTGCGTTCATCTTGGTAATATGCTTCCTCACCTCCCCATGGATGTTCTTCAAGTGTTCTCCAAAATCTTCAGCTTCAGCACTACTTATTTCTCCTTTATCTATCTTCCTCAATTCAGATGCATTTCTTGGACTACTTCCATATACAATCTAGAATGGTGATTTACCAGTGCTCCTGTTGACAGAATTATTATATGCAAATTCCGCCTGTGGTAAAATCAAATCCCATCCTGTTGGCTTATCTCCAACCAAACATCTCAGCAAATTTTCCAAACTCCTATTCACCACCTCTGTCTATCCATCAGTCTGTGGATGATGTGATGAACTAAACTTCAAATCTATCTTCAACTTCTTCCACAATGTACGCCAGAAATATTCAACAAACTTAGTGTCCCGATCTAAAACTATGGTCTTTGGCAAACCATGAAGTCTCACTACTTCTCTGAAAAATAATTTTACTACATGAACAGCATCATTATTCTTCTTACAAGGAATAAAATGTGCCATCTTTGAAAATTTGTCAACTATCACAAAAATTGAATCGTGTGCCCGCTGTGTCCTCGGTAAACCAAGAACAAAGTCCATGCTGATATCCTCCCAATTCTTCTCTGGTACAGGTAATCACTGATACAACCCTATATTCTGCTTCACTCCCTTCGCCACCTGACATAATCGACAACTCTGTACAAACTTCTTCACATCTTGCTGCAACTGTGGCCAATAATAATTCTCACTAACCAAACCAAAGGTTTTATCACGACCAAAATGTCCAGCCAATCCTCCGCTATGGTTCTTCTTGATGAGATTCTCCCTCATAGAACTTCATGGAATGCACAACTAACTCCCTCTGAATAGCATATCATCCTGATGATGAAATCCAACCATTTCATCCTGTCTAGAGTAACAGGTTCCGTACAAGCTTTCCAAGCTTCACCAAAATCAGGATCCTCTAGATATAAATTCTTGAGTTCCTTGAACCCAACCACTTCAATCTGCATTTCTGTCAGCAATAGTTGCCTTCTGCTAAGAGCATCTGCAACCCTATTAGACTTTCCACTCCTGTGTTTCAAAACAAATGTATAACTCTGCAAAAACTCAACCCACTTCAAATGCCTTTCTATCAATTTTTCTTGACTATTCAAATATTGCAAAGCTTGATGATCAGTATACAAAATAAACTTGTTAGGAAGCAGATAATGTCTCCACTTCTTTAATGCCTACACTATAGTATAAAATTCCTGATCATAAACAAAATATTTTCTCTTGGCATCATTTAATTTCTCACTGAAATAAGCAACAGGTTTACCTTCTTGGCTCATAACAGCTCCTTTTGCAGTAGCACTAGCATCACAATCTACTTGAAACACCTTATTAAAATTTGGAAGTGCTAAAACTGGTTGTTCTATAACTTTTTGTTTCAACAATTGAAAACTCTTTTCTGCCCCATTAGTCCACTTAAACTCTCTTCTATCCCCTCTCATTATTTCAGTCAAGGGTCCACAAACACTGCTAAAATTTTTGATAAATTTTCTATAAAAGCTAGCTAGACCATGAAAAGATCTTGCCTCAGTAGCACTGCGTGGAGTAGGCCATTCAAGGATAGCCTGTACCTTCTTTGGGTCTATTTTTAGACCTTCTGATGAAACTACAAATCCCAAATACACCAACTCCTTCTTCACAAAACTGCACTTCTTCAAATTAATCAACAATTTCTCTCTTCTCAAATTCTCAAATACCATACGAATATGCATCATATGATCATCCAATGTCTTACTAAAGATCAAAATATCATCTAGGTAAACAATGACAAACTTACCTAAAAATTCTTTCAGAACCTCATTCATGAGCCGCATGAAAGTGCTCGGTGCATTGGTTAGCCCAAAAGGCATGACTAACCACTCATATAGTCCTTTTATCTTGAAGGTACTCTTCCATTCATCTCCTTCTCTGATCTGAATCTGATGATATCCACTCTTCAGATCTATCTTTGAGAAATACACAGCCCCACTCAAACTGTCCATAATGTCATCCATTCATGGTAATGGAAACCTGTACTTGATTGTGATCTTGTTTATTACCCTAGAATTTGTACACATCCTCCACTCTCCATTCTTCTTTGGTGCTAATACTGCTGGTACAGCATAGGGACTCAGACTCTCACGGATCAATCCTTTCTGTAATAGTTCATGTACTTGTCTGTTCAACTGCTTACTTTTTGCAGGTGTCATTCTGTGTGCTCCCTTATTCGGCAAACTCACTCATGGGATCAAGTCCATCTGATGACTGATCTTCCTGACTGGTGGTAATCCATCAGGCACGTTATCAGATACAATATCTTGAAACTCATTCAACAAATCTGCAACTTCTACAGGAACATCTTCTACTTCCTCTTTACCAGCATTTGGAAATAAAGCAAAACATACATGCTCATGCCTCATACCATCTAGAAAATTTCTTCCATCAACAAAATTTATCCTTACATTACCACATACCTTTTCTTCAGTTTCCTTCAATGGTTTTAGCTTATGTCGCACTCCATCCTTTGTCAGGAAATAGGTATTCGCACGACTATCATGTACAGCACATCTGTCAAACTGCCATGGTCTACCCAACAACATATGACATACATCCATAGATATGATATCACACAATACCTCATCTTGGTATCCGCCAATCTTGAACTTCACCAGGCATTATTCATTGACCATGACCTTGTGGTCATCCTGTACCCAGGCAATCTGATATGGATGTGGGTGTTTCTGTCTCTTGAGCTTCAACTTTGTCACCATCTCTTCTGACACCAAATTGTCAGTGCTTCCACTATCAATGATCACATCACAACATTTACCTTCACACTTGCACCTGGTGTGAAATAAGCTCCTCCTTTGCTCGGGTTCATTCTCACCACTCAACAGGACTCTTCTGTTAATCAATGTTTCTCCTCTTTCAGCATCTTCAAAATTTAATGATCTGGCATCTTCATCTACATGTGCAACTCTGGCTTGGCCTTCATTTCTCCTGTCTGTTCTTTCTTGGCGCTGATGACATTCAAATTCCCTATGACCTTCTTCTCCATAGTGAAAATATTTTCCACGGAAGCCACCTCTTCTAGATCCTTGTCCTCTTCCTCTTCCTCTCTGATCTCTATTATTCTGATCTTGGAAATGATTGAAATTATTTCCTCACTAATTCTGACTGCTACTGGCCTCATCCTTCTTTTTCAGATCTTCATTTCGGCCACCATATGACCGTCCACCAGATCATCCACAATGACCTCTTTCATTTTGTCTACTCTCAAACTTCTTGTTCAACTTTTCTTCTACTTTTAGGGAAAACTGGTATGCCTCTTCAATACTGTTCATTCGAACCAGATTCAGCTCCTCCTAAATGCTTGGCATTAAGCCATTAAGGTATCAGGCAACTTTCTCCTTATCAGCTTCTGCATGGCCTGTTCTGATGAGGAGTCGATAGAACTCCTCTGTATACTCCTGAACAGATCTTCCTACTTGCATCAAACTCTGCATTTTTTTCAGTAGGTCAAGCTCATAATCAACAGGAATGAACTATCGCTTCAATTTATCCACCATCCAATCCCATCTCCTGATTTTCTCCTTTCCCCTTCTATTTCTCTCCAACTAAATTTCTTGCCACTAGATCTTCGCATGACCTTTCAGTCTGGCCTTCACAAATTTGACCCTATCAGGATCTTCAACATCTTCAAACTCATAATATTCCTCACATTCATTGATCCAGTTGATCAATTCTTCTGCGTTAAGATTTCCAAAAAATGAAAGAACCTCAATCTTAGGTCTTTTCCCAATCTTAGAAATGGCCCGAAAAAGTTTTTCTTCCTCCTGGTTCATAATTTTGACGTCTCCTTGTTGATATTCTTTTTCAGCTTCATCCTCACTTTCATCTCTGACATTAAGATTCATTCCTCTACGAATCTCTTCTTGCAATGCTCGCACTTGTCTCTGCAGCTCTCTAACCTCAGGTGTTACAACACTAGCTCTTCTGCCACGTTCCCTTCCTGGAGGCATTTTTGTGATGCGCGCTAAAACCCTAGCCACGGTCCTGGTGCAAACTGCCTCACAGTCGGTGATCTGTTTACACACTCAAGAAAACCTGCTCTGATACCACTTGATGAAGGGTGCTCCCCTTAATACCACAAACACATAACAGAAATAGAGAAACAACAACAGTAATATGCAAAAATTGGCTTCTTATTATCTACACAAATGTGGAATTACAAACTTTCAGAATTACAATATGCAAAGCCACATGGGCATTCCCTTACAATATTCTGTAGGATAAAGCATCGAATCAATACCCAGATCTACTACCCAGAATTATTCCGAACTGCCTAAGACAATAATACAGCCTTCCTTATATAGACAATTTTTCCACCGTCTGGGAAGGTTCCAGAATTTTAGCTAATAAGGCCAACCAAATTTAGAATTATTTTATTTTACAATTTTTTACATCATAGTCGGCTCAAGATAACCTTTGAAACCCGAACAAAAATTTTGAAAAAAATTATTTTCTGTCATTTCGGCTGGCCCAACTTCCGAAGACCATAGGTCATCACCAGTTGACCTGATCGGCTATTATAACCCCATTTCAGAAACGCCATGAAGTGCTCTATAGGCTTGACCAACGCAAGCACTCGTCACCCAAATTTTTGACCTCATCCAGGGCCTCTAAATCCTTCAAAACTGAGTTCAAAGTTTCTGTACCCTACTGCCAATACCGAAAATTTTCAATATCTTCCAATATACACTTGATCTGGCAATGAAACTTTACTGGCAGACTTATATGACCAAAATGAACCTCCAAGAAAGAAATCAGATCATTCTGAGCACATACGAAAATGACCAAAAATAGTAACTTTCCATAAATAGCAGCTCTGCACAAAATAGCTCTTATTGAAAATAAAAATAGAAATATTTTTTTTTGGGTGATGCAAGATTGCTCTTACACCCAGGATGCTCCTGCATCAGACACCCGGGGTAATTTGAGAAGTGACCCTATCACGACTTAGGTGTGTAGAGGAAAACCAAGATGGATAACCTTCTCCTTTGTCAGCCATGATGAATCTTCAACAGGTCATCCTTTCCACTTGATCAGATATTCTTCATATGTCTTATTCCTTGTGCTTCTGCCAACACGACTGTCTAGTATATCTTTGATCTCCTTAGTGTCTGAACTAGTTGCTGGAATACTCCACTGTGCTACTGCAACCTCATCTTCAACACCTCCTTCGTGATACTCTGTCAAATCTGAAATGTTAAATACTGGTGAAATATTTAGCTCAGTAGGCAATTCTACCTCATATGCGTTTCCTGAATCATGTTTCTTCAGTATCCTACATGGTCCAAACTTCTTCATTTTCAGCTTGTTATATGTACCAACTGGAAACCGCTCCTTCTGCAAATGAACCATGACTTCATCAGCAACCTAAAATTTCTTATACCTCATTTTCTCATCTGCCTTAGCCTTATAGTATGGGTTCATCTTGGTAATATACTTCCTCACCTCCCCATGGATGTTCTTCAAGTGTTCTGCAAAATCCTCAACTTCAGCACTACTTATTTCTCCTTTATCTATCTTCCTCAATTCAAATGCATTTCTTGGACTAAATCCATATACAATCTAGAATGGTGATTTACCAGTGCTCCTGTTGACAGAATTATTGTATGCAAATTCTACCTGTGGTAAAATCAAATCTCATCCTGGTGGCTTATCTCCAACCAAACATCTCAGCAAATTTACCAAACTCCTGTTCACCACCTCTGTCTGTCCATCAGTCTGTGGATGATGTGATGAACTAAACTTCAAATCTGTCTTCAACTTCTTCCACAATGTACGTCAGAAATATCCAATAAACTTAGTGTCCCAATCTGAAACTATGGTCTTTGGCAAACCATGAAGTCTCACTATTTCTCTGAAAAATAATTCTGCTACATGAACAACATCATTAGTCTTCTTGCAGGGAATAAAATGTGCCATCTTTGAAAATCTGTCAACTACCACAAAAATTGAATCGTGTCCCTGCTGTGTCCTCGGTAAACCAAGAACAAAGTCCATGCTGATATCCTCCCAAGGCTTCTCTGGTACAGGTAATGGCTGATACAACCCTGTATTCTGCTTCACTCCCTTCACCATCTGAC
Organism: Chamaecyparis obtusa; assembly: GCA_027943335.1. NCBI lineage: Eukaryota > Viridiplantae > Streptophyta > Pinopsida > Cupressales > Cupressaceae > Chamaecyparis > Chamaecyparis obtusa. Next base: position 39,663 of record BSBK01011149.1, read on the forward strand.
ATACTCGGCAACTCTGTACAAACTTCTTCACATCTTGCTGCAACTGTGGCCAATAATAATTCTCACTAACCAAACCAAGGGTTTTATCACGACCAAAATGTCCAACCAATCCTCCGCTATGGTTCTCCTTGATGAGATTCTCCCTCATAGAACTTCGTGGAATGCACAACTGACTCCCTCTAAATAGCATATCATCCTGGATGATGAAATCCAACCATTTCATCCTGTCTAGAGTAACAGGTTCCGTACAAGCTTTCCAAGCTTCACCAAAATCAGGATCCTCTATATATAAATTTTTGAGTTCCTTGAACCCAACCACTTCAATCTGCATTTTTGTTAGCAATAGTTGCCTTCTGCTAAGAGCATCTGCAACCCTATTAGACTTTCCACTCCTGTGTTTGAAAACAAATGTATAACTCTGTAAAAACTCAACCCACTTCAAATGCCTTTGATTCAATTTTCTTTGACTATTCAAATATTGCAAAGCTTGAAGATCAGTATACAAAAAAAACTCATTAGGAAGTAGATAATGTCTCCACTTCTTTAATGCCTGAACTATAACATAAAATTCTTGATCATAAACAGAATATTTTCTCTTGGCATCATTTAATTTCTCACTGAAATAAGTAACAGGTTTACCTTCTTGGCTCATAACAGCTCCTATTGCAGTACCACTAGCATCACAATCTAGTTGAAACACCTTATTAAAATCTCGAAGTGCTAAAACTAGTTGTTCTGTAACTTTTTGTTTCAACAATTAAAAACTCTTTTCTGCCCCATTAGTCCACTTAAACTCTTTTCTATCCCCTCTCATTGTTTCAGTCAAGGGTCCACAAATACTGCTAAAATTTCTGATAAACTTTCTGTAAAAGCTAGCTAGACCATGAAAAGATCTTACCTCAGTAGCACTCCTCGGAGTAGGCCATTCAAGGATAGCCTGTACCTTCTTTGGGTCCATTTTTAGACCTTCTGCTGAAACTACAAATCCCAAATACACCAACTCCTTCACAAAACTGCACTTCTTCAAATTAATCAACAATTTCTCTCCTCTCAACTTCTCAAATACCATACGAATATGCATCATATACTCATCCAATGTCTTACTAAAGATCAAAATATCATCTAGGTAAACAATGACAAACTTACCCAAAAATTCTTTCAGAACCTCGTTCATGAGCCGCATGAAAGTGCTCGGTGCATTGGTTAGCCCAAAAGGCATGACTAACCACTCATATAGTCCTTCCTTTGTCTTGAAGGTAGTCTTCCATTCATCTCCTTCTTTGATCCGAATTTGATGATATCCACTCTTCAGATCTATCTTTGAAAAATACACAGCTCCACTCAAACAGTCCATAATATCATCCATTCGTGGTAATGGAAACCTGTACTTGATTGTGATCTTATTTATTGCCCTAGAATCTGTACACATCCTCCACTCTCCATTCTTCTTTGGTGCTAATACCACTGGTACAACACAGGGACTCAGACTCTCATGGATCAATCCTTTCTGTAACAGTTCATGTACTTGTCTGTTCAACTCCTCACTTTCTGCAGGTGTCATTCTATGTGCTGCCTTATTCGGCAAACTCGCTCGTGGGATCAAGTCCATCTGATGACTGATCTTCCTGATTGGTGGTAATCCATCAGGCACGTTATCGGATACAATATCCTGAAACTCATTCAACAAATTTGCAACTTCTACAAGAATATCTTCTACTTCCTCTTTACCAGCTTTTGGAATTAAAGCAAAACATACATGCTCATGCCTCATACCATCTAGAAAATTTCTTCCATCAACAAAAGTTATCCTTGCATTACCACATACCTTTTCTTCAGTCTCCTTCAATGGTTTTAGCTTATGTCGCACTCCATCATTTGTCAGGGAATAGGTATTCGCACGACCATCATGTACAGCACATCTATCAAACTGTCATAGTCTACCCAACAACATATGACATACATCCATAGATATGATATCACACAATACCTCATCTTGGTATTCGCCAATCTTGAACTTCACCAAGCATTGGTCATTGACCATGACCTTGTGGTCATCCTGTACCTAGGCAATCCGATATGGATGTGGGTGTTTCTGTCTCTTGAGCTTCAACTTTGTCACCATCTCTTCTGACACTAAATTGTCAGTACTTCCACTATCAATGATCACATCACAACATTTACCTTCACACTTTCACCTGGTGTGAAACAGGCTCCTCATTTGCTCGGGTTCATTCTCACCACTCAACAGGACTCTTCTGTTAATCAATGTTTCTCCTATTTCAGCATCTTCAGAATTTGATGATCTGGCATCTTCATCTACATGTGCAACTCTGGCTTGGCCTTCATTTCTCCTATCTGTTCTTCCTTGGTGCTGAGGACATTCAAATACCCTATGACCTTCTTCTCCAGAGTGAAAACATGTTCCACGGAAGCCACCTCTTCCAGATCCTTGTCCTCTTCCTCTTCCTCTCTGATCTCTATTATTCTGATCATGGAAACAATTGGAATTATTTCCTCACTGATTCTGACTACTACTGGCCTCGTCCTTCTTTTTCAAATCTTCATTTTGGCCACCATATGACCATCCACCAGATCATCCACCATGACCTCTTCCATTTTGTCTACTCTCAAACTTCTTGTTCAGCTTTTCCTCTACTTTTAGGGAAAACTGGTATGCCTCTTCAATATTGTTCATTCGAACCAGATTCATCTCCTCTTGAATGCTTGGCCTTAAGCCATTAAGGTATCGGGCAACTTTCTCCTTATCAGCTTCTGCATGGCCTGTTCTGATGAGGATTCGATAGAACTCTTTTGTATACTCCTGAACAGATCTTCCTGCTTGCTTCAAACTCTGCATTTTCTTTAGTAGGTCAAGCTCATAATCAACAGGAATGAACTGTCGCTTCAATTTATCCACCATCCGATCCCATCTCGTGATTTTCTCTTTTCCCCTTCTATTTCTCTCCAACTGAATTTCTTGTCACCAGATCTTCGCATGACCTTTCAGTCTAGCCTTCACAAATTTGACCCTATCAGGATCCTCAACATCTTCATACTCAAAATATTCCTCACATTCATTGATCCAGTCGATCAATTCTTCTGGGTTAAGATTTCTAGAAAATGTAGGAACCTCAATCTTAGGTCTTTTCCCAATCTTAGAAATGGCCCAAAAAAGTCTTTCTTCCTCCTCATTCACAATTTTGACTTCTCCTTCTTGATATTCTTCTTCAGCTTCATCCTCGCTTTCATCTCTGACATTAAGATTCATTCCTCTACGAATCTCTTCTTGCAATGCTTGCACTTGTCTCTGCAGCTCTCTAACCTCAGGTGTTACAACACCAGCTCTTCCACCATGTTCCCTTTGTGGAGGCATTTTCGCGATGCACACTGAAACCCTAGCCACGGTCCTGGTGCAAACTGCCTCACAGTCGGTAATCTATTTACACACTCAAGAAAACCTACTATGATACCACTTGATGAAGGGTGCTCCCCTTAATACCAAAAACACATAACAGAAATAGAGAAACAATAACTGTAATATGCAAAAATTGGCTTCTTATTATCTCCACAAATGTGGAATTACAAACTTTCAGAATTACAATATGCAAAGCCACATGGGCATTCCCTTACAATATTCTGTAGGACAAAGCGTCGAATCAATACCCAGATCTACTACCCAGAATTATTCTGAACTGCCTAAGACAATAATAAAGCCTTCTGTATATAGGCAATTTTTCCACCGCCTGGGAAGGTTCTAGAATTTTAGCCAATAAGGCTGACCAAACTGAGAATTATTTTATTTTACATTTTTTTACATCATAGTCAGCTCAAGATAACCTTTGAAATCCGAACATAAATTTTGAAAAAAATTATTTTCTGCCATTTCGGTTGGCCCAACTTCCGAAGACCATAGGTCATCACCAGTTGACCCGATCGGCTATTATAACCCCATTTTTAAAATGCCACGAAGTGCTCTACAGGCTTGATCGGTGCAAGCACCCGTCACCTAAATTTTTGACCTCATCCGGGGCCTCTAAAGTATTCAAAACTGAGTTCAAAGTTTCTGTACCCTACTGCCAATACCAAAAAATTTCAATATCTTCCAATATACACTTGATCTGGCAATGAAACTTTACTGGCAGACTTATATGACCAAAATGAACCTCCAAGAAAGAAATCAGATCATTCTGAGTACATACGAAAATGACCAAAAATAGTAACTTTTCATAAATAGCAGCTCTGCACAAAGTAGCTCTTATTGAAAATAAAAATAGAAATATTTTTTTTTGGGTGATGCAAGATTGCTCTTACACCCAAGATGCTCCTACATCAGCTTCAGATTTACTATCTTCAGTTCATGCTTAAGGATCTCATTTTCTTTTTCTAATTCATCACAATCTTCAACAAGAATATCAGATTCCTTTTCAAATTTTAGATCTTCAATCTTACCTTTTAATTTGTCAATAACATTCTTTGCATCTTCATACTTTCTTCTTAAGGAGTTTCTTTCATTAGTAAGCATATCAATCTGTTCAAGAGCTTCTTCAAGATTCTTGTGATGTTGATCCATATCCATAGAGATCTTACTCAAGCTGCTAAGCTTTCCTTGAATGTTCCTTCTTCGAGTAACTGCACTCTGATACCAATTGTTAGAAATAGGAAATACTGAGAGGGGGGTGAATTAGTATTTCACAAACTTTTATTTTTGCCAACTTATGGATATAACAGATTACTTTAGTGCATACAAAGATTATCAAGCTAATTAACAGACATAGCAGTAAATAGAAACAACTCATAACACATGATATGTTCTTGAGGAAACCCTGGCCAAGGGAAAACCCTAGTGGGGATGGTACCCACAAAGATCACTAATCAAAAGTATCTTGCTAGGGATATTGGACCCTGCTAAGAGTCTGTTTACTATGTATAGTAGATCTGTCCGAGTTAAAGGACTTTAGGCCTTGTTAGAAGCCTTAACCTTGTTAGGAGTTAGATTACAAAACCTGATCACCAACTGAGCTCACTACTCAAATAGGTAATACAAAATGTTTCTGACTATAATATGGTACTCCTTACAACTTCACATCAATAGCCTTTGCTGCTATCACAATATACAACTTTCACAAGTTATCATTTTCTTTCTTTTTACAAAAATATCATACTCATTACATTTCAAGTATGCCTAATATATGAGTCATTAGAGCTAATAAATTCATATGGTCAGCTTCCAAAATCTTTATCCAAGCGTAAACATCTAGGATGTCATCCCTTCATAATGTTACGTCATTATTTTGACAAGAAAAATAATCCCTTAACTCTTTCACTAATACTGTCTCCAAAATTGTCTTTGGTAAACTTCGAATAACTTCATCCGTACTGCTCCAAAATTTATGTGCACTGAGGTGGGGTATCCTCATACTCTATAGAAGCTTCAGTTAACTGTGCAAACAAAAATATTGCTCCAGTGGATGTCGCCAACTAAATCTTCATCGGGTGATCGCCATACTTGCATTCCAGATTCTACGCTCTTAGTAGAGATCATATGTTGTCATAATGACAACATCTATGCATCCACATTAGCGAAATTGCCAACATATATATATATATATATATATATATATATATATATATATATATATATATATATATATATATATATATATATATATATATATATATATACACATATACATATACATATACATATACATATACATATACATATACATATCTATGTATGTATGTATATATATGTACATATATATATATATATATATATATATGTACATATGTATATATATACATATCTATGTATGTATACATATATATACATACATACATATGTGTGTGTGTGTGTGTGTGCATCCATACATACATACATACATACATATATATATATATATATATATATATATATATATGTATGTATGTATGTATGTATGTATGTATGTATGTATGTATGTATACACATACATACATACATACATACATACATACATACATACATACATATATATATATATATATATATATATATATATATATATATATATATATATATATATATATATATATATATATTGTTAGGAATTCTCTCAACAGATAACTCAGAGGTGGGGGGCTGAATCAGTTATCTACCAGATTTCATTCTTTGTCAAATTAAGTATAGAAGAGCATTAAGCATAAACATAATATAAGAACACTTAACACAGCACCACAATTTTGGTTATGGGGAAACCCAAATAGGTAAATATTTTGGTGGGAATTAACACCCACTAATAACTACACTAGTGCATTTGTGAGAAATAGGGACTACTGAAGGGGGGGGGGGGGGGGGGGCTATGAATCAGTATTGTACAAACTTTATCTTTTGCCCAATTATGGATATAATAGATTTTCTTAACACATGCATAACATAAGAAGCTCAACAACATGCATAGCACTAAAACTAAAGAACTCATAACACATTATTTGTTTTCGAAGAAATCCTGGCCAAGCGAAAACCCTATTGGGGATGGTACTCACAAAGATCCACTAATCAAAAGTATCTTGTTAAGGATGTTTACCCTGTTAGGAGTCTATTACATGTATATAGTGTCTCAGTCCTGATTAAGGGACTATAGGCCTTCTCATAAGCCTCAACCCTGTTAGGAGTTGGCATTACAAAAAGTGATTACCAGATGAGCCCACTCTCCAAACAAGTAATGTACAATATTTACTGATTACAAAAGTAGGTCAAGGTACATAACCTTATACTACTTGCATCAATATCTCTTTACTACTCTTTCACTATCGCTATTACATATACATCATATATCTCGCATCATATCACTACTTCTAATATCCTTCTTACAATTTACAATTACATTTATACAAGTTATTAAGGCTAATAACTTTTCAGTCAGCTACCGTATTACAAAATAAATTTACCCAAGGGTTAACATCTAGGATGTCATCCCTTTATATTTTTAAGTCATTATTTTGATAAACAAAATAATCCCTTAACTCTTTTTCAATTCTGTCTTCATATTCTGTCTTGTCGGCTTAACATTGTCTTTAGAAAAATTGTTATAACTTCTTCCGTACATGTCGTACTAACTTGCACTCTGAGATGAGTCTTTAATAGTCACCATAGAGTCTGTGTTCAAGTGCACAAGTATTGCAATTACTCCCATCAACATCACAGACCAAAACTATCTTCAAGTTCACTGGTAAAAACACATTGTTTCATACTTAGATAATTTTTCATTGCGCTCTGACATACTAGCTCTCTGAACTTTGCAATCTTCATGTAGATCATATTTTTCCATAATGACAACGTCTATGTAGCCAACTCAGCCAAATTCTCAACAATCTCCCCCTTTGTCATTGGTGCCAACATATGAGAAAATTGGCTAAGTCTTACAACTTCAAAATCTCAAAATTGTGGCCATAATACAAAACATATATATAGTATCCTTATGACTTTATTAATACTTTCGATATACTATACTCCCCCTAAGAGTATTTATCCTCATAAAATTTTCTACTATATATCTCTCCCCCTTTGACAACAATGACAAAAAAAAGGTAACGAATGTAACAAAACTATGTTCACAAAAAGGTTATACCTTAATTTAATATTGCAAAGCCGGTAGGCTTGCAACACAGTATGCAAAATTGATCTTCATAGCCTCTAAATCTTTCTCCCATGATTTCTTAATAGAATCTACCACACTGAGTAGTGCACATAATCCATAAGATGCTATCTCACATGCTTGGAGATTCTCAAAGCTAAACTTTTGAAAAGATGTCTTAGCTAAAATACATTCTTCCAATTGCCCTTCAATAGTGCTCAAGTTTATAGAAATGTGTTCTCTCAAAAGAGTGAATTTCTTCATTTTCCTATCCTTTTCATCTTGCAAAATTTTGATCTCATCATATATCTTATAAATTTTTTGCTCAACATTAGATACCTTTACATTGGGGCTTGAAAGAAGGTTTGTTTCATTCTAAATTTCTACTTCCTTCATCTTCATCTTCTAATCTTCCTCTGCTGCCAAGTTTTCTGATTTTGTACACTGAATGTACAAGGATTTACCTCTTTCTAAATTCTTCCTCAAGTCCTTTATATAGATATCAAGGTTATTGATATCATTCCTGATATTCTGACTGATGTTCAAGAGTGTTTTGGCCTCATAAGTTACATGAGCTTTCACTTTTTCTATATCAGATAAATTTGTAAACTCATTATCAAAAGTGTTCATTACTTCCTTTCCTATTTCTAGAGGGTCATCTTTTGCAATCTGTGTAGTAATAATGCCTTGTAATTTCTCAGTAAGCTCCTTCAGGCATCCTTCAAGACTCTTTACTTTCTTATTCTTTCCAATGATCTTGTGCAAAGATGTGATCAATTCCATCTAATCATTATCATCTACTTCCTTTCCCAAATTCTCAATCATAGAGCCAATCTAAGTTTTCTTGCTAGTCTCAGGTGTAAGACTGATATCTTCTTGAGTGGGAATAGGTACTATTTTTTCTATCACTTTAAGTTCTACAACTGTGGTCTCTTTTTTCTCTTCTCCTTTGGTAGTCTCCTATTCTTCAAAAGCCGAATTGTCAACAATGTTTTCAAGATTCTTGAATAAGTTATCATCACTATCCAAGGTGATCTTAGTTCCTTCTACATTCATGACTTCATCCTCAATGTTTATGGCTAGTGGAGAGGGAATGTCCTCTTGTTTCGCTTCTTCTACTACTTGATCTTTGGATTCTGCTGCAATTGATGATTCTCCAACATTCTCTAACATTACCTTAATGATTTCTTGCTTTGTTTCTGCATTAACTTCTTCATATCTACCTTCCATAATCTAAATGGTTCTCTTCTTAGTTCTCAAATGGGTGCTTAAAGCTTTCATAATCTGATTCAAGTGTACTTCATCTTTTACAACACAAAGATTTCTTACAAGTTTTCTCTAATAGCTATGTCCTCTTTTGATGCTCTCTTCTTCCTATTTACAAGTTTATTGTACAAGTCATCAGGTATCTTACCCTGAATTGTATCAAACTTCTTATTAGATAGAATCATATGCTTTACCACTGCATTTTGTAGATTTTGATTTTTTGTATAATCATAGATCATAATACTTATTCATATTTTTTAAGTCTCCATCTTTAATTAATTGCTCATTAACCTTCTCAACTCTAGGTTTCCAAGTTTTCTTCTTAATAGAAGTGTCATCATCTTTGATTTTTGCAATTTTCCTTGCAACTAGTGGCACCAAATTTTTATGCCTCTTACCTGGTCTAGTAGCACTCTCTTTTACTCTTTTTCTAGGTGTGGAGGAGGTGGATCTAGTGGATATCCTTGCTTCTTGATCCTTCTCTATTTCTTCCACTTTCACCTTAACTAATGTTTCCCCTTATTGTACTACAATTGATGATAGAGGTGGAATAGAAAAAACCTTTTTTTGTCCAATATCTCTAATTGTTGTTGTTTTTTGCTTGGCTACCAAGAATTCATGCTTAGTCATCCTTGTATCTTTTAGAATTTTCTTGATAGTACTCAACTCTTTTCTTTGACTGCTTCTCTTCAAGTAAGGTCTTTGCGGAGTTGAAGTTATCCTCAAAGTTTCCAAACCTATTATAGTGAGTGTCCAACTTGCACTTAAGTAAACTACTCATGTATTCTTCTATCTCTACCTCATATCTCTCATAACCAAGAGGGTCTATGAACTCTGTTCTAGGTTCTACTACTTCAATGTAAGTAAAGTCAGTATCAACCATGAAACATATCTCATTTTTATACTTCTCCACAAGATACCATGCGATCCTTGATCTGCTAGACACTAAATCCTAAAATGTCTTAATTGCCAACACTGCACTCTCATTCACTTTATCAATAACATGGCTCCTATACACTTGGTTAATCCTTTCCATTGTAGTTTGGCCATCACTCTAGTCATTTCCAATGGTGTAAGGAAATCTTCTCAATAGATAAAAAACATATAAGTGATTAAGGATGAGAATCTAAACTATGTATACTTAGTCTTCTTAATCTTTTCCAAATTCTCAAATAGTTGAATTCTTAGAATTTCACACATATCAACTTGTACTTTGTCAACACACATCATATAAGTTGCATGTATCATTCTAGTTGCCATGTCATCCTCTCTTGAGTTTGCACAAAACTTAGTGGTTAGGATCTTGCACAAGTATCTGACATCATCTTGTTGAATCTTACTAATCATAATTCCTCTACCATTATAGGATGAATTTTTGTTGTCTATGACTATTTTCCTCATGTTCTTCTCATTTAAAGGAATGGCTCTAGTTTTAGATAGTCTAGTAAATTCATGAATCAAATCAGTTGTGATATCTATCACTCTATCTTCTAACCAAAACTTCCCATTATGAATTCTGCTTAGGATTATCTTAGTGCATTCTTCATTATCAAATTCATACTATAATGCATACTTAATGATCTCATTATCTTTCAAATGTTCAAATCCTTCTCTCAATGACATGTCCTGATTGTAGATCTTTTGATATTCCTTGGTGAAATCACTATCACTGATAGTCTCTAGTTTGCATCCAAGATAACTTCTAACATTCTCTAGATGTAAAACTCTATCTAGTACAGATGATAAAGCTAACCTAGGATCATCTTCCAAGGGTTCTACTAGTTCCCTTTTCATCTTTGGTCTATTTTTATCTCTGACATTGTGAATCAAAGAAACATCCATGATTTACTCTAATTCCTTAATTTATTAAAAGATCTGCCAAGTAAAATACTTCAATTTTGTGATTTAGGGCTTGCGTAGATTCAACACAAAATTCTTCTCCAAATCCTTGAAAAATGCTTCCAATCATTGCACTTTCATCTCTTTAACACTTGATTTCACTTTGATGATCAAATAATACCAATCATGACCTTTTATTAATTCAATCTCACTTAGATCTGACATCGCATTCAATTCTTTTGTCTCTTCTTTCTAAAAAGTTAATTTTGTTAACCTGCAAAACTTAAAACTTCTTATGATCTTGCAAAACATAATATTTTTCTTTGCGCTCTTAACCATAGCATTAGAACATCATATAATACCTTTCATTAACTGTGCAAGACTCAATTCATCATATATCTACTTCTACACTAATCTAAGTTCCTATTCTACTGCAATTTTTATAAATTAAGTACTTTGAGATGGGTCAGGTAAAGATTCATTCTTACCTTTAAATACTTCACCTTCCTAATTGCATTTAGTGCTGAATATGTCTCCTTGATCTATGCCTTTAACAAACTTCACTTCATCTGAATTACTACAACATCCTTTCTGACCGTTACTTGCATCTTCATTTCTTCTTGCATGATTTCTAGAGTTAGGATTGGTATGAAAAACTCTATTGTTCATTCTGTAAAACATTATTGTGTGTGAAATCTTGTTAAATATTTGACAAACTATTCCATTGTTTCCATATCTTGGTCTAGAATGATTGATATGTGATCTACAATTTCTAGCAATGTGTCCAACCTTGTTGCATCTATAACAGACTACTCCATTTCTTCTGTTCATATCTTCAGTAGGTTTCTTATCTGCATTGTTAGTATTCCTAAACATTCTACTACTATTATTATTCTCAATAAATTTAGGTTTCCTGCATTCAATAGCTCTATGTCCAAAACCATGAAAATTATAACAATAACCATTAAGAGGTTTAAATTGCTTACCTGTACAATCTCTCTTCATATGACTAATAGTATTACAAGAAAACAATCTACCTTTGAATTCTCTTTGCATACCTTTGGGTGATTCCTCTTGCTTAGGTGGTTCTTCTTCCTTAGGTGTATCTTGAAATTTTTTAATCTCATTAGACTTCTTCTCATCTATGCTTTCAAACATTTTCACATCTGGTTCCTTGCTTTCTTCATTTGCTTTAAAAGTGTTGAATCGAAGACCAGTCTTATCATAGAATGCTTTTTGATAAGATATTTGGTCATCAATCCTCTGACTAGTTGAATATAGTCTTTCAATTTGTTGTTTGGATTGAGTCAGTTCTCCTTTCATAATTGTATTGTATTTCTCAAGTTCAACATACTGCAAATTGACTTTCTCAAGTTTAGATGTTACTTTACCAAGTTTACATTTTAGTCCTTGATTTTTAGTCTTTAGACTTTCATTCTTAGATTTTAGATTTGCTTCATTCTTGCCATTTCCATCTTTCAAACTTAGCTTTAGATTTTCTATCTTTAGTTCATCTCATTTTCTTTTTCTAAGTTATCATCACAATCTTCAATGTGAATTTTAGATTCCCTTTCAGATTTTAGATCTTCCAACTTGTTTTTCAGTTTCTCAATGAGGTTCTTTGCATCATCATATTTTCTTTTCAGAGTGTCTCTTTTATCAGTAAGCATATCAATTTGTTCAAGAGTTTCTTCAAGATACTTCTGTAGATGATCCATATCCATAGAGATCTTACTCAAGCTGTTAGGCTTTCCTTGAATGATTCTTTTCTGAGTAACTAAGCTCTAATACCAATTGTTAGAAATAGGGAATACTGAGAAGGGGGGGGCGGTGAATCAATATTCTACAAACTTTATATTTTTCCCAATTATGGATATAAAAAATTCACTTAACAAATGCATAACATAAGAAGCTAAAAAACATGCATAGCAATAAAAATAAAGAACTCATAACACATTATTTGTTCTCAAGGAAACCCTGGCCAAGGGAAAACCCCAGTGGGGATGGTACCCACAAAGATCCACTAATCAAAAGTATCATGTTAAGCATGTTGACCCTATTAGGAGTCTATTACATGCATATAGTGTCTCAGTCCTGATTAAGGGACTATAGTCCTTGTTATAAGCCTTAACCCTATTAAGAGTTGGCAATACAAAAAGTGATTACTAGATGAGCCCACTACCCAAACAAGTAATGTACAATATTTACTGATTACAAAAGTAGGTCAAGTTACATAACCTTATACTGCTTGCATCAATATCTCTTCACTTTGCTTTCACTATCGCTATTACATATATATCATATATCTTGCATCATATCACTACTTCTAATATCCTTCTTACAATTTACAATTACATTTATACAAGTTCTTAAAGCTAATAACTTTACCCAAGGGTTAACATATAGGATTTCATCCCTTTATATTGTTAAGTCATTATTTTCATAAAAAAAATAATCCCTTAACTCTTTTTCAATTTTGTCTTCATATTCTATCTTGTCGGCTTAACACTGTCTTTAGAAAAACTATCATAACTTCTTCATACATGTCATACTAACTTGCGCTCTAAGATGAGTCTTCAATAGTCACCATAGAGTCTATGTTCAAGTGCGCGAGCACTGAACTTACTCTAATCAACATCGCAAACCAAAAATGTCTTCAAGTTCACTGGTAAAAACACATGGTCTCATACTTAGACAATTTTGCATTGCACTCTGACATACTAGCTCTTTGACCTATGTGATCTTCATGTAGATCATATGTTTCCATAATGACAACATCTATGTAACCAACTCAGCCAAATTGCCAACAGTATTATGATCCTTGTTAGAAGATCTTCCAACCTTGTTAGGAGTTGTTCTTTACAATGAAATAAGTATAGTGACCTGGTCAAGGGTCGGACCTTGTTAGGAGGCTTTTACAATTAACCCTGTTAAGGGTGATGACACACTATCCAAGAGCACACTACTCAAAGAGGTGAAGGTTGTAACCTTCTATTTAATAGATACACACTATATCTAGATCTTGGTGAACTACTTATAGACCTACTATCTTGAACACTTCCAATGAATGACATATACTTTCTACCTTGTCACATAGACCTTCTGTTGATGGCTCAACACTTCACACCTTTTGTTCTTCTCTTATCTTTCAACTATCTACCATACTTAGCAATCAAAAATGATTTCCTATACATATATTTCCTCTAAATGATATAAACCAGTCGGCCTATTAAAACCATCTTGAAATCATACTAGAGAATCAATACAACTCTCAAAAAACATCTTAGTTGGCTCTAATATGCACTCAACCCAAATTAGGACCACCCAACTCAATGTGAGTAGATGTGTCACTTCATACTGTCAGCTCCACCAAATTAACTGATACTTTCTTCTCATGATGAATTTCATCATGCACCTTAAAAAAAACATTCTCGACTCTTCTATAATCACTAATCAAAGCATGCATATCAAGCTGATAGGCGCAACTACTACAACAATAAAATCAATGTCAGCTCTATGAGATAAACTCAGGAAACTATGACTATCAACATGAGACTTCATAGCTCAACCTGTACTGCATATCTGATTCTGCATCCATGAACATAGTAACATATATATGTGTATAACATAAATCTAGATGTGCAAGGCTCCATTGCAACCATACTATAAATCACATACAAAACTCTACCTGGGACCTGTCATGAACACTATCTAATAAAGACTATCGTATTACTGCCTTCACTTTAAATCAACCTCTACATCCATGATATCATGCTGATAACATATATAGGAAACATATAATCACAATTGTCTCCATTAGGCTTCCATGCATGTTGCTTTCCATATGTTTTCATCAATGACAAACATACAGTTAGCACTCTAGCTTGGTACCAAATCTTTAACAATCTCCCTCTTTGGCATTGATGGCAACATATAGAAGGAAAAACACCACCAATCCAAATGTACAATATTTTTATAATATTCTCCATTTTATCAACAAAACTCCCCCAAGGATGAATCCTGCATCTCTTACTATTTTGTTCATTCTTGCTAAGTACTCACTCCCCCTTACTGCAATTATTTTATAACATTCTCCATTTCCTCATCAAAACATCCTTAAGGATGAATGCTCCATCTACTACTGTATTACTTACTATTTTGTTTTTTATGACTATATACTTACTCCCCCTTTGACATCAATGGAAAAGGGTGCCAAAAAATTAAGAACGGGTACTACTCCTGAAGTAGAGTAGTCAACCTCTCATCAATCACTGAGGACTAATGCACTCCTACAATCTCTAATCAAGTTCAAGGAAGGGGATTACTCCCAGCTTCTCCCTAAGATACTCAAATGTATCCTTAGGTAAAGGATTTGTGAATATATCTACTAGCTGATCTTTTGTGCTCACATAGTCCAACTTTACTTCTTTCTCAGCTACTTTCTCTCTTAGGAAGTGATATTTTATCTCAATGTGTTTTGTCTTTGCATGCATCATAGGGTTCTTTGTTATGTTAATAGTGCTAGTGTTTTCACAATTAATAACAATAGGATAATCAATCTGAATACCAAAATCCTTTATCATATGATTGATCCACACAATTATAGAATAATTCAATACAACTGCTACATACTCTGCTTCTATTGTTGACTGAGAGATACAATTATTCTTCTTGCTTGTCAAAGTGACAAGTCTATCACCAAGAAATACTACTCCTCTTGAAGTACTCTTCCTATCATCCACACATCCTTCCCAATTTGCATCTATATATGCATGAAGCTCTATATTATCTAAATTAGGATATAATAAACCATAGTCTATATTCCTCCCAAATATCTGAATATCCTCTTTCCTACCATGAGATGACTCTGCTTAGGTTCTACTAAAAATCTTCTAACAATACCAAATGCATTGGAAATGTCTAGTCTAGTTTGAGTAAGATATATAAGTTTGCAAATCATAGACTTATACAAGGTTATGTCTACTACTCGTGAGCCATCTTCTTTTGAAAGATTGCATTCTATTATCATAGGGGTACTTACAGTCTTGCAATCATCAATCTTGAATTTATTCAAGATCTCTTTCACATACTTAGTCTAATTTATGAATATACCTTTCTTTTTCTACTACACATTCAATCCCAAAAAGTACTTGATAGGTCGAATCATGCCAATTTCAAATTCTCTTTGCATCTCCTTAGCAAATTGTGTTAGGAATGGGAACACTAGGGGGGGTGAATCAATGTTCACTATATTTAATATTTCTATCTTACTCTTGAAACTTAACTTGATTTTTTAAGTACTGAAATAAACTTTAATGTAAACAAGATAAACATTCACAATAAATACCACCAATATGGTTACAAGGAAACCCAATTAGGTAAAAACCCAATTAGGTAAAAACCCCAGTGGGAATTGATACCTGTACACTCAAAATGTGCACTTCTCTAAGTCATTACTTCCAAGGGCATCCATGGATTGGAAACCTTGAGAAAGGAACCTATAGCTCCCAAGGCATGGAGTGCAAGGGTGTTTAGAGGGCTCTTAGCTAGAGCCATTAAGCATATAACCTTCCTAGTAGTTCATGCAATGGGAGATTCAAAGAGACAAGGGAAAGAAAGCCAATATCTTCAAGAATATTAATAAAAATACAATATAACTATGCTAGAATGAAAAATGCAACTAAGCTATGGAAATGAAAGTGTTACAAGCCATTACTAATTAAACTATGAGAACTAAGCTAGACCTTGAAAGGAAACTAAGTTAAGAATGCAATGAAAGAAACTAAGCTATAATACAAGTATGAAGACTAGAATGAGACTAGAATGAAACAAGCTCTCTAAAGCTCCAAAGTCACAAAGAAAACCTACAGCACAACATTAGCATCAAGAGTGGGATCCTTTGAATGAGAAAAGAGCACTCATTTTAAAGATAAATGGACCATAGAGATTAAGAGGCAAAATATTTGATCAAGGGTGGAGTTTGAAAGTGTGATCAATCCTTGTGCACAAATCTCCTCCAATAAGAAATAAGTGTTGACTTTTGTACCCCATGTGAGACAAAAAGGCCTTTTCTTCTTTTTATAAAATAGGAATAATGCTTTATTTGTGCAACTTAGGATAAGAGGAAAGTGGGGGCTTCTTATTTAATAAAAGGGTAGGGAATTCCTTTTAATTAAATAAAGACTTAGGATAAAATGGTCAATCCATAGAATATAATCAAATAAATGATAGAATTAAGATTTGATCAAGGAAATTGATTTAATTTGAAAATATTAAAAATATTGCAAAGCATTGATTCAAGAAATTTATAAGTTGAAGAAATGGGCCCAAAGTCTGGGCGACCATTTTAGGGTGGATACATTTTCCCCTCTTTCACTAATGTGAGATTGATTTGGGATCACATGTAGTCAAAGAATGAAGTTAAAATGTTAGATCGATTTGGGATCACAAAACAACCTAGACATGTGTTTGACAGATGGGAACACATCAGGACAAAGATAAGTTGATTGAAAAAGACAAGGCCAACACCCCTGTAAATAGGTAATTGTGAAGTCTAAGATAAGAGATAAGAATCTCAAGCAAGGTTTGATAAAACTGAATCAAGAATTGAAGTTTGATAGGTACTGCCCCCTCATGATCAAAATCAAAATGAGATAGAGGAGAAATAGTAAATTGATAAATTTGATCAAATCACTAGAAATCATAATCGAGGATGAAAGATGATAGAATAACCATCAAGTAGTGAAGATATGCCCCAGTTTAACTAGGTTTGACTAAGAAAGATATAGGATAAAGATAAAGTCAAACCTTTGAGAGATGAATGAAAGACTAGGGGAGTGAGATAGATGGGGATGAAGAAATGAAGATGCCCCAGCGAAGATCAAAGAATCCAGCCTCAAATGGTCAACCAACTATGCAGAAGAAGGAGAAATTTTAAAATACAATTTTGACTATCAAGATGAGCTTTGATTTCAATTTTGATCCTGAAAATGGATCGAGGATGTTTAAATTAGCTAGGGGTGCAATTTTTGGAAAATTTTTAGATGTTTTGAAAATTAGGTCAAAAAGTCAAAATGCTATATAAGGGGTAAAAAGGTCATTTTCAAATTCATTTGTCTTATTGTGATTTTGAGAACTTTGAGAGATCAGAGAGAGATTATGGCTCAACAGGCAGTGATTCTCATCTACACACATTGATTGGAGCATGGTTAGTTGCACAACTAACCTCCTCAATATGGTGCCCTGGTAAGTTTTCAAAACAAAAACTAGCCATTTGAGTCATTTATTAAATTTAAAACATATTTTTAAAGTTTTCAAATTATATGAATGTGAAACTTCGTACGATACTTTAAAAGTATTGCAAGCCTATTATACATTATATTGTGTGATACTTCTGATGGCCACAAAGTGTTGCACGACCGTCTAGGAAAGTATCACATGATCCTAGATGAAATGTCATGCGACATGGGAGGAACTATCACACGAGGTGAAAATATCACATGATACAATATGAAAAAATAGTATCGCACTAGTATAATAAGAATTATCACATGCTTTTAATTTGAACAATATAACATGGGCACAGATAATTTTTGCATTTGATATTACTTGTAGTCTTTTTAGTCATCCATCATGATATGTTCTAACATCTGGGTTGCGGGTTTATACCATCAGATCACCAAGGGTGGTTGAGCTACATTGTGTTCAGGATCTAGTTGGTCTAGATAGAGATGACCTGATTAGTATGGGGTTTTGGTACCTATTGGACATGCCCCATATATAGGAAAACTATGGGTTGCTGACAGCATTGGTAGAGAGGTGGCACAATGAGCACAAAACCTTCCATCTATCGACCGGAGAGTCCTCCATCACACTAGAGTACATCTACTGGATCCTACGTGTACCCAGCCATGGAGATGCAGTGAGTATAATCATGTTTATAGATGTTCATTAATGTAAGGTTTCCATATGATGAAAACTAACATGATTTTTTGTTGGCACAAGTATACTACAATGAAACTCCCATAGATGGGAGACATGCCATTAAGGACCTTTTCTAGGATGTGACCATTATTGATAGACATCTTAGCTGAGATCGGCTGATAGAGGAGTATGGTTGGTATTACCCAGTGGCATGTATCATGTGCTCAATAGTAGCATAGGCTTTGATCACTGATCAGAGCCAGAGAGTGTTCCCACTAGGCTGGGGGAGATTGGTAGTAGACTTGGTGGAAAACTTGAGATGGATGGCGTGGGGCCTAGCCATCCCAGCAGACATGTACCATGAGCTACATGAGATTATATATAGGGATGATAGATCTTGGGCATGTAGGGCCATCCTAGCTTAGTTATGGGTGTGGGAGCACATAGCCATTGTGCGACCACTAGTACAGCCTCAGGAGTGGAGACGCCCCTATATATATAGGTATATAGGATTCATCACCCAGCCTCACCATGTTGATCTTACATATTACAAGAGGCTATTGGATGAGTTGATAGCCTTTGAGTGGGGACCCTATAGGCAGTGTGAGCAATGGAGTGATAGAGATCATGAGCTTGGATACATGTTGTGCAGCTAGCCACTACTTGGTTGACATGTAGAGATCATTCAGTGTTTTGTGATCACTCGGGTATGGAGGCAGTTTGACCGTCAGCAGAGGGTGCCAGTGGAGACTACAACATATGCCAAGGTTAGGGAGGATGAGGGATTGGGCTGGTTGCTGATGATAGACTACCAGTAGATATCATAGGAGATAGCAAGGCTATGGAGAGAGCCATGGGACAACCTACCAGACATGGCTGATGTAGGTGCAGATATTGCATATAGAGCAGAGTGTCGGAGATGGCCATTTCCTAGGTTTATAGTTCCAGATGCACAGCTGAAGGTAGAAATTGGGGATGATGATGGAGGAGATAGAGAAAGTGATGCAAGGTGCTCCCCTTAATACCACAAACACATAATAGAAATAGAGAAATAACAACAATATGCAAGAATAGTAAATGGGATTCTTATTATCTCCACAAATGTGGAATTACAAACTTTCAAAATTACAATATGCAAAGGCACATGGGCATTCCCTTACAATATTTTCTAGGACAAAGCCTCAAATCAATACCTAGATCTACTACCAAGAGCTGTCCCGAACTGCCTAAGACAACACTACAACCTTCCTTATATAAGCAATTTCCACTGCCCGAGAAGGT
The DNA here is from genome assembly GCA_027943335.1 of Chamaecyparis obtusa. NCBI lineage: Eukaryota > Viridiplantae > Streptophyta > Pinopsida > Cupressales > Cupressaceae > Chamaecyparis > Chamaecyparis obtusa. The sequence continues at coordinate 59,588 of BSBK01011149.1, forward strand.
TCCAAAAATTTAGCCCTTAGGGCCAACCAAACTTAGAGTTATTTTAGTTTTCAATTTATTACATCAAAGTCAGCTCAAAATAACTTTTGAAACTCAAACAAAAATTTTGAAGGAAAATTATTTTCTGCCATTTCAGGTGACCCAACTTCCAGAGACCATAAGTCATCACCAGTTGACCTAATTGACTATTATAACCCCATTTTAGAAAGCCACAAAGTTCTCTACAAGATTGACTTGCGCAAGCACCTATCACCCAAATTCTTGACCTCATCTGGGGCCTCTAAAGCCTTCAAAACTGAGTTCAAAGTTTTTGTACCCTATTGCCAATACCCAAAATCTTCAATATCTACAAAGCTAGACATGATCTATCAATGATACTTTACTAGTAGGCTGATATGACCAAAATGAACCTCCAGGGAAGAAATTAGAACATTTTGAGATTGGATGACCAACTTACTAAAAATAGCAAGTTTCCATAAATAGTAGCTCTGCACAAGATAGCCCTTATTGAAAACAAAACCAAAAATATTTTTAGGTGATGCAAGATTTCTCTTACATCCAGGATGCTCTTGCATCAATAGGGGGGAGCAGGGGTAGGGCAAGGGTCTAGATTAGGTGGCCGAAGACAGTCACAAAGAAAGGTATCAGATGATGAGGAGGAGGAGGAGGTGAGACCAGCTCGCTAACAAGTGGATGTAGAATAGGAGCAGCCCATGAATAGGAGAGGGGAGGATCTCCATGCAAGGGTTCAGGCCTTAGAGGCCAAGTTATAATAGATGAGGATGACTATTTCCATCTGGGATTAGCAACTTCTAAATGCACAAGTTGATATAGCATGGCGGGAGAGAGAAAAATAAGATGACATTGCAGAGATCCAAAGGGAGGCAGCATGGGTGGCATATTATCATGGTCTATACATAGTAACCATACCTAAAGGACAAAGTGTGCCACTCTACTCTAAGAGGGTAGGGAGATTAGACATGGTAGGTGATAGGATGGGACCACCACCTCCACCACCACTACCTCCACATGATGGGGAGAGTCAGTCCTAGGTCTAGGACTTAGATGTACAGACATATCTTGAGACTTTGATCCAAATTTCAGATTTCATATTGTACTTGTATCATGATATATATATATATATATATATATGAGATGATTTGATTTATGATTTATCTTGTGTACTTATCTCACTTATGATGGATTTTTCAGTATTATTGTCTTGTTATATTTCTCAAATGTATGATATATGCTTATATATGCTCATGTATAGTCTCTCTCATAGATGTATCTTTAGTTCTCATGTTATGATATAGAGTCATGTTTCTGAAAATAATCTCTTTATGATGTAGATATGATGATAAGATTAACCCCTTGTGATGACAAGAAAAGGATGTGATGTAAAAGATAAGAAGTTAAAGACATGATCTAGAAAAAGAGAAAGGTGAGTGCAGCTGACCGACAAGTCCATGAAAGATGAAAGGAGAGCTCTCTCCATATGCAAAATGCAAAACTAAACTAACATGAACCTAAGAATGCAAGCTAATATGAAAATTGGTTTACTTGCAAGGTCACAAAGCCATTAGACTCTAATAATCATCATCGAGCTTTATTGATAGCATCGCAAGATCATACAATACGCACTAGTATGACCATGGGTATATGAATATGATATATATTAGATAGATATGTGGCAATCCCACCTAAGCATCAAAGACATGTAGGTTAAGATGGCTAGTGTAGTGAGGGTCCCTAAGTTTGGTATAGAAAGATTATGCTCACATCGAGACACAAGAAATTCAAGATGACTATAAGCATGCAATTGCAAAAAATAGTCAAGGATAATACATTGTAGATCCTAGTGTCAAGTGGAACAAGTATAGATGCTCATGATAGTTAAGACCAACAAAATATACCCACAAGAAGAAAATAAATAAAACATGTCCTTGTGCCCCCAATCTTCTAGTCATGCATCATCAAAAACAATTAGGGAGAGAAAACTCGTCAAAGAAATCATCATAGATAGCACACAAAGAAATAAAGTCAAACAAGTCTCAGCGAGTCAAGTGTTTAAGTGCGTGTGTGTAGGTCATAGAGTCAAACTTTGAGTATCACATCTATGAGTGAGAAATATCCCATCATTCTAGACTGCGGGTAGGACATCTAATAAGTGTTGAGAAAAACTTGATGCTAGGGAAGTGTTGAAAAACATAGTTGGGGTGGTGTTGAAAAACACCATTTGCAAGATGTCCTAAAGACTAACTCATCCAAGAGACCAAATCTAACACAGTTATGCTCCCTAGACAAAGACAAAGGCCAATTCCAAACCAAGGCAACAAGGACAAGGCATGATAGAGAAAGGCTAAGTGTCAAGGACGCATGCTAAGAAATAGGTGTGCAAAGGCCTCAAGTAGTGCATGTTTCTAGGTTTTCACCACTTGGCAGATTTTTTTATTTTTTTGATTATTTTGTATTTTTTCTACCAAGGCACTTGTTTCCAAGTTTTCACCAGGCCACTTTTTCTTCTTTTTTTTGAATTTTTTGCAATTTATTTATTTATTTTCAGGACTTTATATGATTTTTAGGATTTTTTTAGCATCATATATGAATTTCTTTTGGAATTTTTTTAGGATCAATAAATATGTATAGAGGATGCCCCCAGATAGAACAGGCATCATGGATAGAACTTCTTCAGGTGCAAGACATTGATAGGATCAGGGAGTTTCTCTCCCTCTTCACTAGATAATAAATAAGCATATGTCCCAAAAGCTGCAGTAATGATGTAAGGTCCAAGCCAATTAGGTTCAAATTTTCCCTTTTGACCTCTATGTTGTTGATTTTTAGGATTTTCACGTAGGACAAGATCTCCCACTTGGAATTCTCGAGGGTGAACCTTTTTGTTGAAAGCTTTGGACATGGGCTTTTGATAAAACCTCATATGGTCAAATGATGCTTGACATTTCTCATCTAGAAGTTCTAACTCTTGAAGTCTTATGGTGTGGTAGTCTTCATCTATAACTAGAGCTTTGAGGGAAACTCTAAGTGAAGGAATCTCATCCTCTAAAGGTAACACTACTTCAACACCATAACTAAGGCCAAAAGGAGTAGCCCTAGTAGGAGTAAAAATACTCATTCCATAAGCCCACAAAGCTAGATTTATTTGTAAATGCCAATCTCTACTATTCTTATGAACTGTTCTATGTAGGATTTTAAGAATGGTTTTGTTTGATGCCTCTGCTTGACCATTTCCTCAGGGGAAGTAAATGGAGGACCAATGTTGTTTAATCTTGAATTTCTAGTAGAGTTGTTTAAGGTCCTTATTTTTTAACTAACCTCCATTACCAGTGATAATCTCAAAAGGCACTCCATATCGACAAATGATATGGTTCAGGATGAATAGATAAACTATCTTGCCTGAGGCAACAGAAAGTGGGATAGCTTCTAACCATTTAGTAAAGTAGTCAGTAGCAGTGATGATAAATTTGTGTCCACCTGATGAGTTGGGATGAATCTACCCAACAAGATCAAAGGCCCAGTGCTGAAATGGCCAATGAGATATAGAAGGAATAAGCTCCCTACCTAGAGCATGTATCAGGTGACCATTTTTTTGACACTTTTTGCATGACTTTGCGAAAGCTACTACATCCATCTGCATGGTAGGCCCATAGTAGCCCACCCTAAGCAACCTTTGGGCCATGGAAAGACCATTGGAATGTCCCCCATAGATGCCCTCATGAATGTCAACTAATGCTTGATTGGATTCTTCCTTTTCTAAGCATCTAAGAAGTGTCCCATCTAGACCCCTCCTATACAAATCACCAGAGATAAGGGAATGTTGAGAGGCATTTTGGGTGAGGTTTCTTCATTCAGAGTGGTTAACGGTTTCAAGGATAATGCCATCATGAAGGTATGAGTAAATGGCACCATAACAGGATGACTCATGACCAACAAGGGTACATATAACATGGATTTCTTAGGAGTCATAGATAGGGTAATGTAGATCTTCCACCATTAATTCAAATCTAGATTCATGCTGCTCTAACTGAAGAAGTGAAGCAAGTATGGCCATAGCATCAACTGCTTTGTTTTCTACACTAGGGATTTGCTAAAATGTGACAAATGTGAAGTATCATCTCAAGGAATCAACCATTTTCTTGTAAGGTACCAGTTTCTCATCTTTTGTTTGATATTCTTCATTAACTTGGTTGATTATAAGCTATGAATCCCCATAGATATGCAACTCTGTGATTCTCCATTCTATGGCCATATTAAGTCCATTTGTCAAAGCTTCATACTCAAAAATGTTGTTTGTACATGGGAACAATAGCTTGTAAGACTTAGGAATCATGTACCCATGAGGAGAAGCAAACAACACACCAGCTCCAGAACCATTTTGCATAAAAGATCCATCAAAGAACATCTTCCATGTTCTCTTAGTCATGTACATGAGGTGCTCATCTAGAAAGGAAACTTGAATAGGTGTAGTATCTTGAATTGGGAAATTAGTCAATTTTTTTTCTATGGCTTGTCCTTTTATTGCTTTGTGCTCAACATATTCTATGTCAAATTCTGAAAGAATCATCATCCATTTAGCAAGTCTACTTGTAAGGCTAGCCTTACCAAGAAAATACTTAAGAGGATCAATTTTTTCTATGATGTGTATTGTGTGTGCAAGCATGTAATGTCTCAAATTTTGGGAAGAAAACACCACTGCAAGGAAAGCTTTCTCAATACTAGTGTAGTTAACCTCATATGAAAAAAGAGTACAACTGATGTAGTATATGGCTCTTTCTTTCCCCTCTTCATCAAGTTGAGCTAGTAATGCCCCCAAAGAAGATTATGTAGCTTAACCACATAGTATAAGTGGCTTCCCTGAGATATTAAGCATTAAAATACGAGGGTTTCCCAAGTATTTCTTGATTTGGTCCATGCTCTTTTGATAATCCTCATTCTAGATAGATTTAACTCCCTTATGTAAGTTTTTATTGAGAGGCTAAGCTCTATGTGCCAGCTATGAAATGAACCTCCTTATGGATTGAAGACATCCTTGAAGACTCCTCATTTGACTAATGTTTTCAGGAGGTGGCATATCCATGGTTGCTTGGACTTTTTCAAGGTCTACCTCTATTCCTTTTGCTAAAATAATGAATCCCAGAAGTTTTCTAGAGGTGACACCAAATGCATAGTTCTTAGGATTTAACCTTAATTGAAATTGTTCCATGCGATCTAGAATGACTTCTAAATCACCTAAGTGTGTGTCTCTTTTCTTATATTTAGCGAAGGTGTCATCCACATAATCTTCCATGTTCTTATGCATCATGTCATGAAAAATAGTTGTCATCACTCGTTGATAGGTGGCTCCTACATTTTTTAATCCAAAAGGCATAATGTTCCAACAATAGGTACCCCATGCACAAGTGAATGTAGCCTTTTCTTGGTCTTCAGGAGCTATCTTGATCTGATTATATCTAGATAAACCATCCATCAAGGAATAGATCTCATAACCCGTAGTCATGTCCACTATCATGTCTATATTTGGGAGTGGAAAATCATCCTTTGGGCATGCTATATTGAGATCTCTAAATTCTATGCAGATGCGAATGGATTTGTCATGTTTGGAAACTAGTACAATATTTGATATCCATTCAACATAATCAATAGCTCTTATGAATCCTACACTAAGGAGTTTTCCTAATTCTACTTTGACTAAAAGAGCTATGTGAGGATGCATTTTTCTCAATTTTTGTTTAACTAGTTTTACACCTGGAGCTATGGACAAGTGAGGCATAATAAGATTAGTGTCCAACCCTAGCATATCTAAATAAGTCCATGAAAAATTAATCTTCTTCCTTTGTAAGAACTTGGTGTATGCTTCCCTTTCTTGTGTTGACAAGGATTGAGCCAGGTGCACTATTTCGGAGCCTCATTTGTAACCAGGTTGACTACTTGTGTTGGCTTAACAAGCACTGAAGATCTATCTTGAAATTAATTTAGGAGATGATCAAGTACCTCATCATTAGGTGCCTTAGAGAGGTTTTCACCTTTGGATACATCATTTCTTTTTACTATTTTTAGTTCTAACACCGCCACAAAGTAGTTTTCACCATCAGAACTCTTATTCTTTTTTTCTTTTCTTTTTATTTTGACTAAGGTACTTGATGTCTAGATCTATCATGCTAGTATCTAGTTCACTGGTGGAAGAGACTATGGGTTCAATTGCATTCAGGTAACAAATCATCTCATAGTCATTCTAGAATGTGAAGAGCTCAAGCTCTTGATAATGTTGCGACCAATAAATGAGGTGAGGATTAGCAAGAGGTAAGTCAATGGTAGGTTCAAGGTTGTGAATACAGATGATTTCATCTCTGGTGACCAAAGAGTTGGAGTCTATCAAGTATCCTTCTAAGTTACTCAAATCAAGATTCATCCTACCAAGTGAAGAATCATCCACTAGGGCAACACGTGGGTTCCAGTCATCTAATCCTACACATGACTCATCACCTACCTTAGGAGAACTATAAGTATGGACAACATCAATGTCCATGTCAACTGTGGAAGAATCAGAGAGAGACTCCCATTCATACTCATGTGAATCTGTATCTAAATCCCAACTGGGCTGTTTACACCAAGCATGTTTAGGATGTCTTGATGTAGAGGCACTAATGTCACCAAGGGTAACATCATCTTGAACACCATTCTTTTATTGATGTTCTTTGACATGATCTTCTACACTTGATTCATCTTGTTCTAGGCTTGAAACTATTGCATGAGTAACTAGATTGTCTGAATCTCCGCAAAGGAGATTGGTGGAAGGGACCTAATCTTCACACATGTCTTGTTGATTTGTCAAATTTGGCATGTATTTCAGTTGACCTTCACTATCTGACCCATCAAGGATATGATTGGTTTTCTTGTTATGATTTGCAAATCCTAGGCCAACTGTCTTCTTAGAGTTGCATCCAAAAAGACCATGATCAAGAGGTTCAGCTCTAGCATCCAATATTTGACTGAGAGGGTGATGTCTAGGATAGCCCATCATTTTGACAAAAGTGTATCCTCTCCCATAAGCCTTAGGAGAGGGAGATAAATTCTTATTGTGCATATATGTTTCCTCTTTATAAATCCAATCTCTAATAGCCACCTCTTCTTTCTCATCTTGTATAGGCACCGAAGACTCTACAAATGTGCCAAATAAAGTCATGGCTGAAGAGGGAGGTTTCATCTCTTGTGAAGGCTTGCCATAAGACCTGGGTGAAACTGGTAGCTTTGTAAAGGAGTTGAGTTGGTACCCCCCCCATATGAAGGTCTATTGACTTGAACTTATCTTTGCACTGTGCTAGAGTCCCATTGAAATCCTCTACTTCTCTATTGAGGGGAACATGAGTCCCTTCTAAAATTGAGTTAACAAATAAGGTGTTATCCCTAGGTATAAATATTTCTACTCCATTGTAGGGGAACTTAACACACTAATGGTAGGTAGATGCCTACATCTCATGAATCCAAGGTCTACCAAGTAAGATGTTGTATGCTAGAGGACCAGCATCAACAATTTGAAACAAAATGTCTTTCTCAATAGGGCCAAGCCTAACAGGAAGAACAACCAACCCCTTCGAACTTCTTTTTGCTTCATCATAGGATTTTATGGTAATCTTATTTCTAGCATTTATAACTTCCTCTAAATAACCTAGTGTTTTTAAAAGACTCAAGGAACAAATATTGAGCCCATCACCCCCATCTATCAACACATGCCTGAAATAGGTTTTGTGAATCATGAATTCAATGTGAAGGGGGAGATTATGTGGGTGGCTCAGAGCTTTGTCATCATCCTCTAAAAAAGTGAGGTAATCAAGGCTAGTAATATGATTGACCATCTTTTGTAATTGATTGACATATAAATTGTTAGGGACATTTTCTACGTGCAAGGCATCCTCAAGGACACACTTATGTCTTGGGGACAACTCTAAGAGCTAAAAGATTGAAATCTGAGCTAGGGTTCTCTACAACTGATCAACAAGATTATAACTCATTTTGGGATCAACTACGGATTTTGTGGTGACATTCTTGGATGCCAAATTTTTTTGGTTTACTGGATGGATTGGAACTAGCTCCTCAAATGACAACAGGACCCCTTAGCACCACAATAGGTTCTTCATCAAAGATAGGAGGAGAGTCCACATCATAACCATAGGGATCCTTGCTCCTCATCATGTTGACACTTTCTTCCACAATTTCAAGCATGTTGACCACATTTTCCATAGCTGTGTAAGTGTAGTTGATCTCAGCGTTGCCATTCTTTGGTTTAGAGGTTTCCCCCTTCTCATATTTAGGAAAAGGTTCTTTGAAAGCCTTAAGATCAGCATTAGTTTTGAAACCATCCACCTTAAGTTTTACATTCTCAATAAGATCTTGGATGATATGCTTAAGTTTCCAACAGTGTTTGATATCATGTCCAATACCATTGTGAAATTTACAGAAAGCTTTCTCATCCCACCAATGTGGTTTAACATCATGAATATGATGCTTTGCAAGATCTTGAGGATGTGCAAGGTTTTTGGAAATGAGTGTTTTGAACACATCCTCATAGGAATCACCAAGCTTTGAAAATTGACACCTCTCTTTCTTGGGCTTTTCTTGGTATCTTGGCTTATGTACTTGTTGGTTGGATGTGTTGACATTCATTGCTTGAACAACACTAGATAAGTGAGGAACACCTTGATCCTTAGGTTGAGAAGAGTCCACAACTCCTTTTTTGACCACTTGCTTCTTCTTATTCCAGTGCAAGTTTTTCCCTTTGTCCTTATTAGCATTGTGGTTATTTTGACTATTGTTTTTGTTTTTGTTGTTGGTCAAAATCCCTTGTTCTTTCAAAACATCCTCAATTCTGCATGTAGTTTCGACCATGGTGTCAAAGAAGTCAAAGACCATTTTCCTCACTTCATACCATATCTCAAGAACCAAGTTGCTAATAAGGATGTCAATCTTCTCCTTTTTAGGAATGGTCCTAGAGTAGTGAGAACATTGACATCTCCACCTTTGCAAGAAAACAACAAAGGACTCCCCTTGATTTTTTTTTAAGTTACATAGGTCCAACATGGTGATAGATCTTGAAAGATTGTAAGCAAAGTGTTGGATGAATCTATGAACAAGTTCTTTGAAAGTCTTAATGGTAGGAGTTATGTTGGTAAACCATTCCATTGCTTGACCTTTGAGACTCCTTGGGAACAACCTCATGAGCTAGGAGTCATCTTGATGAAAATCAAAGCTCATAATGTAGAATTGGCACACATGGTCATGTGGATCCCCATTACCATCATACTTGTCATATTGGGGAATTTCCACCTTCCTAGGAAAATATTTCATGCTCACACCCTTCTCAAAAGGATTAGGACAAATTGAGTCAAGTGAGAATGAACTCTTAGGTGCCAATAGTTTTTCCATCATACACTTCATTTTTCTGATCTCTTCTTCTTGATATGGACTTTGCTTCTTAATATTTCTATCCACATCAAAGTTATAGGGAACTCTAGCACCCTTGTTGATTAAGCTCTCTAGGAACTTGTCTTTTTTTTTTCTCTAGATATCTCTCCACATACTATTGAAAGAGTGGTTCTTGTTGCATCCTCATGAAGTCTTAAGCATCAAAACTTAAGCTACTACCTCCATGTTGGGAACCATGATGAGCATGTTGTGATGGTTGTCTTGAGTTCCTAGGAGGTGTTTGTCTCCTAGAATGAGCATGTTGTGAAGTCCTTCTTCCTCTAGGACTAGGAGATCTTGAAGGGATCCTTGAATGCCTTCTACTTCGTGGGGTCCTAGAAGGAGTAGATGGTGGAGAGTTTTTTCCACTATTGACACCCCTATTATTGAATTGGGCATTAAGCTATTGGGCCAAAAGTCTATCTTGTTCTTCTTGAGAGGCTTTCCTTTCCAATTCTAACAAGGATTGTCTCTCCACCTCTAGGAGTCTAAACCTCTCTTCTTTTGCAGCCTATTGATCTAAAAAGGCTTTCTTTTCACAATCAATTCTTTTGAGCCTTTCACTTGTATAACTTGAAGTTGTTTGGAGTGGAGAACTTGGTCTCGAATGTTTGAACAAGTCATTGGTATATGCTACATTCACATGAGCATCACAAGGTTCATTGTCTTAGTCTTTGTGTTATGACCATTCATCTTGGTGAGCTCATCTCTTATACCTTTCTGCCCTTTGATGGGCATCCAAATATCTGGTATTGATAGGGGGTGATTCTAGTTGATTTTAATGAGAGGAATCACCAAATAGAATGTTGTCTCTATGTCTCTCAAATATGTCATCAAGATTTTTATCCATTGCTTCCCTCTCTTGTCGAGTCATGGTGTAACTCATATCCATATCTGATTGAGAAAGTGCTAAGGATGTGCTCAACTCACTAGTATTTCTCTTAGGGTTAAACCAAACTTCAAACTCGCTCCTAGGTGATTGGTCAAACATAGGCTCTTTTCCTTTACATTTTTGGCAATTTTGAATAGGGGGTAATTGGTTAAAGACTATATGAGGTTGTTTCCCTTGATTGAATTGATACCTTTTTGTAACTAACATGAAAGGAAAAGAATTTGGTGATAAGATGGCCCTAAGAAATGTTGGTACTTGTTGGCATTAAGCAGGATTGCCACTAGTGACAACACTTATTTGCATCCTGAGTGCAAACCGAGAAGAACAGTGCAAACCGAGTAGAACAGTGCAAACCGAAAAAGACAGTGCAAACCGAGAAGAATAGTGCAAACCGAGCAGGACAGTGCAAACCGAGCAGGACAGTGTAAACCGAGTGACATTATGTCTACCAAGTCACAAGTATTTACCGAGTTTGAAACTTACCGAGTGGTTAGTATGAACCGAGCCTTCACTTCTGCTGAGTGCATGATGATGCCAAGTAATGCAGGGGACGCAGAGTATCAGAAAGTCACCGAGTTAGTTTGCAGGAACCATGTAACCATACTTGGGCCGACTTAGTAGCACTTATGTTTATTTTTTAAGTTGATTTTGTAATTGTAATTAATTGTTTAGACTTGTATATAAACAATGTTGTACAAATACCAAGTAAAATGAATGTGGAATAAAAAAAGAAGAGAAAAAAAAGGTAGAAACTAGTGAATTACAAAGGGCTACTATACACAAGGAGCAATAGAGACAAATTCATCATAGAAGGTGATCAGTACATCAGCAAATCTCATTCAACAATCCAGTTGCAAAGTAAGAGATCTACTGTTTCATCCTAACAGGTGAATCAGCTTGAAATCCTTTAACCAGGTAGACTTAACAGTCTTTGTAAAATCTCTTAACTGAGTGCATACTTCATTGTATGTTTGTAAATCCTCTAACAAGGTGGATTTAGCAATCCTTATTGCTCCTAGCAGGGTAGATCATCAGAAGTGATCAATGTAAGCCTTAACCGGCCAACTTTATATTGTAGTATTAAAGCTTTGTGGGTTTCATCCCCACCCCAGTTTTACTTTCTTTTGGAAGGTTTCTAGGTAACCAAATCTATGTGTCATTGTTGTGAATGCTTTTATGTTTCATGCTTTCTATATGCAAAAGGATAAAGTGAACTATATGTTAATACATCTGATATTGAAAAATTTGAAGTTACTGATTCACCCCTCCCCTCTCAGTAACTTGGTTAATTCTTGAATATTTCCAACAATTGGTATCAGAGCTATATTGGTTCTCAAGATAAAGCTTAACTAGCTTGAGCAAAGATCTAGGACAATGGAGGTATTCAAACTGAACAAGGTGATTGAAAATGAAAAGCTAGATCTGGAAATGGCCATAGCTAAACTTAAAGAAGCAAAAGAACATCTTTCCCAATCCCTAAGAAGAAGGAAGGAACTTGCAAATCAGATGAATGATCATAATTACATTGAGGAAAAGATTGAAGATCTTTTTCCCTCAAATGGCTCAGATGAAGCAAACAATGCTGTCAAAGAACTCCTAGAAAATAATGGGTCTCTGCAAGAAGAAGTGAGAAAATTAAAAAGAGAACAAGAACTACACACAACAAGATTTTGTGAGATCTTAGAACAAAGAAACAAGTTGAAAGATGAATTAGATGGAAGGAACAATGAAGTCCAAAATAAAACCCTTCAGCTAGAAAACTTAATTGATCAGATTTCCCATACAAATGAGGAAATTCTGACTCTAAGATCAGAAATATAAAGCACAAGAGAAGAACTAAGATTTGAAAAGCAAATCAATCTAAGATTGGTGGATGACCTAAACATTGAAAAAAAAATCAATGAAAGAATGATGAAGAACCAAGAAGACTTAAATCAGCTACATGATCAAAATCTTCATAGGAAAAAAGGAAAAGCAGGACTTGGATACAAAGGAGAAGGTGAATCTTCTAAGCAAGGTACTCAAAGGAATCAGAAACCTACTTGTAATCATTGTGGAAAAATAGGACATACTTCAAATAAATGTTGGAGCAATGAAAAAGAAGAATTCAATGGAAAATGCTACAACTGCAATCAGCATGGTCACAAAGCAAATGAATGCAAGGAAAAACCAAGATTCAAAGGTAATTGTCACAAATGCAACAAACAAAGTCACAAGGCATCTGAGTGCAGATCCAAAACATTCAATCTAGTAGAACAAATTATGAAAGCAATGTTTGGATGGGATTACAACACTTGGTGTAGATGTCATTACTGTGGAGAATATGGACACATTGGCATGAACTACATAAAACATCATCTAAGGAAAAGAGATACTACCATAAGATGTTTCAAATGCACTAAACTCAGTCATATAGCCAAAACTTGCATGAATGCTAGTGAAGTTGAAGATGGAAAGAAGAATGAAGCAACTAAGATCAAGAAACAGATGAGACAACAGTGGATTCCTAAATCTACCGAGCAAACCAGTCCAAGTAATGGAATGGGTGGCTCTACCGACTCAAACTAAATTCCCAAGAAAGCACTGGAACTATATTCTCATAGACAAATTTCAAGCAATTCCAGAACTGAATTAAAAGAAAGATCTAAATTGGCATACAAGATGCAATAAGATCACAGGAAGGTCGGTATCAATTTTCACCGAGCAAGGTTAGGAGCTATCTAATATGATTACCGAGCGAGGTCGGAGCAATATGAATTCTCAAGTTCACCAAGTTGCAAAGTCTTTACCAAGCAATTAATTCATAGTGGGTGACAGTCTGTCAGAATTCATACCCTAATTTCTACTAAGCATTAATGACAGAGTTGTAAACAAAAGGCAAGAAATCAAACTCATTCTTCACCGTGAACTTTAGCATTTTGAGAGCAGAAAATTTCTAGAGCAATCAAGAAATTCAGATACTTTTGTGAAAAGAATTCTCTGTGAGCTACCATGGCATCATCCAGTGCTTCAGTGAAGAAAGGAATAGAAATGATAATCCAAGGGGAATGGAGAGCACCAGATTTCAAAATCGTGCCCGTAATTGCAGCAACCCTAGACCCGAATGGAGCTCAATCTCAGATTCCTCCTAAGGTACTACTTGTTAATGATATTCACAATCATTTCAATTGTGCAATTCAAGAGATGGGAAACCTAGAGCTAGATATTGTGCGTGAGGAACTGTGTGCGAATGGTGTTCTAAAACCCGAGCACAAACATTTGGAAAACAAGGGATTAGTTCACATTACACATTTACCTTGAAACTTTTAGGAGAAATGGGTTAGATAAATTCTCAGCCATGTACACGAAGGCAAGACTTGGCTTGAGCAACCCATAGAGATCACTAAGAAGATGATTCACCAAATCACCGGTCTTCCCATGTTAAACAAAGTTAAATCTACCAAAACCCTAGGTCGGCCGGAGCTAGAGAAGAAAACCCTAGCCGAGTGGGATGATAGAGGCATGAAAGTAAGTAGCATTACTGATGCTGAACTAAAGTTTGGAACACACATCATTGCTCATAAAATATACAGTTCAAGTCGGCAGAATAGTGTTCCCTGTGAAGCCATAGACCTAGCATACAAAGTGGTAAAGAATAATTTATCATTTGACCTTGCAGATTTATTGTTAAAATAGTTTAACAAGAACATGGAAAGCATTCAAACTTCCAAAAACAATCCATGTAAGTTTGGATCTCTACTAGTCTGTTTATTTTTCTATGTTCAGAAATTCTTCCCTTCCAAAGGAAAAGTAGTATGGAGAAAGGATGTGCCAATTCTTTATGAGATAAATGAATATATTTCAGAAATGGGTGAAAATTTTGAGAACATCATGGATAGTTATTTTGAGTCTTTCAAGGAGAAAATGAACGACAGATTCTGGATTCCACAGAAGTTGGTGGAGGATTATAAGGATGATATTTGTTTCATGGTGGACTGTGACAAAGTATACATTCAAGCAGCTAAACTGAGGATTGTACATGTGAAACCTCTTCCTTATGAGGTAAACATTGATGAAACAAAGAATATCATTGAAGCCCTCCTTAATCAGCCTGTTGATCCCAAAGCTCCATATTTTGGGACATATGAAGAAGCAAAAGTGAGAATTGAATTAAGTATAAAGCTTCCATAGGTAGTAAATAAAGGAAAAAAGAGGATAGCCAAAATGAAAATGCTAACTGAGGGTAGAGGAGAAGACATTGAAGAAGAAGAGAAAAAGGATGAGAAAATAGACGAACCAGAACCTGCAAAGAAGAAAGGAAAGGTATTCATCACCAAGGTACCTAAGCCTCCCACTGTCATATTTACAAGGAGAAGTGCAAAGGGTAAGGCAGACAAAAAGGACAAAGATATAATATTCAAAAAGCCTCCTCTAACCCTTCAAGAGAAGATCAAACTTTTGAGAGAAGGAGCTGGAGTAAGTAATATAAAATCTTTAAAATATGAAATAAGATCGGAAACAGAACAAAAGGAGATTGAAGATGCTGTCATTGAAAAGATGGGACAGTGGAAATACTCTCCTGATGAAATAGCCCAACAGATTCCAAGAGCTTTATTAGATCAAATAAAAATGAGATGGGCCAATGCAAGGCAAACTGTAAAAGACATATTTGATCAAACCCTGAAACAGTTAATGCTGAGCTTGAAAAATGATGAAATAAAGAAGGCATTGAAGGAGAATGAAAATAAGATGACACTGAAGTTCAATACTTGTTTAATTCTGATTAACAATATTGAATCGGTTGTGAAGAGTGCAAATGCCACATGAAAGAACATATACCATCTTCACCAACTGAGTACTGAATCAGTTATAATAAAAGACATTGAAGATGACAGTGATGAATAGGAAGAAGCCACTGAGGTAGATGATACCATGAGGATAGTGGCAGAAGTCATTGCATCACTTCCTACCTCTCCAGAAAAAGTTGCTACATCTAGCCCAGAGACATCTTCAAGCATGGTTGTGACAACTTCAACATTTGTCCAATCACCTATAGCAACAACAGAAGTAACTACCATTTCTTCTACCGAGTTGCAGTCTCCTATTTCATCAACCTTTCTAGCAGTAAGTATTCCAATTTTTGATTCTACAAGTGTAAATACTTTAAGTTCTCCAATAGATAGTATACCATTCTTTATAGCCAGTCCTACTATGTCTACTATCACTACTACTAAGGCATTAAGTACCATAATAGATAAGCCTAAGGCTCAACTGAGTATAAGATTTTTGGGTAAGAATATAGTAGAGGATATAGACCTAGATGAGGAAATAGAGATTCCAACATTGGATTTTGCAAATCTATAAGTGGATCAAATGCAAAATATAGGTGAACTCATCCAAAGGAAAGCAAAGAAAAAGAAGCTTAAAGAGGAGAGAGACAAGGAATATAAAATCATTAAGGATGCTAAGGACATTTTGTCAGAAGCATTAGGTATTAAAGTAGACTCCTCTCAACATGTTTTGTTACAATTAGCAGAAGCGGTAAATAAGTACAATGAGGATTCATCTGGGATAGAAAAGTTAGCTGAAAAAGCTGAGAAGAAATTCCACAATAAAGTGCTTGAGCACATTGCTCAGCACATAGCTATTAATCAAGAAGAATTATCTTCAATTTTGACAAACATTGAATCTTCCTATTCGAATGTTACCTCTCTTTTGGCCAAACTATGCAATGTTGCCGAGTTCACCAAGGATGTCAAGGATAAAATGAATAAAATTGATGAGGATTTGAAGATTAGCATACAGAAGCTGCAACTTGAACCAAGTTCAAACTCTGCTCATCACATGAAAATCTCATTCCTATCAAATATGTAGTCAGAACTACTGAAAGAAGACACAAGGATCCGGTCCACACTGCTAGACATTTAGAACATGATCCTTCCCATCATGAATACAATGTATAAGCACATTGAACATTCCAAAACATTAATTCATGACAATCAGTTCTCAATAGTAGATCACATGATTGCACTCTCTGCAGAAGTCCAAATTGCAATCCAAACATGCAAGATTCTGCAAGAAAATTGGGACAGAACTCTGGCATTGATAATGAAGGTACATTCTATTTTTCTATCAAATTTTGGATTCTCCCTGTAAAAAACTTGTATATACACCTTTGGCATTATCATCAAAAAGGGGGAGATATGTATAGAAGAAAAAGTTAGTGCATTGAAAGGGGGAGATAATTTATAAAGCCCTATGACAAAGACAAATTTTGAAAAATCAAAATAAATCTCAGCATGGTTCATGTATATAAGTTTTGGGCAATAAGTGTTTTTGTCACTAACGCCAAAGGGGGAGATTGTTGGCATTAAGCAAGATTGCCACTAGTGACAACACTTATTTGCATCCTGAGTGCAAATCGAGCAGAACAGTGCAAACCAAGCAGGACAGTGCAAACCAAGCAGGACAGTGCAAACCGAGTAGAACAATGCAAACCGAGCAGGACAGTGCAAACCGAGCAGGACGGTGTAAACCGAGTGACATTATGTCTACCAAGTCACAAGTATTTACTGAGTTCAAAACTTATTGAGTGGTTAGTATGAACCGAGTCTTCACTTCTACCAAGTGCATGACGATGCTGAGTAATGCAGTGGACACCGAGTATCAGAAAGTCACCGAGTTAGTTTGTAGGAACCGTGTAACCATACTTGGGCCGACTTAGTAGCACTTATGTTTATTTGTTAAGCTGACTTTATAATTGTAATTAGTTGTTTAGACTTGTATATAAACAATGTTGTAAAAATACCAAGTAAAATGAATGTGGAACAAAAAAAGAAGAGAAAAAAAGGTAGAAACTAGTGAATTACAAAGGGCTACTATACACAAGGAGCAGCAGAGACAAATTCATCACAGAAGGTGATCAGTACATTAGAAAATCTCATTCAACAATCCAGTTGCAAAGTAAGAGATCTACTGTTTCATCCTAACAGGTGAATCAGCTTGAAATCCTTTAACCAGGTAGACTTAACAGTCTTTGTAAAATCTCTTAACCAAGTGCATACTTCATTGTATTTTTGTAAATCCTCTAACAAGGTGGATTTAGCAATCCTTATTGCTCCTAGCAGGGCAGATCATCAGAAGTGATCAATGTAAGCCTTAATCGGCCAACTTTATACTGCAGTATTAAAGCTTTGTGGGTTTCATCCCCACCCCAGTTTTACTTTCTTTTGGAAGGTTTCTGGGTAACCAAATCTATGTGTCATTGTTGTGAATGCCTTTATGTTTCATGATTTCTATATGCAAAAGGATAAAGTGAACTATATGTTAATACATCTGATATTGAAAAATTTGAAGTTACTGATTCACCCCTCCCCTCTCATTAACTTGGTTAATTCTTGAATATTTCCAACAGGTACTAAACTAACATAGTAGAAGTATTCAATTGTCCAAAATAGATATGGTAAGATAGAAAATTGCAAAAGGTATAAACCAACATTGCCACAGAGGTTCCCAATCAATGAATAAGTATCATAACACATATGGATCAGGAGGATGGTTTACCCAAATTATATTTGATTGAAATTGAGTTTGGGTGGAAGTGAATTGGACAAGAGACTACTAAGACTCTCTAGTGTGTTATCAAAGAATCCAAAGGTTGGTCTTTTCAACAAGGGTGATTTCTAACTTATCAATTCCAAGCAAGGTCACTTGTAAAATCAAAGATTACTAATCAAAGGGTCAAAAGACAAAAATCCCAAGTGTAAATAGGGTTCCAATAATGGGACAAATAACCTAATCTGACCTAAATGAACTAAAGGAGACTGGAAATAGGACACAAACTAGTAAGACAACAAGATGACTCTATGTGATGGTTCATAGGGTATTGGGACAATATAATTTTTCAAGATGATATTTCGCACAAAGGTCATGTGATGGTTTCCAGGTAGTTGATGCTATGATATCCATGTAGGTGGTGCTATATTCATCTAGTATCATATGATATTTAACCAGTGAGTGTGGAAATCTCAATTTTGAAGGCAATTTGGCCAAAGTTGTAGGTTGATAAGCTTAATTTCTCAATTTCAAATGCAGTAATAGTAGAAAATAGATAGGTTTGCAAATAGTAAGTGATCAAACATGTCATAAAACACCTGAACAAGGGCAAAAGCAACCTTGTCAAGATATGCAATTGGGATATCAAAGCAAAAAATCCTATGAACACTACCGTGATGTTTGATGTTCGAGAATGTTTACATGGGTAGATCACAATGAAGACAATTCAAGCACTTACTAGCCTAGAAAGATGAAGGCTCAATACTCAACAACTTGGCCCACACTTGATGTCCCATCACCTCACACAAAGTCATTGCCCATAATAGATATTGGCTTTGTGATGGAAGTGCCAATAACACAACCAAAGGAACACAGATGGTGAGTAAAATCTTGGGGTGATCCGAGTTATTCCACTAGGATTAATCCTTGCACCAAGATGTTGAGCAGAAAAATTGGGTAGCTTCTATCTATGGTTTGTAATAAGGTCTTCCATTCGTAATACCCCTCTTTCTCTCTAAAGGGACTCTTTACCTTGCAGCAAGTAACAAAAATCATGGCCACAAGAGTACCTTAAGCATTCTTGCTTAGCATTTTCATCATGGTCATAATCCCACAAGTACTCACACCAAGCAAAGACAAGTACTACATCTACCAAGGTTTTGTGTCCTTCATAGGCTTGAGTTTATAGTGGGTTGGAATAGCCAGGTATTAGCTTGTCCCCACTTGGGCTGTTCCCCTTGATTGCTCAAGAGTAGGCCCACTAAAGGATTCTAAACTAAAAAAAAAGTGGATTAACCTTTGAGGGTCAAGATTTTTGGTTCACCTTAAGGGTGAAGAGCATACTCTCCTATCTCAAAAATCTTTCCCAAACACACCAAACAAAGTTCAATTAGCCCTCTTGCTTTTGAAATCTAAAGATGGGTCAAGGTTTTTGGTTCACCACAAGGGTGAAGAGCATACTCTCCTACCACCAAAAGACTCTAATAACAAGATATTAAGTGACTAAGAGAAAAAAAAAAGAAAAGAACTAGTATATGACACACTTAAAAATGAAAGCCAAGAACAAGCACTTGATTGTTTTTATGCTTTGGGTAGCCCTGCAAGAAATATTAGTAGCCCTTGTGCATTTGAAGCTTTGACATGTGTTCTTTTAGCAAATAATGCAAGCAATTAGGGCACACCTAAAAACACAACTTGTTAGGCCCACAAAGGTTAGCTCAATAAAACCAGGTATAATCTACAAATGAAGCTCTATCCTAACACAAAAAGTCAAAACTAGCAAGCAAACAAATCCAAATCTTGCAAAGAAAGAACCAAAATTAGTCACTGGCAGGCCTAGATGATAGTTAAGTCAGAAAATGTTTTGCACAATACTTCACAGTATAGCAGTGCGATACTTTTGTTCTATATGATAGTTCATACTGTATCCAGGTGATAGAATATTGTATGGTTGCGCGACAGAGTCCTGTATGGTCGCATGATACTTTTACTGGAAAAGTATCACATGGGTATGTGAAGAATTGTTGTATGATACTGGAAGACCATCATATGATACTCTATCAAAGAAAACAAAAAAAAAAGCCAAAAAAACAAGCTAATAGTGATGAAAAAAAAGTGTGAAAATGCAAGAAAATAAAGGCAAAATAGAACTGTACTACCCCATAGTGGGCACCAAAAATG
Organism: Chamaecyparis obtusa; assembly: GCA_027943335.1. Classification (NCBI taxonomy): domain Eukaryota; kingdom Viridiplantae; phylum Streptophyta; class Pinopsida; order Cupressales; family Cupressaceae; genus Chamaecyparis; species Chamaecyparis obtusa. The sequence goes on from BSBK01011149.1 coordinate 79,671, forward strand.
TACACTCAAAATGTGCACTTCTATAAGTCATTACCTCCAAGGGCATCCATGGATATGAAACCTTGAGAAAGTGACCTAGAGCTCCCTAGGCATGGAGTGCAAGGGTGTTTAGAGGGCTCTCACCTAGAGCTATTAACCATATAACCTTGCTAGTAAACCATGCAATGAGAGATTCAAAGAGATAAGGGCAAGAATGACAATATCTTCAAGAATCTTGATAAAAATGCAATGCAACTATGCTAGAATGAAAAATGCAACTAAGCTATGGAAATGAATGTGTTACAAGCCATTACAAATTAAGATATGTGAACTAAGCTATAACTTGAAAGGAAACTAAGTTAAGAATGCAATGAAAGAAACTAAGCTATAATGCAAGTATGAAAACTAGAATGAGACTAGAATGCAACAAGCTCTCCAAAGCTCCAAAGTCACCAAGAAAACCTACAACACAACATTAGGATCAAGAGTGGGATCCTTTGAATGAGAAAAGAGCTCTCCTTTTAAAGATAAATGGACCACAGAGATTAAGAGGGAAAAGATTTGATCAAGGGTGTTGTTTGAAAGTGGGACCAATCCTTGTGCACAAATCTCCTCCAATGTGAAAGAAGTGTTGACTTTTGTGTCCCATGTGAGACAAAAAGGCCTTTTCTTCTTTCTATAAAATAGGAATAATGCTTTATTTGTGCAACTTAGGATAAGAGGAAAGTGGGGGCTTTTTATTTAATAAAAGGGGAGGGAATTCCTTTTAATTAAATAAAGACTTAGGATAAAATGGTTAATCCATATAATATAATCGAATAAATGATAGAATTAGGATTTGATCAAGGAAATTGATTTAATTTGAAAATATTGAAAATATTACAAAACATTGATGCAGGAAATTGATAAATTGAAGAATGTGGACCAAAGTCTAGGTGACCATTTTAGGGTGCATACAATGCCCACTAAGAACTACACTAGTATCTTGTGATCCTTTTTAGAAGATGTACAACCCTATTAGGAGTTGTTCTTTATACTACTTTTAGTACAGTGACTTGGTCAAGGGTCAGACCCTATTAGGATTCTTTTACAATAACCCTGCTAGGAGTGGGGACACACTATCCTAGAGCTCACTTCTCAAGTGGTGGAGGCTACAACCTTCTGATCTTAGATACACACTATATCTACTGGATGAACTGGTGTTCTGACACTGCTTGTCTAATCAATTACTTTGATGGGCTCATGCTTTAGCCCCTTGTAAAGCTCTAATACATTCTAAATTCTCTTCGCATACTTCTTCTCTTCTTATCTTATCTCTATAGCCACTTCCATGCTTTATTAAAAAGGTGCATCTAATATTTATATGTGCTACCAAAATAATTAACTAGGTCAGCCTATAACTGATTACATACAATGCTTCCCAGTGAATTGGCTTAAGAGTGTTTACAAAAAAAGATGTCTACATGTCTACAACCTAATTACAATAGGTGTATAGCCTTTACAAAAAATTATTATAACTGCTAATCAAAATAGTAATAGTTAGTTGCATACTCTGTTCTATTTTGGCGTTCACTCGCTGTACCTCTTCAACTATCTACATCTTTGTCATACTGTCTTATCTAATCATGCACTATTAGACTTAGCATGAATACACACTTACCATCTTAACTTCAAGGGCACATACCATAACTCGGTCATATGCACATGTGTTGATGATCTAATCTACTGGTGCACTTCTAACTATCCAGTCTTCTATACTTAGCAATATTCTAACCTCTTGGTAATGTGTGCTGACTCCAAAAAACTATATGACTTTTTTTCCATAATGATAACACTATATCTAGTCATATACAACAATATATTCAACTTTCCAATAATCTCCCCCTTTTTCATTAATGGCAAGAAAGGAATATGGTGAAGTTACTATCTATACCCTTACACAAAATTCTTTCTAACTTATATCTCCATTTATACTCTATAATATACTTCTTCTATACATAATATATGATACTCCATATTCTATATACAATACTCCCCATTTGACATTAACTACAAAGGTGCTTCAAAAAGGTGTATCTTCAAGTACTTACAAAGAAAGTACATACGGATAGGCAATCTGCAAGTTCTGGATCTCTTGTTTCCAAGATGTATTTAGTGTATTAATAGTTTATAGATGGGAGCATAAGGAATATGTCATTTTCTCCATCTTCTCCAAATCTATGCTCAAACCTTGATCATATGTCACCATAGTGGCATCAATCTCCTTGATGTTCTGATTAAGTACATCTAGAGAGGGAACAAGAGCATTCTTGAGTTGTCTTTGCCTTGCCCTTATCTTAGACATCTCTTTCTTAGCCTTGTCTATCTTGTCCACTTGATATACATTATTACATATGTTAATGTATGAAGTGGGATCTTCTACTAATTTTTTGACTTGATCTATCATGGCCTCTGCCTCCTAGATTTTCTTGTAAAGATATGCAGTTAATTTATCTTGGTTCATGCAGTCTGCAATGATCTTCTTTCCCTTAATTATGAACTCCTTCAAGGATGCTTGAGCTAACTTTAATAAATTGAGGTCAAGTTCAAAATTTCCAACTAGTTCTCTTAATCTTTTCCTCATATATTTTTCTTCTACAACTTGGGATGCAGATTCTTCCAAGCTAGAAAAGTTTTCTTTAAAGTTTGTCAGTATGGTACTTACATCATCAATTGAATGAACCTTTTGTACCTTATTTTCTACTAGCAATAGATTATTCAGAATGTTTATTGACTCAACAAATACAGGATTCCTTATCACTTCTCTTTTGCTTTCTACACGGCTAGGACACTAATCTTAATCAGGTTTTCTTCTCCTCAAGAGTCTAAGTTTGAGGTGTCTAGTGTCAAACTTGTCAACAATGATGATCAAGGTAAGGCTATGATAGGACTGATGTCTATCACTTCTTGTTTTATATTCATAGATATTTCAATAGATGGCTCTTATGTTGGTTCACTTACTTTTACCTCTTCTTCTTATTTCTCCTCTTTTATCTTTTCTTCCTCCTTTTCTACCTCTTTTTCAGTCTCCTTCTCTTCTTCTTCACCTGTTAGATCTTCAATTAATACTTCTTCTTGTAGCTTTGGTGAATTGTCACCACATATAATTTCAGCCTCATGTGTGCTCACAAAAGCTTCCTCAAACTTATCCAAGTCTTTATCTGTGGCCGCCATTTCTATCTCCACATTATCAATAGAGATAGTGTCATCTTTTTGTCTCTCAGTCATGGGTGCACACTTCACTACATCTGTAGGTGTTACCACTGTAGGCACTAAATACTAAGGACCTTTCATTAGTATATTGGTAGTCTCTATTGCTTTATCTTTCTCACTAGGTGCTTGAATGATGGGCGTAGATGAAGGTTGCATGTGTTTCTCTAAGAATACCTTCTCAAAGGCCTTTTTTTCTCCTTTCTTATCAACTCATAGTCTTTTTTCATAATGTGTAGTGTTATCATCTTTTTTTTTAGGTGCGGCTTCACCAAATTCAATAGCATTATCTTTTCTTCAACATAACATACTAGAAGATTGTCATCCAGTGTTTGTTCCATGATTTTGAAGTCCTCTTTAGTGGATTTTCTTTTTAAGGTATCCGAGATCTCCCATACCTTATCTAGAATGACTATCTTCAATTCAAGAACTATCTTCTTGAATTTTATCATGTGCTTGATCAACATCTCATGAATTTAAAATTTATCAATTTTGTGATATCTTTTCTAGAAATTGGATATCTGATCTAGCCTTCCTTCTTCTACTACTTTGGCCCTTAGCACCTGAAGACTAGGTAGGAATCCTACCTCCAGAGGTGGCTACACATTTTTCACTCTACATATTGTGGCTCTAGGTGAAGGGTGGCTTATGGTAGTTTGTTTTCTCCTCTTAGGCATCTTAGGAGATGCATCTATGGACTCAACATCAACTATAATAGTGGGTAGATGAATGATAACATCATTTTTATCATGTTTATCATTTGGATCATTAGTCTTCTCAATCTTCACTTTCTTCAGTTTAGGATCATTAGTTTTGGCTACCACTGTGGATGCGCTCTCAATATCCAATGCTATATTTTCTTCCCTTTCTTTGTCTAGGTCTTCTTGTGTTATTTCATGAATTTTAAGTATCTTAGAAGCAATCTTATAGGCTATCCTCTTAGTTGTTGTACTGTTTAGAACTACATCAACTTCTCTTGTCTTCTTTTCATAAGTTCCCCATCTAGGTTCATTAGGGTCCTTAGGTGTTGAAAGTAGTACTTGTGCATAAGCTTCTAGTATTGGTTCTTCTACCTCATAACCAAGTGGATGGATCCACTTTGTTGTAGGCTCAACTTCTTTCATACATGTGTCATTTTCTACCATAAAACAAATGTTGTCTTTTTATTTCTCAATAATATTTTCTAGTATTTTGTACCTCATTTGCATTTTGATCCCAAATGTCTTCAATTCTAACTCCATGAAATCCTTCAATGAGCTATCAGTGGATGACTAAAGAAATATTTTTGGCATTGTAGGTAAACTCTTGTCTAAATACAAATTTGAGACCTTTCTAAGTATGTGGAAGTACATGTAGATAATCAAAGACCTGAACCTGAATATTTTCATCTTATCATGCTTGATGGCTCTAATATTATCTATCAATTGTGTGCACAAGATCTCACACAGATTTTACTCACCATTTTCTCTAACAAGTCTTATTATTGCAAGAATAGTGGTTGTGGATACACTTTTCACCCTATTGGTGTGCCAAAACCTATAACCTAATATCATAGACATGAATTTGATGTCTTTTTCCTCTATAGGCTCAATTTTCATTCTATGCCTATTACTTCTTGACTTATATGTCAGTTCTACTAGTTTTCTCACATCCTTGTCTGCTGGAAGAATGCTGCATGTCTTTGAAAGGCCTGCCATTTCATGAATAAGGTATCTTGTGATTCTTACTAGCACTTCACCTATCCAAAATAGGTCATCATGAATCCTACTGAGAAATATCTTGATCCATTTAGACTCATAAAACTCATACGCCATAGCATATTCAACTATGGGATGGTTTTCCAATTGAGTGAACTCATCTAGGAAGATTTTTTTTGGCTTTATCATAGTTTCAATGTGCACTCTAATCCTATCAAGTCCAACTGGTTCTTTCTTGGAGTAAATGTATGCACAAATGTCTTCAACGTGCATGACACCCATAGGGGTTCTTGAGAGTGCACCTTCTAGATCATCTAGGGTAGACTTAAAAGGGTGCCTCTTGAAAACATATCTTTTCCTCTCTACAACATCAAACACAATAGGTATAGCCATAACTTGTTTTATTGCTTCAAATTAGTTTTCAAGAACTTCTGAATCATCACGACGGATTAGGGCTTCACAACCAATCAATTACACTCTTTCACTGGTGAAGCAAACTTCAATACTTCACAATAAATTGCTAGGGCTTCTCTAATCTCTAATCACTCTAACTTGAATGCAATGAATGATCTGCAAGTCTTTGTGTACTTTAAAGTGAAATTTTTTCCATTAATGCTTGCCATGTAAACTAGAATTTGACTAAGAATTTCTAACTTCCATTCTACAATTGATAATTTAGTGAGCTCTTGCACATAGCCTCAACTAATCTACAAAAGGTTAAATCCAAAGGCGCATACTCTAAGGGTGACTATACTGGCCATGTAGGTTCTAGAGCTAAATTATCTCCCCCTATGACCCTGAGGGTCATTCATCTAGATGTAGAGAGTTTGTCCATTGCAGATGCATCCAATACATACTCATCAACCTTATCCTTCTTTGCCTCTATCCAAATCAAGCTCACATCTTCTGAAGCTTTCACAAAATTGACTTCTCCTTCTATATCCAATATTGATTCTTTTGGCTTTTTAGGGTTCTCGTGACTTTGCATTCTTGATCTAAAAAAATTTGAGATGTGTCTAGCCTTGTGACAATAGTGACAAATAGTTGGAGGCCTTAAATTCCCCAGCACATTGATATGGGTTACCATTTTACAGTGTCTAGCTGAGTGACCATTATAATTACATATATGACATGTAATACTGGGAGAACTTCTTGCATTTGGTTGATTATGATTTCTCTAATTATGTTGAGTCTTGTTCTTCTGACTTGTTTTATACCTCATAGCACTATGACCAAATTTATTTCATGAATAACAGTAACCATTGAAAGGTCTTACCTCTTTACAATTCCTTTCTATATGTCCATGCTTGATACATGCATAAAAAGTTTGGTCTACTAGCTTGCACTCATCCTTAGATGGTTCAATATTGTCATTAGTCTAATTTCCAGTCTCCTTAGCTTTTAGGGTGTCTTCTGATGCTTTCATCCTTTCTTGCATGTCATCAATTTGATTTTGTGTTTCATTGAATCCAATGCCATAGGTATCTCCTATAATCTTTTGAGCATATAACTTAGATTCTATCATATCCTTACTTATGTGTAATTTATCAATGTAATTTTTTTCTTCAATCAATTCAAATCCTAACTTTCCTTTGTTGTTTCTTAGCTCCAAGATTTCCATGTTTTCTTGCCTCAATTCTTCATTTAGTTGAAGGTTCTCTTGGATTTGTTCATCATAAACTTCTTGATTGTTAGTTATGTTTTCATCCAACTCTTCAATCTGTTCTTGTAAAGATGTGTTCTCCTCATTCAACTTCTTAACCATTTTTCCCAAATCATTGTTTGTACAATCCTTCAAATCTTGTCTCAATTTCTTGATGAATAATTGTTTTCTACTGACTTTCAATTTTAATTCTTCAACTTCTTTCTCAAATCTATCAAGGTCTTTGAGAGCTTCCATAAGATTTTTCTTCAGATATTTTTCTTCTTGTGAACCCATTGCTCTCCTCAAGTGGTTAAACTTCTCTTTAGAGGACCAAAACTCTTATACCAATTGTTAGGAATGGGAACACTAAGAGGGTGGGGGGGGGGGGGTTGAATCAGTGTTCGCTATATTTAATCTTTCTATCTTACTCTTGAAACTTAACTTGATTGCTTAAGTACTAAAATAAACTTCAATGTAAACAAGATAAACATTCACAATACATAACACCAATATGGTTACGGGGAAACCCAAATAGGTAAAAACCCTGGTGGGAATTGACACCCACTAAGAACTGGACTAGTGTCTTGTGATCCTTGTTAGAAGATCTACAACCCTATTAGGAATTGTTCTTTACAATGCTTTTAGTACAGTGTCCTAGTCAAGGGTCAGACCCTGTTAGGGGTGGGGACACACTATCCTAGAGCTCACTACACAAGTGGTGAAGGATAAAACCTTCTAATCTCAGATACACATTATATCTGCTAGATGAACTGGTGTGGTGACACTGTTTGTCTGATTAGATCCTTTGATGCGCTCATGCTTTAGCCCCTTGTAAAGATACAATACATTCAAACTACTCTTTGCATACTTCTACTCTACTTATCTTATCTCTATATCCACTTCCATGGTTTATTACAAAGGTGCATCTAATATTTATATGCGCTACCCAAATAATTAACTAGGTTGGCCTATAACCGATTACATTCAACACTTCCAAGTGGATTGTCTCAAGCATGATTACAAACAAAGATGTTTACATCTATATAACCTAATTCCAATAGGTGCATAACCTTTACAAAACAATATTATAACCGCTAATCAAAATAGTAATAGTTGGCTACATACTTTGTTTTGTTCTGGCGTTCACAGCATGTACCTCTTCAACTGTCTATATCTTCACCATATATCTTATGTAATCATGTGCTCTTAGAATTAGCATGAATACACACTTACCATATTAACTTCAAGGGCACATACCATAACTCAATCATACACATGTGCGCTGCTACTCTGATCTACTGGTTGTCTGCTAATTGTCCATTCTTCTATACTTAGCCATATTTTGACCTTATGGTAATGTGTGCTGACTCCAAAACAATATATGACTTTACTTCCATAATGACACCACTATATCTAGTCATATAAAATAGTATAGTCAACTTGCCAACAAACTTTGCACTAAGCTTTTCATTGCCACCAAAGATAATGTCATCAACAAATATAGCAACTAACAATAGTCCATCAGATATTTCTCTTGTGAATAAATTACAATCTGCTGCTCCTTTCTTTAATCTAATATTTTTCAAGTATTCATCAAGTCTTTCATACCTTTCTCTAGGGGCTTGCTTAGGTTCATATAGGGCTTTCTTCAATCTGCATACCATATTAGGTTTGTCTAAGGAGGTGAATCCTTTAGGTTGTTCTATGTATAGTTCTTCCTTCAACTCTCCATTTAGGAATGTTGACTTAACATCCACCTGGTATACCTTAAAGTATTGGAAGGTAGCATAGGGTAGAAATAACTTTATGGCTTCCAATCTACTTACAGGGGAAAATATATCTGAATAATCAATTCCTTCTCTTTGCGCATATCCTTTACACACTAGTCTTTCTTTATTTCTTATCACTGTTCCATCTTCATTCATCTTATTTCTAAATATCCATTTTGTTCCAATCACATTCTTATAACTAGGCCTAGGGACCAATTCACATGTATCATTCTTAATTAGCTGATCTAGCTCTTTTTTCATTGCTTCATGTCAATCTGAATCATTACATGCATTTTCAACACTTAAGGGTTCAATCTGTAATAGTAAACATACTTCTTCATTTGCTCTGGAACTTTTTTCTTTTGATCTTGTCATGACTTTACTGCTTTGATCTCTAATGATGTCTTCCTTTGAATGATATCTAGATGTGAATTTAGGAACATTAGGTGTGACTCTCTCATCTTCCTTTTGTGTTTCTTCTTTACTTGTTTCAAGGTCATTGAATAGAACATCTATGTTGTCAAACATTTCTTCAACAACTACTTCACTACTAGTAGGTCTAGGTTCTTGTTCAGTCATAGGTGCATAATCATGATATCTCTCTTGAACCATGAACTTCTGATCAATCTTAACATGAGAAATTTCAATAATCTTCTTCAATCTCAAATTAAAACATCTATAAGCTTTTCTTTTAGTAGAGTAACCAAGAAAAATACCTTCATCACTTCTTGCATCAAAATTTTCAATTGCTTCATCTCTCTTGATTTAGCACTTGCTTCCAAAGATTTTAAAGTATTTGAATGTAGGTACATTCCCAAACCATAGCTCATAAGGTGTGTTGTCTGCACTTGGCCTCAATTGAATTCTACTGATTGTGTAGACTGCAGTATTGACCGCATCTCTCCAATAGGTGTTTGTGACCTTTCCTTAAATCATGATGGTACACATTGTGTCAAGAATGATCCTATTCCTCCTTTCTGCTATTCCATTCTACTGAGGAGTTCTAGGTGCACTTAACTATCTTTGTATCTTATATTTTGCGCAATACTCATAAAATCTATCAGAGGTGAATTCTCCTCCTCTATCTAATCTCAAACATTTCATCTTCAATCCAGACTCATTTCAACCTTAGCTTTGAATATTTTTAACTTCTCAAATTATTATGATTTGTGGGTATGTGCAAGATCATGAGGGGCCAAACTATGCCCTTAAGTGGCAATGAAAAATCAGCAAATCAGGGTTAGTCAACTTGACGTGAAAATTTCAACTAGCTATGAACCTAATATCAAAAAGTTGTAAGAATAGAATATATAGAAAAATGAATGTAGTTTCTAAACTACTAGGCCTTTTTTGAGAAAAAGTTAGTATGATTGGTGAAAAGTATAGATTTCAATGCAGCAGTACAAAAATTTCAGGAAAAAAATAAGAAGTAGGTGTATGTCTGACCACCTTAATCATAATCAAATGATAATATTTTATTATAAGATTTTATATATAAGTAGTAGACTCATGCTCAGATGTGACACATATTTTTTTGTAATTTTATTCAAAAAAAATAATTAATTATGAATTGTTTGCTACAATGTTTTTAGAATAAAAACCCTCCCGTGTTTGACCACCTTAACTCATTCAAAACTTTACAAAATTCAAAACAATTTTTTTTTCCTTATATTAGGTGAAGCATAGAATGTGACACATTTTTTGGATTTCAAAAATGTTATACCATTTGAAACTTATAGTCATTTTTCAATCAATATATAAATCAGCACTTTAGAGGTAGCTCAATTAGAAAATAACTAATAATTACTTATCCAATTCAAAATTTGATAGCAATTATATCAATAGAAATCTGATAATCTCCTTAAGATACCCTTTTCCTTTTATCAAATTTGGGTGAAAAAAAAGTCGTCAGCTACATTGTCAAAGTTTTGAACTAAGATCACCACTTTTTGGCCCCTCATGATCTTGCACGTACCCTTCTCTTTTAAGAACGCAACCCACATCATTCTAAAATAATCATCAAAAAACAAAATAAAATACCTTTCTCCACAGTATGATCTTGTTTGAGTTAGTCCACATAGGTCTGTATGCACTAGATCCAATTTGTTCTCTACCGAATTATGCTTTCTTCTGAATTAATTCCTCACATACTTACCCATCACACATTCTTTGCATATTGTATCAATTGGTTTTTCAATGTTAGGAAGGTTTCTTACTGCCTTTACATTGATTATCTTAACTATGTTGCCAAAATTGACGCTACATAGTCTCTTGTGCCATAGCCAATTGTCATCTACTTTAGCAACAAAAAAAATTGCTTCAAGATTAAACTAAAAAACAAAAAATTTAGTCTTTAAACCTAATGCAATCATCTCTCCTTCTTTGTTATTAATGATGCACTTGTTGTCTTTTAATTCCAACTGATATCCTTCTTCAAGAAACTATCCAACACTCACTAGATTATGCTGCAATCCATCAACATAAATAACATCATCAGTGTTGTTCTTTCCATCCAAGGTGATAGCTCCTCTACCTATGATAGGTTTAGGAGTGTTGTCTCCAAATATAACCATGTTGCTTTTGTATTTATCTAGATGTACAAATCTATCCTTGTTTCCTGTCATGTGATGTGAGTAACCGCTCTCAATGATCCAATCTGTCCTGATGTCATCTTGTGAAATCAATGCTAACTATTGTTTTTTCTTTTCATCTTTAAGGTCCATTTCATCAAACATTTTCTCCATTTATTCAAAATAAATGTATCCAATTTCATCATCTATTGACTATTCATCTGATACTCCATCACCAGCATAGTAATATTCTTTTGTATACTTAGGTTTATAGTTAGTTTTTAACTTCTTGACTCTTGTAGGACACTTAGATGAAAAGTGACCAATCTTGTTACATGAAATACATTTGAATGGTAACTGAGCTTCATATTTACCTTTTCCTTTCCTTTCCTTCCTAGAAATTAAAGCATTGAAATCATCTAGATCTTTCTCTTCATCATCATCATCAAAATTACTAGAGCTGTTCAAAGATTTCTTACCATGGACTTAAGCTTTGAATGTTATTTCACTTTTAGGATTTGTCTTCAATCTTGATATCTCAAAGGCTGAAAGCATCCCAATTAAGGTGTCTCTTTTAAAGTATTTTGTGGACTGTAGAGTTTCATCCACATCTTGTTGTCATATTTTAGTGTCAAGGTAGTCATCAGTTTATCCATTATGTCTTCTTTTGAAATTTCTTGACCATTATTTCTGATTCGTGCAACTGCTTCATTAATCCTTTGATTGTAGGCTCTGACATTCTCATAAGGTAGCATCTCTAATGTATTTTATATTTTCTTCCATGTCTTTCTGTGTGCATTCTTGGCTTGAATATCTTCTTCAAACATGTCTTCTAGGTATTTCTATATCTTATAGGCTTTGTCCATTTTCTTGATCTCTGAAAACTCACTGTTAGATAGGGCGTTGATAAGGACTTCTTTGACAATAGAATTCAAAGTCAACATCTCCTTTTTATTCAAGGTTTCATCTTCTTTTGCAAGATATGCTAGTGAGGGAATCTCAACTTCTTTGGTAGCTACTTCAAAAATCTCAAAGCCAATGCACTCCAAATGTGTCATCATTTCATTCTTCCAATATAGATAGTTCTCTCCATCAAACTGAGGAATTTATTTTCTAAAGAATGCCATCTGATCAACCTCAAGCTATTAGAATTTCTTTCTGATGCACTTGGCTCTGATACCAATTGTTAGGAATAGTCCCAAGAGATAACTAGTAGGGGGGGTGAATTAGTTATCTACCAGATTCAATTCTTTAACCAATTAAGTAGAGAAGTGTATCATCTTGAAAAGGAAGCACTTCCATGGTTAGAGCATTTATCCCTCCAAGTAAGTGGTTTGGGGTCATTTTGAATGCCTTGAATGGATATTCAACTTGGATCTGGCTTTTTCCCCTATTCTACTCCATTTTCCACCTCTTCCTAGCATTTTCCTAGCATTCTAGATCATGAACTTGAGGTTTTTGACCATAAGGTCAAAGTCGACCTTATGGGGTCAAAGTTGACCTTGATCCTAACTAGGTCAGGATCAACCTCAACCCTAACCTTGTTAAGTTCAAGTTCGACCTTGACCCTAGGGTCTAGGATCTTCGTTGTTAGCTTCCAGTTTCAGGATTTCATCAAAATCTTGCATTTTCCCTCTTTGGGGCCACTATTTCTCAGATTAAGTGTCAAATTCTCAAATTAATATTTGAGTTGGACCTTTCTTGATATTTGTATAGGATTCCTTATTTATTATTGGAGATTAGCCTTTCTCGAGTTTTGTGCCTAATACTCAAATGAACTTTGGGGTTGGCATTACCTCAAATTTTGTAACAAGGATCTTAAATAATTATTTTATTTCTATATTAAAGGTGGTCCCCTCCTAGAGTTTTGTGTCAAGACTTTAATTTAATTTCCTCTCTATGTGCACCTCTCTAGAGTTTTGTGCCATGGGCCCTTAATTATTGTTTTCTACGAGGCCCCTCTTGTGACCTAGATCACTATAAAAGGGAGCCTTCCTCTCTCATTTTCTCCAGCAAGTTTTTCCATCCAATTTCATGATCAAGCTCTCAAGTGCAAGCAAGCAAGCAAGAAGATCAAGCATTCAAGCATCCAATTCATCAAGGAGATCCATTAGAAGCCATTGAAGGATTCAAGCTCTATGAAGCCCTCTTGTTGAGGATCCATCCATTCAAACCTCTTCCTATTCCAAGATCCATTCAAGATTGGTGTTAAAGATCTAGAGACAATTAATTGGAGACATCCCACATTTGATTCTACATTCATTCATTCTTGTCGGTTCAAGGATTTGAATCCTCTACAAGGGTTTCAACTCAAGCAAGGTGAATTTTTTCATTTACTTTGTTTATTCCAGCAATTTCAATTCAATTTTAAGGTTAATTCCTAAATTGGGGTTTGACTAAGGCAAACCCCTTCCCCCCAATAAAAAAAACCATTTTTCTTGCAGGTATAGGTGTGGGATTTTGGATCTGAGAGTAGATTTGGATACCCTTTTCGCTGAACTTTCAAGATCCGCGAACTAGGTTGAAATTGACCTTTAGAATAAAAATGTAGATCCTGACCTAGTTAGGTACAACCTTGATCCTGACATGGTCAAGTACAACCTCAAACTTGACCTGGTCAAGTACAGCCTCAATTTTGACCCAACCTTGATTTTGACCCTTATTCAATCTCGGAAAATGATTTCTAGGTTTTGTAGATCTCACAGTTTCAAATTGCAAATGCGAATATCAACTATTTTTGAGATCGTTTGATAGGGTTTTCAGCCGATTCTTTTTCAAAGATAAGTACCTTTCTTTCATAATTTCAATATTAGTCATCTACATTTACTTTTTACATCAATACAATTTCATGTAAGTATAAAATATTGGCTTTCGGGTCTCTTTTATGTGCAAGCCATTGCCCTAGGACCCCATACACTATTTTATCTTTTACATTTTGGTGAACCCGACATGCTTACCCTCCTTTGTTTGTGGATTTAGATGCTCTATTGTGTTAGATCTTCTGTTGTATTCGCTTGTGTGTTCACCTTCACGATACATTTTGGTGAGCCCAACATACTTACTCTCTTTCTTTTTGGTGTTAGATCATTTGTTTTCATGCCTTAAGATTAGATTTCTTTTATGCTCTTGCATTTACATTTCAAAAATCCAAAAAAATTGCAAAATTTCTTCAAAAATAGAAAAACATTTACATTGCTTTGTGGAATTAGATGCCCTATTTGTTCGAAATATAGATGCAGTAACTGAGAGGGGGGGTGAATCAGTTAACCATAAAAATATTACCACTGATCCCTTAAATATCTTAACAAATTATTTACAGTGCAACTCGGTAAATATACAGAGAAATGCTAAAAACTTGATCGTTGAAATGTGTAATAATTAAACTGTTCTTAAGCATTCATCACTGATTAACTTACATGAATAAAGAAAATAACATGAACACAAGAGACACCAGATTTACCGTGGAAACCCAATATGGGAAAAACCACCAATGTAACTAGTTACTATTTTTCACTCTTCTGAAGTGATGCCCGGTTAGAAGCCAACCCGGTAAAAGGTTACAAAACACACTGTTAGGTGTGACCTTGTTAGAGGATTTAATCACCCTTCTAGGAGTGGCCTTGTAAGAGGTCTTGAAATAATTCAATAGAACTGTTACCTTGTTAGAGGATTTACAAAATGGTTGCTAAACCAACTCGGTTAAGAGATTTTGATATCACTGCTATAATTGCTAGAGAGTAACAATGAAATAACCTGCAACTGAATTGCTGAATATAGATCTTTGTTCTGTCTCACTAGATCCTTACTGATCAATTAAATCTTTGCTGCTCGTCAAGGATATCTGACCATCCTTCAAAATTCACACACACCTTTCTTCAAAATGATTTCTGCATGCTATATGTCTATTATTCACCATTTGACCTTCTATATATATATGCCATTTCATAATCATTTAGATTGTCAAGTCGACACTAATAATTATTATAATAGTCGGCTGGGATAAACAAACTGTAATAACAAAATTCATTGAAAGGGTCGGCCTTGCTCGGTAAACATTAATCCTGAAAATATTTCCTTCGGTGATCAAGAGAACTCGGTAACCACAGCGAATTCTGCAACATCCTTTGGAGACCGAGAGAGCTCGGTAACCACTAATTTTCCTTTGATAACCAAGGAGGTTCGGTTAACACTGTTATCCTATCATGTTTTCTTTATACACCAGAGAGAACTTGGTAGACACTAAAAACTGCCTAGCTGACCAACTGAGCTTGGTAGATACTGAGAACCGCTTAGCTGACCGACTGAACTCGGTAGATACTGGGAACTACTTAGCTAACCGACTGAACTCGGTAGATATTGGGAGCAATAATTGATATGACATTTGTGTGACATCAAAGACAACACATATCTAATCCAACAATGTCCTTCAGACAATTGTATCCAACACTATTGTGTCTGATTTCCTTCTCATGCTTATAAGTTTCATTTGAATGTATTAGAGATATATCTAGATCTTTTTTTTATGCATTTCTTTATTTGTTATCATGTTGCACAAGTTGTTTCAAATATTTTCCAAACATTCTTCTATAACTTTTGGGATTACACAACATTCTCCTCTTACCTTACCATTGCATGATGTTACACCTAGAAATACTTTATCTAATGCATGTGATGTTGCTTTGTCCTCTTTTGAATTTCCTTGTAAGGATATATTAGAGAAAGAAGATGACTTTAATCTATCTCTCCATCATATTTCTCCTTATGGAGATGAGTTGAAGATTGATGTTAATTCTTCTCCTAATATATGTATTTTCTATGAGCCTACTTGATGAAGGGTGCTCCCCTTAATACCACAAACACATAACAGAAATAGAGAAACAACAACAATAATATGCAAGAATAGAAAATTGGCTTCTTATTATCTCCACAAATGTGAAATTACAAACTTTCAGAATTATAATATTCTGTAGGACAAAGCCTCGAATCAATACCTAGATCTACTACCTGGAACTGCCCTAGACAACACTACGACCTTCTTTATATAGGCAATTCCCACCGCCTGAGAAGGTTCTAGAAATCTAGCCCTTAGGGCTGACCAAACTTAGAATTATTTTATTTTACAATTTATTACATCAAAGTCAGCTCAAAATGAGTTTTGAAACCCAAACAAAAATTTTGAAAAAAAATTATTTTCCGCTATTTCAGGTGACCCAACTTCCGAGCACCATAAGTCATCACCCGTTGACCTGATTGGCTATTATAACCCCATTCTGGAAATGCCACGAAGCACTCTATAGGCTTGCCCAATGCAAAGCACCCATCACCCAAATTTTCAACCTCATCCAAGCCCTCTAAAGCCTTCAAAACTGAGTTCGAAGTTTCTGTACCCTGCTGCCAATACTGAAAATCTTCAATATCTTCAAAACTAGACCTGATCTAGCCATGAAACTTTGCTGGCAGGCTGATATGACTGAGATGAATCTCCTCATGTAAAATTAGAACATTTTGAGATCGTAAGACCAACTTACTAAAAATAGCCAGTTTCCATAAATAGCAACTCTCCACAAGATAGCCCTTATTGAATACAAAAATAGAAATATTTTGAAATATTTTTGGGTGATGCAAGATTGCTCTTACACCCAGGATGCTCTTGCATCAAACACCCAGGGTAATTTGAGAAGTGACCCTGTCACGACTCAGGTGTGCAAAGGAAAACCAAGATGGTTAACCTCCTCCTTTGTTAGCCATGATGAATCTTCAATAGGTCATCCTTTCCATTTGACCAAATACTCTTCATATGTCCTGTTCCTTGTGCTTCTGCCAACACGACTGTCCAGTATGTCTTCAATCTCCTTGATATTTGAACTGGTTGCTGGAATACTCCACTGTGTTGCTGCAATCTCATCTTCAACACCTCCTTCGTGATACTCTGTCAAATCTGAAATGTTAAACACTGGTGAAATATTCAGCTCACTAGGCAATTCTACCTCATATGCATTTCTTGAACCATGCTTCTTCAATATCTTACATGGTCCAAACTTCTTCATTTTCAGCTTGTTATATGTACCAACCAAAAATCGCTCCTTCCGCAAATGAACCATGACTTCATCTCCAACCTAAAATTCCTTATGCCCAGGATGCTCCTGCATCAAACACCCAGGGTAATTTGAGAAGTGACCCTATCACGACTCAGGTGTGCAGAGGAAAACCAAGATGGTTAACCTCCTCCTTTGTTAGCCATGATGAATCTTCAATAGGTCATCCTTTCCATTTGACCAAATACTCTTCATATGTCCTGTTCCTTGTGCTTTTGCCAACATGACTGTCCAGTATGTCTTCAATCTCTTTGATATCTGAACTGGTTGCTGGAATACTCCACTGTACTACTGCAACCTCATCTTCAACACCTCCTTCATGATACTCTGTCAAATCTGAAATGTTAAACACTGGTGAAATATTCAGCTCACTAGGCAATTCTACCTCATATGCATTTCCTGAACCATGCTTCTTCAATATCTTACATGGTCCAAACTTCTTCATTTTCAGCTTGTTATATGTACCAACCAAAAATCGCTCCTTCCGCAAATGAACCATGACTTCATCTCCAACCTAAAATTCCTTATGCCTCCTTTTCTCATCTACCTTAGCCTTATACTGCGCATTCATCTTGGTAATATGCTTCCTCACCTCCTCATGGATGGTCTTCAAGTGTTCTGCAAAATCCTCAGCTTCAGCACTACTTATTTCTCCTTTATCTATCTTTCTCAATTCAGATGCATTTCTTGGACTACTTCCATATAAAATCTGGAATGGTGATTTACCAGTGCTTCTATTGACAGAATTATTGTATGCAAATTTTGCTTGTGGTAAAATCAAATCCCATCCTGTTGGCTTATCTCCAACCAAACATCTCAGCAAATTTCTCAAACTTCTATTCACCACCTCTGTCTGTCCATCAGTCTGTGGATGATGTGATGAACTTAACTTCAAATTTGTCTTCAACTTCTTCCACAATATCTGCCAGAAATATCCAACAAACTTAGTATCTTGATCTGAAACTATGGTCTTTGGCAAACCATGTAGCCTCACCACTTCTCTGAAAAACAATTCTGCTACATGAACAACATCATTAGTCTTCTTGCAGGGAATGAAATGTGCCATCTTTGAAAATTTGTCAACCACCACAAAAATTGAATCATGTCCCCGCTGAGTTCTCGGTAAACCAAGAACAAAGTCTATATTGATATCCTCCCAAGGCTTCTCTGGTATAGGTAATGGCTGATACAACCCTGTATTCTACTTCACTCCTTTAACCATCTGACATACTCTGCAACTCTATACAAAATTTTTCATATCTTACTACAATTGTAGCCAATAATAATTCTCACCAACCAAAGCAAGGGTTTTATCACGACCAAAATGTCCAGCCAATCCTCCACTATGCTTCTCCTTGATGAGATTCTCCCTCATAGAACTTCATGGAATGCACAACTGACTCCCTCTGAATAGCATATCATCTTGGATGATAAAATCCAACCATTTCATCCTGTCTAGAGTAACAGGTTCTGTACAAGCTTTCCAAGCTTCACCAAAATCAGGATCCTCTGGATATAAATTCTTGAGTTCCTTGAACCCAACCACCTCAATCTGCATCTTTTTCAGCAATAGTTGCCTTCTGCTAAGAGCATCTACAACTCTGTTAGACTTTCCACTTCTGTGTTTCAAAACAAATGTATAACTCTGCAAAAACTCAACCCATTTCAAATGCCTCTGATTCAACTTTCCTTGAGTATTCAAATATTGCAAAGCTTGATGAAAAGTATACAAAACAAACTCCTTAAGAAGTAGATAATGTCTCCACTTCTTTAATGCCTGAACTATAGCATAAAATTTTTGATCATAAATAGAATACTTCCTCTTGGCATCATTTAACTTCTCACTGAAATAAGCAATAGGTTTACCTTCTTGGCTCATAACAGCTCCTATTGCAGTACCACTAGCATCACAATCTACTTGAAACACATTATTAAAATCTAGAAGTGCTAAAATAGGTTGTTCTATAACTTTTTGTTTCAACAATTGAAAACTCTTTTCTGCCCCATTAGTCCACTTAAACTCTTTTCTATCCTCTCTCATTGTTTCAGTCAAGGGACCACAAATACTGCTAAATTTTTTGATAAACTTTCTATAAAAGCTAGCCAAACCATGAAAAGATCTTACATCAGTAGCAATCCTTGGAGTAGGCCATTCAAGGATAGCCCGTACCTTCTCTGGATCCATTTTTAGAGCTTCTGCTGAAACTACAAATCTCAAATACACTTACTCTTTCTTCACAAAACTGCACTTCTTCAAATTAATCAACAATTTCTCATCTCTCAACTTCTCAAACACCATACGAATATGCATCATATGTTCCTCCAATGTCTTGCTAAAAATCAAAATATCATCTAGGTAAACAATGGCAAACTTACCCAGAAATTCTTTCAGAACCTCGTTCATGAGCCGCATGAAAGTGCTCGGTGCATTGGTTAGCCCAAAAGGCATGACTAACCACTCATACAGTCCTTCCTTTGTCTTGAAGGTAGTCTTCCATTCATCTCCATCTCTGATCTGAATCTGGTGATATCCACTCTTTAGATCTATCTTTGAGAAATACATAGCTCCACTCAAACAGCCCATAATATCCTCCATTCATGGCAATGGAAACCTATACTTGATTGTGATCTTGTTTATTGATCTAGAATTTGTACACATCCTACATTCTCCATTCTTCTTTGGTGCTAATACCGCTGGTACACCATAGGGACTCAGACTCTCTCGAATCAACCCCTTCTGCAATAACTCATGTACTTGTCTGTTCAACTCTTCACTTTCTGCTGGTGTCATTCTGTGTGCTACCTTGTTTGGCAAACTGGCCCCTGGAATCAAATCCATCTGATGAATGATCTTCCTTACCGGTGGTAATCCATCAAGTACGTTATCAGATACAATATCCTAAAACTCATTCAACAAATCTACAACCTCTACAGGTACATCCTCTACATCTTCTTTACCAACTTTTGGAATTAAAGAAAAACACACATGCTCATGTCTCATACCATCTAGGAATTTTCTTCCATCAACAAATGTTATTCTTGCATTACCACATACCTTTTCTTCGGTCTCCTTCAATGGCTTTAGCTTATGTCACAATCCATCCTTTGTCATGGAATAGGTATTCGCACGACCATCGTGTACAACACATCTGTCAAACTACCATGGTCTACCCAACAACATATGACATGCATCCATAGAGATGATATCACATAGTACCTCATCTTGGTACCTACCAATCTTAAATTTTACCAGGCACTGTTCACTGACCATGACCTTGTGGTCATCCTGCACCCAGGCAATCCAATATGGATGTGAGTGTTTCTATCTCTTGAGCTTCAACTTTGTCACCATCTCTTCTGACACTAAATTGTCAGTGCTTCCACTATCAATAATCACATCACATCATTTACCCTCACACTTGCATCTAGTGCGAAACAGGCTTCTCCTTTGTTTAGGTTCATTCTCACCACTCAGCAAGACTCTTCTGTTAATTAGCATTTCTCCTGTTTTAGCATCTTCAGAATTTAATGATCTAGCATCTTCATCTACATGTGCAACTCTGGCCTGGCCTTCATTTCTCTTGTCTATTCTACCTCGGCACTGAGGACATTCAAATGCCCTATGACCTTCTTCTCCACAGTGAAAACATGTTCCACGGAAGCCTCCTCTTCCTAAACCTTATCCTCTTTCTCTTCCCCTCTGATCTCTATTATTCTGATCTTGGAAATGATTAGAATTGTTTCCTCTCTGATTCTGGCTACTACTGGCCTCATCCTTCTTTTTTAGATCTTCATTTCGGCCACCATATGACTGTCCACCAGATCTTCCACCACGACCTCTTCCATTTTGTCTGCTCTCAAACTTTTTGTTCAGCTTTTCCTCTACTTTTAGGGCATTTGGTATGCCTCCTCAATACTATTCATTCAAACCAGATTCAACTCCTGCTGAATGCTTGGCCTTAACCCATTAAGGTATCGGGCAACTTTCTCCTTATCAACTTCTACATGGCCTATTCTGATGAGGAGTCGATAGAACTCCTCTGTATACTCCTGAACAGATCTTCCTTCTTGCTTCAAACTTTGCATTTTCTTTAGTAGGTCAAGCTCATAATCAACAGGAATGAACTGGCACTTCAATTTATCCACCATCTGATCCCATCTTCTGATTTTATCTTTCCCTCTTCTATTTCACTCCAATTGAATTTCTTGCCACCAGATCTTCGCATGACCTTTCAGTCTGGCCTTCGCAAATTTGACCCTAACAGGATCCTCAACATCTTCATACTCAAAATATTCCTCACATTCATTGATCCAGTCGATCAATTCCTCTGGGTTAAGATTTCTAGAAAATGTAGGAACCTCAATCTTAGGTCTTTTCCCAATCTTGGAAATCGCCCGAAAAAGTCTTTCTTCCTCCTAGTTCACAATTTCAGCTTCTCCTTCTTGATATTCTTCTTTGGCTTCATCCTCGCTTTCATCTCTGACATTAGGATTCATTCCTCTACGAATCTCTTTTTGCAATGCTCGCACTTGTCTCTGCAGCTTTCTAACCTTAGGTGTCATAGCACCAGCTCTTCCGCCACATTCTCTTTGTGGAGGCATTTTTGCGATGCGCACTGAAACCCTAGCCACAGCCCTGGTGCAAACTACCTCACAGTCGGTGATCTATTTAAACACTCAAGAACTTCTGCTCTGATACCACTTGATGAAGGGTGCTCCCCTTAATACCACAAACACATAACAGAAATAGAGAAACAACAACAATAATATGCAAGAACAGAAAATTGGCTTCTTATTATCTCCACAAATGTGGAATTACAAACTTTTAGAATTACAATATTCTGTAGGACAAAGCCTCGAATCTATACCCAGATCTACTACCCGGAACTGCCCTAGACAACACTACGACCTTCTTTATATAGGCAATTCCCACCACCCGAGAAGGTTCTAGAAATTTAGCCCTTAGGGTCGACCAAACTTAGAATTATTTTATTTTACAATTTATTACATCAAAGTCAGCTCAAAATGAGTTTTGAAACTCAAACAGAAATTTTGAAAAAAAATTATTTTCTGCCATTTCATGTGACCCAACTTCTGAGGACCATAAGCCATCACCCGTTGACCCGATTGGCTATTATAACCCCATTCTAGAAATGCCACGAAGCGCTCTACAAGCTTGACCAATGTAGTGTGCCCATCACCTAAATTTTCAACCTCATCCGGGGCCTCTAAAGCCTTCAAAACTGAGTTCGAAGTTTCTGTACCCTGCTACCAATACCAAAAATCTTCAATATCTTCAAAACTAGACCTGATCTAGGCATGAAACTTTGTTGGCAGGCTAATATGACTAAGATGAACCTCCATTTGTAAAATTAGAACATTCTGAGATCGTAAGATGAACTTACTAAAAATAGCCAGTTTCCGTAAATAGCAACTCTGCACAAGATAGCCCTTATTGAACACAAAAATAGAAATATTTTGAAATATTTTTGGGTGATGCAAGATTGCTCTTACACCCAGGATGCTCCTGCATCACTACTTGAGAACATAATTTACCCTCTAGGGATCCTATGATGTTCTTTATTGGTAGGGATGATGATCCTCCTATTTGGGATGAACCTTTGGATTTGGATGTTGATTACTCTCTTCCTCATGAAACCATTGTAGATGATCCTTTGGATAAAGACATTGATTTATCCCGTCCTCATGAAGAAGCTTTGATACAAGAGGGTAATTTAATAATAGATGACATATTGATACATGATGATAACTCTTTTTCTAAAACACATGTAGAAATTTTAGTGAAAGAAGATGATATTATAGATCCTCTACCTCCATTTTAGATTCCTTCTAGTGACGAGGCATTAGTGGAGAATGATATGAATTCCCTTAATGCTCTCCCTTTTAGTGATGATCCTATGGAGAATCAAGATCTTACCTCATCTCCTCCTAGGATGTCCTCTTTTCTTCCTTCTTCTGAATCTATTTGTAGTGTTGAGACAACTAATATGGTTTATCCCAAACCCTTGTTAACTGTCAAAGGTTGTCCTCATCTTACTATCAAAGGTAAACCTATGGAGTCTTTTAATGATCAAGATTCGATAGCTCACACATATCGTACAAGGAATAATCTTCAACCTAATCTAGTGGTTTCTACTTCTTTGCCACCTTCTCAACCTATTCTTCCTCCTCCACCTTGTCTTCCTAGTAAGGAGTATGATTTGATAACCCAATTACAAAATACTCCTGCCAAGCTTTCTTTATGGGAGCTTCTTCAAACTTCACCTACCTACTATGAAGCCTTGCGAAAAGCTCTATTAACTCTTCCCACTCCACCTCCTAATCAAGAGAACATCCACAACTTCTTATAATGCATGCATGCAACCCCGGGTCCTCCTAACATTATATTTACTTAAAAGGATTTACCTTCTAAGGAAGTTCAAAATCAGTATGATGCTCTTATGGTTGTTGTAACTATCAATAAAAGTATCATTTGTAGGACCTTGATTGATAATGGATCTGGGCTTAATGTTTGTAGCATGGACATGCTAAAATCAATTAATGTCGATCTCTCAACTATTCAACCTAACAATGTTCCTATACGCGGCTTGGATAACATTGCTAAGAACACTTTAGGACTCATTACCTTACCTATCAAAGTAGTACCGGTCATCCTGAATACACCTATTCATGTTATTCTTGGACCTCTGAATTATAACCTTCTTTTGGGTAGACCTTGGTTGCATGAGATGCATGTTGTTTCTTCCACCCTTCATCGTAAAGTAAAGTTTATACATAACAACAAGATGTATATGCTTCATGTGGATGATGTGCCTAATCCTTGTCTTAATATTCAAAATCACACCACTCCTATTCCTAATAGTAATCCTTCCTCTTCTAATGCTCTTCCTGGTGATGATTGGGGAACCTTGGATTTTAATCCTACCTTTATTGGAGAGTATAAGGTTAATGATCTTGATTTTATGAAGAAATAAAGAGAGTTTGAACAATGAGTTTTTACTTCTAAACCCCTTTGTAATAACTTTGCCACTGCTTCTACCCACAATGAATCTATCAAATCTACTAAGGATGATATTGTGACTACTGAGGTTCCATTGAATCCTTCTGATATGGCTTCTTGTTATGGTCCTAGTTATCACTTCCTTGTTAAACAAGGATTTAATGGTCAAGGATGTGGTAAGCATAAATAGAGAATTCAAATGCACTTACACACTAGGGGGCATGAGCATTCTTATGGATTATGATTTAATCCTCGACAACAAATCAATGTTAACATCTTGAATAACACTTCTAAGCATGATAAAACTATGAAGGAATTTGACCAAGAAGCTCTTTTACCTAAACTCGTTCGTGCTAAGATGATTACTAGACCTAAATGCAAAAAGAAACGTAGTCCACACTTGAAGACTCTTCATTTTTTTTTATATCATAGATTGCATGATCACTCTTCTAATGAATGTCATGCTTTACATTATAAGATTAGGCAGCTCATTGATAGTAATGTTATTTATATATCATGTGATAATGAGTTGTATTTCAATCTTGTTTATTCTCAATAACACTTATGTTCTATTATGGAGCTCTACATTTTCTAAACAATGGTAGCCTAATACTTGGGGGCTTTTTGTCTTGCATAGTGTTGTGAGTGATATAATAGGTCCCCTTCCATCCTTCTTTCTACACTTGGGGGGCAAGCATGTCATCTCCTTCATTTCTCTCTTTTCAAGATTCACCTCTTTCCTTGGTTAAGTAGTATCAATCTATTATGCGATATCCAATCATACATGAAAATTTTGGTTTGCATTGAGGATCTTTTTCCTTGATCATAACCTATTTTATTGTTTGACATTGGGTTTCCATGGTTGATATATCTCTCACCTTGGAAACTAAACAGTGTGCTATCCCTCACAAGGGTTACTTTTTCACTTTTTGCATGATATCTCTTAGCATTCATCCCTTCCATGGCCTCATAGGAGTTGTGACCTTCTTGGCTTGGATTGGGTGTTGTCTATGGATATTGTGTTGACGCTGAAGAAGGCTTTATCCTTGTTCTTTTCTTTCCTTAACATGTCAAAATAGTATGTTTTTTCCATATTAAGGAGGGGGGCATATATATGGTCTCCCTCATTCCATATTATGTATTTTTGTTCTAACCTTTTGTTTTGCAGCATGCTAAATCTTAGAAGGTAACACAAATAAGTTGTTAAATCCTGAGTGAACACATTTTTCAATTTTTCAAGATGCTAAATCTTGGAAGGTAATGCACATAAGTTGCTAAATCTTTTGAAGGTAACACACATAAGTTGCTAAATCCTGAGGAAACATTCCATGGTGATACAAGAAGGTGGATCCATGGGTACTTTATAAAAGTCATCAGAAGACACACTGCATACATGCACAAAGCCTCTAGAAGGTGCACAACTTTATGGGGTGACTATCAAGTGTTTTCTTCATGGGCCATCCTATCCTTTTGTGGTTCACAGTGAGATATACACATCTTACTGGGTGAGCTAATCACTCCTATCTTCCCTTTTCTATCTTCTTCTAGGGATGTCTCTCTTATTGTAATCTTGGAGTTGATGAAGAATCAAGTCTCTAGGGGCTTGCCGAATCCTTTGTCCCTTTGATTTCAGTAAGATTATCTTTTTCTTAATGATCTCCTTTACCAAGAGTTTGCATCGAGTCCAAACTCTTGCTAAAGTGGGGGCTTAATTTATTGTCTTAAAATGGAAGCACTTCCATGGTAAGAGAATTTAGCCCTCTGAGTAAGTGGTTTGGGGTCATGTCAAATGCCTTGAATGGATATTTAACTTGGATCTATCTTTTCCCCCTTTTCTACCCCATTTTCCACCTCTTCCTAGCATTTTCCTGGCATTCTGGACATAAACCTGAGCTTTTTGACCAAAAGCTCAAAGTCAACCTTATGGGGTCAAAGTCAACCTTGATCCTAACTAGGTCAAGATCCACCTCAACCCTGACCTAGTCAGGTTCGACCTTGAACTTGACCCTAGGGTCTAGGATCTTCGGTGTTAGCTTCCAGTTTCAAGATTTCATCAAAATCTTGCATTTTCCTTCTTCGGGGCCACTATTTCTCAAATTAAGTGTTGAATTCTCAAATTAATATTTGAGGTGGACCTTTCTTGATATTTGTATAGGATTCCTTATTTATTATTGGAGATTAGCCTTTCTCAAGTTTTGTGCCTAATACTCAAATTAACTTTGGGTTCGCCTTACCTCAAATTTTGTAACAAGGCTCTTAAATAATTATTGTATTTCTATATTAAGGGTGGTCCCCTCCTAGAGTTTTGTGTCAAGACTTTAATTTAATTTCCTCTCCATGTGCACCTCTCTAGAGTTTTGTGCCATGGGCCCTTAATTATTGTTTTCTACGAGGCCCGTCTTGTGCCCTAGATCACTATAAAAGGGAGCTTTACTCTCTCATTTTCTGCATCAAATTTTTCCATCTACTTTCATGATCAAGCTCTCAAGTGCAAGCAAGAAAGAAGATCAAGCGTTCAAGCATCCAATTCATCAAGGAGATCCATTAGAAGCCATTGAAGGATTCAAGCTCTATGGAGCCCTCTTGTTGAAGATCCATCCATTCAAGCCTCTTCCTATTCCAAG
This sequence comes from Chamaecyparis obtusa, assembly GCA_027943335.1. Taxonomy (NCBI): domain Eukaryota; kingdom Viridiplantae; phylum Streptophyta; class Pinopsida; order Cupressales; family Cupressaceae; genus Chamaecyparis; species Chamaecyparis obtusa. The sequence continues at coordinate 106,320 of BSBK01011149.1, forward strand.
ATCTATTCAAGATTGGTGTTGAAGATTTAAAGACAATTGATTGGAGACATCCTACATTTGATTCTACATTCATTCATTCTTGTGGGTTCAAGGATTCGAATCCTCCACAAGGGTTTCAACTCAAGCAAGGTGAATTGTTTCATTTACTTTGTTTATTCCAGCAATTTCAATTCAATTTCAAGGTTAATTCCTAAATTGGGGTTTGACTGAAGCAAACCCCTTCCCCCCAACAAACAAAATCATTTTTCTTGTAGGTAAAAGTGTGGGATTTTGGATCTGAGAGTAGATTTGGATACCCTTTTCACCAAAATTCTAAGATCTGCGAACTAGGTCAAAATCAACCTTTAGAATATAAAATTAGATCCTGACCTAGTCAGGTACAACCTTGATCCTAACCTAGTCAGGTACAACCTCGAACCTATCCTAGTTAGGTACAACCTCAATTTTCACCCAACCTCGATTTTGACCCTGATTCAATCTTGGAAAATGATTTCTGGGTTTTGTAGATCTCACAGTCTTGATTTGTAAATGAGGAAATCAACTATGTTTTAGATTGTTTGATAGGGTTTTCAGCTGATTCATTTTCATAGGTAAGTACCTTTATTTCTTAATTTCAATATTAGTCATCTACATTTACTTTCTATATCAATACAATTTCATGTAAGTATAAAATAATGGCTTTGGGGTCTTTTTTATGTGCAAGTCATTGCCCTAGGATCCCATACACTATTATATACTTTACAAGAAGAAGATTAAGCATGAAAATAATATAAGAACACTTAACACAACACCACAATTTTTGTTATGGGGAAACCCAAATAGGTAAAAAATCTGATGAGAATTGACACCCACTAATAATTACATTGGTGTATTATGATCCCGGTTAGAAGATCTTACAACCCTGTGAGGAGTTGATCTTTATAATGTAATAAGTACAGTGTCCTAGTCAAGGGTCAGACCCTATTTGGGGTGAGGACTCACTATCTTTGAGCACACTACTCAAAGGGGTGAAGGATGCAACTATCTGTTTAATAGATACACACTATATATGGATCTTGGTGAACTACGCTTAGACATGTTATCTTCACCAGTTCCAATGAATGGAATATACTCTCTACTTTATCACATAGACCTTTTTTTGATGGCTCAACAATTCACACATTTTGTTTTGCTCTTATGTT
>BSBK01011150.1:0-70206 GCA_027943335.1 Chamaecyparis obtusa
AAAACTGGCTTCTTATTATCTGCACAAATGTGGAATTACAAAATTTCAGAATTACAATATGCAAAGCCACATGGGCATTCCTTACAGTATTCTATAGGACAAAGCCTCGAATCAATACCCAGCTCTACTACCCAGAACTGCCCTAGACAACACTATGGGCCTTCTTTATATAGGCAATTTACACTGCCTGAGAAGGTTCTAGAAATTCAGCCGTTAGGGCCGACCAAACTTAGAATTATTTTATTTTACAATTTATTACATCAAAGTCGGCTCAATATGAGTTTTGAAACCCAAACAGAAATTTTGAAAAAAAATTATTTTCCTCCATTTCAGGTGACCCAACTTCCGAAGACCATAAGTCATCACCCGTTGACTCGATTGGCTATTATAACCCCATTCTGGAAACACCACGAAGTACTCTACAGGCCTGAATGGCGCAAAGTGCTTGTCACCCAAATTTTGAACCTCATTCGGGGCCTCTAAAGCCTTCAAAACTAAGTTCAAAGTTTCTGTACCCTACTACCAATACTGAAAATCTTCAATATCTTCAAAACTAGACCTGATCTGGCCATGAAACTTTGTTGGCAGGCTGATATGACTGAGATGAACCTCCATATGTAAAATTAGAATATTCTGAGATCGTAAGACCAACTTACTAAAAATAGCAAGTTTTCATAAATAGCAACTCTGCACAAGATAGCCCTTATTGAATACAAAAACATAAATACTTTTGGGTGATGCAAGATTGCTCTTACACCCAAGATGCTCCTATATCAGACACCCGGGGTAATTTGAGAAGTGACCCTATCACGACTCAGGTTTGTAGAGGAAAACCAAGATAGTTAACCTCCTCCTTTGTTAGCCATGAGGAATCTTCAACAGGTCATCCGTTCCATTTGACCAAATACTCTTCATATGTCTTGTTCCTTGTGCTTATGCCAACATGATTGTCCAGTATGTCTTCAATCTCTTTGATATCTGAGTTGGTTGCTGGAATACTCCACTGTGTTACTGCAACCTCATCTTCAACACCTCCTTCGTGATACTCTGTCAAATCTAAAATGTTAAACACTGGTGATATATTCAAGCTCACTAGGCAATTCTACCTCATACGCATTTCCTGAATCACACTTCTTCAATATCTTACATGGTCCAAACTTCTTCATTTTCAGCTTGTTATACGTACCAACTGGAAATCGCTCCTTTCGCAAATGAACCATGACTTCATCCCCAACCTGAAATTCCTTATGCCTCCTTTTCTCATCTACCTTAGCCTTATATTGCATATTCATCTTGGTAATATGTGTCCTCACCTCCTCATGGATGTTCTTCAAGTGCTCTGCAAAATCCTCAGCTTCAGCACTACTTATTTCTCCTATAGCTATCTTTCTCAGCTCAGATGCATTTCTTGGACTACTTCCATATACAATCTGGAATGGTGATTTACCAGTGCTCCTGTTGACATAATTATTGTATGCAAATTTTGGCTGTGGTAAAATCAAATCCCATCCTATTGGCTTATCTCCAACCAAACATCTCAGCAGATTTCTCAAACTTCTATTCACCACCTCTGTCTGTTCATCAGTCTGTGGATGATGTGATGAACTGAACTTCAAATCTGTCTTCAACTTCTTCCACAATGTCTGCCAAAAATATCTAACAAACTTAGTATCTCGATCTGAAACTATGGTCTTTGGCAAACCATGTAGTCTCACTAGTTCTCTGAAAAACAAGTCTGCTACATGAACAACATCATTAGTCTTCTTGCAGGGAATGAAATGTGTCATCTTTGAAAATCTGTCAACTACTACAAAAATTGAATCATGTCCCTACTGTGTCCTCGGTAAACCAAGAACAAAGTCCATACTGATATCCTCCCAAGGCTTCTTTGGTATAGGTAATGGCTAATACAACCCTGTATTCTACTTCACTCCTTTCACCATCTGACATACTCTGCAACTCTGTACAAACTTCTTCACATCTTGCTGCAACTGTAGCCAATAATAATTTTCACTAACCAAAGCAAGGGTTTTATCATGACCAAAATGTCCAGCCAATCCTCCACTATGCTTCTCCTTGATGAGATTCTCCCTCATAGAACTTCGTGGAACGCACAACTGACTCCCTCTGAATAGCATATCATCCTGGATGATGAAATCCAACCATTTGTCCTGTCTACAGTAATAGATTTTGTACAAGCTTTCTAAGCTCCACCAAAATCAGGATCCTCTGGATATAAATTCTTGAGTTCCTTGAACCCAACCACCTCAATCTGCATCTCAGTCAGCAATAGTTACCTTCTGCTAAGAGCATCTACAACCCTGTTAGACTTTTCACTTCTGTGTTTCAAAACAAATGTATAACTCTGCAAAAACTCAACCCATTTCAAATGCCTCTGATTCAACTTTCCTTGACTATTCAAATATTGCAAAGCTTGATGATAAGTATACAAAATAAACTCTTTAGGAAGTAGATAGTGCCTCCACTTTTTCAATGGCTGAACTATAGCATAAAATTCCTGATCATAAATAGAATATTTTCTCTTGGCATCATTTAACTTCTCACTGAAATAAGTAATAGGTTTACCTTCTTGGCTCATAACAGCTCCTATTGCAGTACCACTAGCAGCACAATCTACTTGAAACACCTTATTAAAATCTGGAAGTGCTAAAATAGGTTGTTCTATAACTTTTTGTTTCAACAATTCAAAACAATTTTCTACCCCATTAGTCCACTTAAACTCTTTTCTATCTCTTCTCATTGTTTCAATCAAGGGTCCACAAATACTGCTAAAAATTTCTGATAAACTTTCTGTAAAAGCTAGTCAAACCATGAAAAGATCTTACCTCAGTAGCACTCCTTGGAGTAGGCCATTCAAGGATAGCCTGTACCTTCTTTGGGTCCATTTTTAGACCTTCTGCTGAAACTACAAATCTCAAATACACTAACTCTTTCTTCACAAAACTGCACTTCTTCAAATTAATCAACAATTTCTCATCTCTCAACTTCTCAAGCACCATATGAATATGCATCATATGTTCCTCCAATGTCTTGCTAAAAATCAAAATATCATCTAGGTAAATAATGACAAACTTACCCAGAAATTCTTTCAGAACCTCATTCATGAGCCGCATGAAAGTGCTTGGTGCATTGGTTAGCCCAAAAGGCATGACTAACCACTCATACAGTCTTTCCTTTATCTTGAAGGTAGTCTTCCATTCATCTCCTTCTCTAATCTGAATCTGGTGATATCCACTCTTCAGATCTATCTTTAAGAAATACACAGCTCCACTCAAACAATCCATAATATCATCCATTCGTGGCAATGGAAACCTATACTTGATTGTGATCTTGTTTATTTCTCTGGAATCTGTACACATCCTCCACTCTTCATTCTTCTTTGGTGCTAATACTGTTGGTACAACACAGGGACTCAGACTCTCTCGAATCAACCCCTTCTGCAATAACTCATGTACTTGTCTGTTCAACTCTCACTTTCTACTGGTGTCATTCTGTGTGCTACCTTGTTTGGGAAACTGGATCCTGGAATCAAATCCATCTGATGACTGATCTTCCTTACCAGTGGTAATCCATCAGGTACATTATCAAATACAATATCTTGAAACTCATTCAACAAATCTGCAACCTCTACAGGTACATCCTCTACTTCTTTACCAACTTTTAGAATCAAAGAAAACCACAAATGCTCATACCTCATACCATCAAGGAATTTTTTTCCATCAACAAATGTTATTATTGCATTACCACATACCTTTTCTTTAGTCTCCTTCAATGGCTTTAGCTTATGTCGCACTCCATCCTTTTTTAGGGAATAGGTATTCACACAACCATCATGTACAGCACATCTGTTAATTTTCCACGGTCTACCCAACAACATATGACATGCATCCATAGAGATGATATCACATAGTACCTCATCTTGGTACCCGCCGATCTTGAACTTTACCAGGCACTGTTCACTGACCATGACCTTGTGGTCATCTTGCACCCAGGCAATCCGATATGGATGTGGGTGTTTTTGTCTCTTGAGCTTCAACTTTGTCACCATCTCTTCTGACACCAAATTTTTAGTGCTTCCACTATCGATAATCACATCACAGCATTTACCCTCACACTTGCATCTAGTGCGAAACAGACTCCTCCTTTGTTCACGTTCATTCTCACCACTCAGCAAGACTCTTTTGTTAATTAGCGTTTCTCCTCTTTCAACATCTTTAGAATTTGACAATCTAGCATCTTCATCTGCATGAGCAACTCTGGCCTGGCCTTCATTTCTCCTGTCTGTTCTGCCTTCACGCTGAGGACATTCAAATGCCCTATGACCTTCTTCTCCACAGTGAAAACATGTTCCACAGAAGCCTCCTCTTCCAGATCCTTGTCCTCTTCCTCTTCCTCTCTGATCTCTATTACTCTGATCCTAGAAAAGATTGGAATTATTTCCTCTCTGATTCTGATTGCTACTGGCCTCATCCTTCTTTTTCGGATCTTCATTTCGGCTGCCACATGACCGTCCACCAAATCTTCCACCATGACCTCTTCCATTTTGTCTGCTCTCAAACTTCTTGTTCAACTTTTCCTTTACTTTTAGGGCAAACTGGTATGCCTCCTCAATACTGTTCATTCGAACCAGATTCAACTCCTCCTAAATGCTTGGCCTTAACCCATTAAGGTATCAGACAACTTTTTCCTTATCAGCTTCTGCATGGCCTATTCTGATGAGGAGTTGATAGAACTCCTCTGTATACTCCTGAACAGATCTTCCTACTTGCTTCAAACTTTGCATTTTCTTTAGTAGGTCAAGCTCATAATCAACAGGAATGAACTGTCACTTCAATTTATCCACCATCCGATCCCATCTTGTGATTTTATCTTTCCCTCTTCTATTTCGCTCTAATTGAATTTCTTGCCACCAGATCTTCGCATGACCTTTCAATCTGGCTTTCACAAATTTGACCCTATCAGGATCCTCAACATCTTCATACTCAAAATATTCCTCACATTCATTGATCCAGTCGATCAATCCTCTGGGTTAAGATTTCTAGAAAATGTAGGAACCTCAATCTTAGGCCTTTTCCCAATCTTGAAAATCGCTCAAAAAAGTCTTTCTTCCTCCTGGTTCACAATTTCGGCTTCTCCTTCTTGATATTCTTCTTCGGCTTCATCCTCGCTTTCATCTTTGACATTAAGATTCATTCCTCTACAAATCTCTTCTTGCAATGCTCGCACTTGTCTTTGTAGCTCTCTAACCTCAGGTGTCATAGCACCAGCTCTTCCGAATGTTCTCTTCGTGGAGGTATTTTCGCGATGCGCGCTGAAACCCTAACCACAGTCCTGGTGCAAACTGCCTCACAGTCGGCAATTTTTTTACACACTCAAGAAAACTTGGCTCTGATACCACTTAATGAAGGGTGCTCCCCTTAATACCACAAGCACATAACAGAAATAGAGAAACAACAACAATAATATGCAAGAACAGATAATTGGCTTCTTATTATCTCCACAAATGTGGAATTACAAATGTTCAGAATTACAATATGCAAAGCCACATGGGCATTCCCTTACAGTATTCTATAGGACAAAGCCTCGAATCAATACCCAGCTCTACTACCCAGAACTGTCATAGACAACACTACGGGCCTTCTTTATATAGGCAATTTCCACTACCCGAGAAGGTTCTAGAAATTTAGCCCTTATGGCCAACCAAATTTAGAATTATTTTATTTTACAATTTATTACATCAAAGTCGGCTCAAAATGAGTTTTGAAACCCAAACAAAAATTTTGAAGAAAAATTATTTTCCGCCATTTCAGGTGACCCAACTTCTGAAGACCATAAGTCATCACCCGTTGACTCGATTGGCTATTATAACCCCATTCTGGAAATGCCACGAAGTGCTCTACAGGCTTGATTGGTGCAAAGTGCTTGTCACCCTAATTTTCAACCTCATCTGGGGCCTCTAAAGCCTTCAAAACTGAGTTCGAAGTTTCTGTACCCTACTGCCAATACCGAAAATCTTCAATATCTTCAAAACTAGACCTAATCTAGCCATGAAACTTTGCTGGCAGGCTGATATGACTGAGATGAACCTCCATATGTAAAATTAGAATATTTCGAGATCGTAAGACCAACTTACTAAAAATAGAAAGTTTCCATAAATAGCAACTCTGCATAAGATAGCCCTTATTGAATACAAAAACATAAATATTTTTGGGTGATGCAAGATTGCTCTTACACCCAGGATGCTCATGCATCACATATACATATACATATACATATACATATACATATACATATACATATATATATATATATATATACACACACACACATACATACATACATACATACATATATATACACACACACACACACACACACACAGATATATAGATATAGATATATATATATCTATATATATATCTATATCTATATATCTGTGTGTGTGTGTGTGTGTGTGTGTATATATATATACACACACACACACACACACACACCAATAGACACATATATATATACACCTTAAATTGGTGAAATTAAAGTCAACCAAAGAAAATCAAACAATTATTGATCAAAGCATGAATTATTTGAAAAGGAAGCAAAATTAGATTAATTAAATCTGATTAATTAATGAAATTACTTATATAGTTCAATCAATTAATTAAATCTAACCCATTCAACTCCTACACATGGCTAAATAAATTAATTGTGCTAATTAATAAATCTTAATTACATCACCAACAATATAAGGACAAAACTCAATATAATAATGAGGTGAGGGTATTTGAATCACATGGATTAGGGCAGTCCAAAAAAAGTGAGTCCCACTTTTGGAGATGAAGGAATTTCGGTCGGGCCAAGAAAATAATGTTTTAATTTCTTCGCATGAAGACAAGCCAACACTTTGGATGAAGACCCTGAAATAGGGTACTTCATGCGAAGTAGGGATGATGTCTTCGCACGAAGACCCCCTTTGCGCGAAGACCACCTAGGCTGGATCCACTACAAATTTCCAGCGGTGGGGTGCCATTTTCACTTTTACTATTCATAGAGTGCAGTAGACCCTAGTCTTGGAGCGAACCCTCTGACAACTTTGTAATGTCCTCATTGACTTTTTCCTATTTTTCTTCTCTTCCATCTCATTCACCCGTCATATATTCCAAGTACACACTTTTTGCTTTTTCTTTTAATTATTTTTTCTCATCAATTATATGTTTATTAATTATTTTTGTTCATTTTTTCAATTTTGAAATAGTTATTTTATTTTTTCGGTAATTTTTAGTTTTAAAAAAATTTGTTAGAAAATACTAGAAAATGTTAGAAATACAAGAAAATGTTAGCAAATACTATAAAATTCTAGAAAATACTATAGAATGTTAGAAATATTAAAGTGTTAGAAAATTTTAGATTTTTAGTAAACTTATTGTATGTTTTAAAATTACTTTTACTTAGTAATGTTAAAATGTTACTCTTAAATTATTTTTAATTAGTAATGTTAAAATATTACTTTTAAATTATTTTTAACTAGTAATGTTTAAATGTTCGTTTAAAATTATTTTTATTAAAAAAACTTAGAACAATTTAAAAAAATTTGGAAAAATTTAAAACTTAGGAAAATTTACAAAAACTTCAAACTTTAGGGAAATTGACACAAACTTCAAACTTTAGGAAAATTTAGAAAAAATTGAAAGGTTTGAAAAAAATAGAAAAATATTAGGAAATGTTAGGAAATTTTAAAACTCTCTCTCTCTCTCTCTCTCTCTCTCTCTCTCTCTCTCTCTCTCTCTCTCTCCAATAGGACCACTTAAGAACATAATAATACCTAAAAAGACATAATAGGACCCTTAAGACCTAATAGGACCACTTAAGATGTAATAGGACCACTTAAGACCTAATGGCAGTAAAAGGACTTACTAAGGCAAATTAAGACCAATTAAGACCTAATAAGTCCTAATAAGACCTATTAGGATGTATGAAGACATATTAGGATGAATTAAGACTTATTAAGATGAATTAGGACCAATTAATTTACCTAATAAGACTTATTAATCTACCTAATAAGACCAATTAATCTACCTAATAAGACCTAATCTCTCTCTCTCTCTCTCTCTCAAACAGGATCACTTAATACCTAATAGGATGTAATAATACCTAAGAAAACATAATAGGACCCTTACAACTTAATATGACTACTTAAGACCTAATTAGACCACTTAAGACCTAATAGGACCACTTAAGACCTAATATGACCGCTTAAGACCTAACAAGACCGCTTAAGACCTAATGGGACTAATATGACCTATTAAGACCAATTAAGACCTAATAAGACTTATTAGGACTTATTAAGACCTATTAAGACCTATTGGGACTAGTTAGGACTTATTAAGTTTAATTAGGACCAATTAATCTACCTAATAAGATGTATTAGGACCTATTAAGACCTAATAAGACCTATTATGAGCTATTAAGAGTAATTAAGACCTATTAGGGCCAATTAAGACTTATTAAGATCAATTAGGACCAATTAAGACCTAATAAGACCTATTATGACTTATTAAGACTCTCTAGGAATTTCACTCTCTACGACTCTCTCTCTAGGATGTTGAATACTATTTTACTTGCACACATGTAATGTACTTAAATTTTAACATTTCATAATGTATGTTACCCTTAGATGGACACACATGATCATGAATAGGGTGACCCAACACAAAGTATTGCACCCAAAGATTACCTGACACAGGCTACACCATTATCTAGGAGCATCTTGGGTCCTTTGAAATCCTATGTCACCAAAAAGATATTTGAAGTTTTGTGTGTTGCTCGGTTCCTAATTTGACCAAGTTGGTTTGGTGTTTCTCAGTTTCCATTATTTACCAATGTTGGTCAATTATCTCTCTTGCGCTTGGTGAATTCCTTGGTGCTCGGTGATGCTTACCCAACACTCGGTTATCCTTTCTTACCAAGTTGTTTATTTTGGATTTTTGTTGAGGCTGACTCTTGCATTTAATTTTGGTCACAGACTTAATGTTGGCATCTATCATTGGGAAGCATGTGGAGCTAGATCTGGTCATTCCTTCCATTGATAGTAGATCTAAAGGCTAACTTGTTTGTTAGCCTCTTGTATAAATGTAGTTGTTTCATTAGAGTTTAGCGGTAAGTTGAGTTATGAGATGGAAGCTAAAAGATTAGGGATTATTGGCAGATCCTCGCATGTTTGAGGATTTCTGTACTTGATTGTAATATATGGCCTAAAATAGGAAGGCCTTATAGCCTGACATGTATAACTTAATTTGAAGATAATATATGAAAGATATCTTGCATTATCTCTCTCATTTGTTGTGTTGTTTCTTCTGCATGTTGTTGTGCAAGGTGGATTTGGTTAGGGTGTACCTTTGTGTCCTTTCTCTATCCTTCCTTGTGTCAAGTGGTATCAGAGCGAGGTGAGATCTAGATCTAGGTTTGAAGGTTCCTTCTTGTGAAGCCCTAGTTGAAAATTTTATTGGGTAGCAGATTTACATCTGACTTGCAATTGTAGAGGGTTTTCAAGATGGTTCATGGGAGGTGAGAGGCAGATCTAGGATTGGAAGACATGTTGAGACACCTTGCTACTAGATTAGAAGTTATTGAAACAACCCAAAGAAGAGGAAGACATCTTGAAGATGTTAGTGATGATGAAATTGAGGAAGAACAAGGTGATGTAGAACCTACATCTGTGATGGATCAGGGTGAGGAAAGATTGTTGAAGGCTTTGAAAAATCTAAAGTCTACACCACACTTTAATTGTCCTGAGTATAGTGGAAAATTGCATTCAGATGAATTGATGGACTAGATCACCAAGATGGAGAAGTACTTTGAGTATGAAAATGTACCCAAGGAGAAGAAGGTGAAACTTGCAAGCACAAAGTTGAAAAGTCATGCATCCTTATGGTGGGAACATCTGTAGTTGGACAGAAAGAGGAAAGGAAGAGACAAAATCTAGGTATGGAATAAAATGGTGAGTAAATTGAAGGGAAAGTTCTTACCTCATGATTATCAGATTATTCTAGTTAGGCGAATGCAAAGTTTGAGGAAGAAAGATAGCTTGGTAAAAGAATATAGTGAGGAATTATATAGATTAGATATCATATCTAGACATGATGAAGATGATGTGGAAAGAACTGCTAGATACCTGAATGGTTTGAGAGTTTCCATCCAAGAAGAAATCAGTTTGGTCAATTTGGGGAACATTGAAGAGGCTTATCAATTTGCATTGAAAGGTGAGGAGAAATTGAACAAGAGACATGAGAAAAGAAAAAGAGGTAGAGGTGGTAGATTCCCTAGAGGAAGAGGTAGATCTCATGTTGAAAATAGTAGATCTAAACCTGAAAAGACAAGTCTGGATAAAGGCAAGATCGAGTGGAAAGGTGAAAGTCCATCTAGAGGTAGAGGCAGTAACTATCGAGGTGGTTATAACAGATGTGGTTTCTGAGGAACTTGTTACAATTTTGGAGAAGAAGGACATAGATCTTTTGAATGTAAACATGCAAGTAAGAAGGCTGGTAATAGTAGAAATGCTTTGGTGCAAGAAGAATCACCGAATGAACTTGAGAAGGAAAATAACTTGATGGTAAGAAGAGCACTTTGGAGTGAAAGAAATAAAGAAGATCCAGTAAGGAAAAGTTTCTTCAAGACTAGATTTAGAGTTTATGATGAAGTTTGGAAGGTTATCATTGACAGTGGTAGCTCAGAGAATATGGCTTCTAAGGAGATGGTTACAAAGTTACAGTTGAAAAGTTTGGAACATCCGAAGCTCTATCAAATTTCATGGATCAAGGATGAGCATACACTCTTGGTAAGTGAACAATGTTATGTGAATTTGAAAATTGGAAAGTACTATGATAAGTTGTTGTGTAATATCATGCCTATGAATTGTTGTCATATTTTGTTGGGTAGACCTTAGTAATATGATTTACATGCTATATATGATGGGATATTGCATAAATATACTACTTGGGCTGATGGAAGAAAACATAGCTTGTTACCTTTGATTGAGGAAACTGTTAGTAATGTTTTCACATCTGTGAAATTTTGTTTGATGGAAGGAAGAAATTTTGTGAATGATTTGAAGAAGAATGATGTATGTTTTGTTAGGAATAGTCCCAAGAGATAACTGAGAGTAGGAGAGGGGGGGGCGGGGTGAATCTGTTATCTACAAGATTCAATTCTTTATCCAATTAAGTATAGAAGAACATTAAGAAAATACAAAATAAGATAACACTTAACACAACAACACAATTTTGGTTACGGGGAAACCCTAGTGGGAATTAAAACCCACTATAAACTACACTAGTGTATAATGATCCATGTTAGAAGATATTACAACCCTATTAGGAGTTGATCTTTAAAATGCATTAAGTACAGTGACCTAGTCAAAGGTTGGACCTTGTTAGGAGTCTTTTATAATTAACCCTATTAGGGGTGAGGACATACTATCTGAGAGCTAGCTACTCAAATGGTGAAGGCTGCAACCTTCTAAATAAGAGATACACACTATATCTCAGTCGCGGTGAACTATGAGTTAGACCTGTTGTCCTGATCAGTTTCACTGAATAGCATACACTTTCTTCTTTTTCACATAGACCTTCTACTGATGGCACAATACTTCACACCTTCTTCTCTGGTCTTATCTTTCAACTATCTACCACACTTAGCGATCACAACTTGATCGGCTAGAAGTATCTTTCTCCAAATGATATAATCAAGTCATCCTATTAGAACTTCCTTGAAATCATATTAGAGAAACAATATAACTCTCCAATAACATCTCCAATAGCTATACTAAGCACGCAACACAAATTAGGACCGTGAAACTCCATATGAGTAGACACGTCACTTCACACTTTTGACTCTACCAAATCAACTGAATCTTTCTGCTCATGCTGAGATACATCATGCACTCTTAACCAAAAATTATTAACTCTTATCTAAATACAATACCAAGCACACATATCATAATGATAGGCACAACTACTACAACAATATAAACAATGTCAGCTCTATCAGATAAACTTAGGATACTATAACTGGAAATTGCAAACATCACAACTCATCCTGTACTGCACAACTGACTCTGTGCCCATGAACATATATTCAATAATATTTCTACAACATAAATATAAATGTGCAAGGCTCCATCATAACCATACGAGAAATCACATACAGAACTCTTTCTAAGACCTATTCAGGAATACTACTGAAACAAACAACTATATAACTATCTTCACTCAGAATCAACCTCTATGCTTATGATGTCATGTTGATAACATATGTAGGCAACATATGCTCAAGGCTCTCTCCATAAGTCTTCCACACACACTTCTTACCATATGTTGTCATCAATGACAAACATACAGTCAACATTGGCCCACTGGAAGATCTCCAACATGTTTTCATGTGATTCCTAACAAACCAAGTACAAAAATAGAGAATAGTATACCTGAAGAGATTGATAAGTTACTCACCGAGTATAGTGAAATTATTTATGATAATGTACCTAATTTTTTTCCACCAAAGAGAAGTATTGATCATTGCATGGATCTAATCCCTAGAGCTAGTTTACCAAATAAGGCACCACATCGGTTGACACCTACCAAGAATCAGGAATTGAACCAACAGATTCAAGAGTTATTGCAGAAAATTTTGATCAAATAAAGTTTGAGTCCTTGTGCAGTACCTATTGTATTAGGACCTAAGAAGAATGGAGAATGACGAATGTGTACTGAATCTAGAGAAATCAGCAAGATAACTATGAAATATAGGTTTCCCATACAGAGAATGGATGATATAATGGATAGTTTGACTGGAGCAAAGTATTTTACCAAAATCAATTTGAAAAGTGGGTATCATAAGATTAGAATCAAAGAAGGTGATGAATGGAAGAATGCTTTCAAGGCAAAAGAAGGTTTGTATGAGTGGTTGGTTATGCCTTTTGGTTTAACTAATGTGCACTGAGTACTTTTATGAGGTTGATGAATGAATTTTTGAAGAAATTCTTAGGTAAGTTTGTGATTGAATACCTAGATGATATTATGATATTCAGTAAGACCAAATAAGAACATTTGTTGCATCTTAGACATGTATTACAGAGATTGATAGAGGAAAATTTGTTGATAAATATGAAAAAGTGTTCATTCATGAAAGAGGAGATTGTGTATTTGGGATTTTTGATTTCAGGTGATGGTTTGAAGATGGATCTTGAAAAGGTTGAAGCTATTTTGAATTGGCCTACACCTAAGAGTGCTAGTGAGGTAAGATAATTTCTTGGTTTGGCAAGTTTTTATTGAGATTTCATAAAGAATTTCAGTTCAAATTGCAATGCTATGACTAAGACTATGAGAGGAGATAAAAGACAATTCAAGTGGACACATGGAGCTGATAAAATTTTTGAGACTCTGAAGAAGAAGGTTGTTGAATTGCATGTGTTAGCATTGCCACATTTAATAAGGTATTTCAAGTGGAATGTGATGCAAGTGGAAGTGCAATAGGAGCTATGTCGAGTCAAGAAGGTAAACATGTTGCTTTCTTTAGTGAAAAGTTAAATGATGCAAGAAGAAAATATTTTGTGTATGATCAAGAATTATATGCTATTGTTCAAGAACTAAAGAAATAGAGACATTATTTGATACCGAGTGAATTTGAATTGTATACTGATCATAAAGCTTTACAATATTTGGGTAGTCAGAATAAGTTGAATTAGAGACATATGAAATGGGTTGATTATTTGCAGAGTTATACATTTGTGATAAAGCATAAGAGTGGAGTCACTAAATGAGTTGTAGAAGCATTGAGTAGATGAAGATCTTTGATGATCTAAATGAGAATTAAAGTTCTTGTATTTGATGACATGAGAGATTTCTATAAAACTGATCCTAATTTTTCTGAGCCATGGAGAAAGTGCAGAGCACCTATTCAAGATCAACTAAGTACAAAATGGGAAGAATATTTTATTCAAGAAGGTATGATTTTTAAACGTATTCAGTTGTGTATACCGAGAGGACCAATGAGAAATAATTTGATAAAGGAGAAGCATAG
This sequence comes from Chamaecyparis obtusa, assembly GCA_027943335.1. NCBI lineage: Eukaryota > Viridiplantae > Streptophyta > Pinopsida > Cupressales > Cupressaceae > Chamaecyparis > Chamaecyparis obtusa. The sequence continues at coordinate 14,092 of BSBK01011150.1, forward strand.
TAGTGGTTTGGCTAGACATTTTGGTATTGATTAAATATTTAATTTTCTTAAGGAGAAATACTTTTGGCCACAGTTGTATAAAGATGTTTAGAAACTTGTGAAAAGTTGTGGAATTTGTCAAGTTGCAAAAGGAGAAAGTTAGAATATTGGATTATATACATTGATTTATGTTCATGATAAACCTTGGATTGTTATCAGTATGGATTTTGTTCTTGGCTTACCAAAGACAGTGATGGTAATGATTATATATTTGTTGTTGTGGATAGATTTTATAATATGGCACATTTTATACCTTGTAGAAAGACATCAGATGTAGTACATATAGTAGATATTTTCTTTAAGGAAATTTTAAGATTACATGGATTACCGAGGAGTATTATCTGTGACTGAGACTGTAAAATTGTTGGATTTTTTTTTAAACTCTTTGGAGAAATTTTTGGACTGAGTTGAAATATAGTTCTACATTTCACCCACAAACCGATGGATAGACAAAAGTTGTCAATAGGAGTTTGGGTAATCTTTTGAGATGTTTAGTTGGAGACGCACTGGGTAATTGGGATTCTGTGTTGGCACAAACAAAGTTTTCATATAATAATTCAGTGAATAGGAGTACTGGAAAGTCACCTTTTGAGATTGTAAATGGCTTACAACTAAGATGTATATTAGATTTGAGAGACATTGTTGATGAAAGAAAGAGAAGTGTTGAAGGAGTAAAATTTTCTAAGTACATGAAGACATTCCATGAAGATGTGAAATATAAGTTGGAAAAAAGTAATAAAAAATACAAAGACGGAGCTGATAGATCAAGAAGACATAATACTTTTGTAGTTGGTGATGAATTGATGGTTCATTTGAAGAGAGGTAGATTTCCTGTTGGAACATATGGGAAGCTGAAAATGAAGAAGTTTGGACCTTGCAAGATTCTGAAAAGATTTGACAATGGAAATGCATATGAGATTGAGTTACCTAATGAAATGGATATATCACCTATTTTCAACATTGCTGATTTATATGAGTATCATGAGTTGGATGAAGAAATGACAGTACCGAATGATTATCCTAAGAAACAAACATAAGAAGTTGAGCATATTTTGGAGAAAAGAACTGGCATAAGTACAAGAGGAAATAGTACATGGAATATCTAGTAAAGTGGAAGAATAGATCAATTTAAGATAGTTCATGGATTTCATAGTTTGAGTTGGATACAGCTCGGATCATACCTATTGAATGATTTGGAGAATCATTTTAAAATAACCCTAGGTGTCTAATTCAAGAGCATCTTGGGTCCTTCAAAATCCAGTGTCACCAAAAAGATGTTTGAAGTTTTTTGTGTTACTCGATTCCTTCTTTGACCAAGTTGGTTTGGTGTTTCTCAATTTTCTTTGTTTACAAGTGTTGGTCAGTTATCTTTTTGGTGCTTGGTGAGTTCCCTTGTGCTTTGTGATGCTTGTCTAGCACTCGCTTATCCTTGCTTATTGAGTTGTTTATTTTGAATTCCTATTGAGGCTGAATCTTGCATTTAATTTTGGTCATAGATTTAATGTTGGTATCTATCATTGCGAAGTGTGTAGACCTAGATCTAGTTGTTTATTCTATTGATGGTAGATCTAAAGGCCGACTTGTTTGGTAGCTTCTTGTATAAATGTAGTTGTTTGGTTAGAGTTTAGAGGTAAGTTTAGTTAGGAGATAGAAGCTAGAAGATTAGGGATTATTGGAAGATCCTTGCATGTTTGAGGACTTTTGTACTTGATTGTAATATCTAGCCTAAACTGAGAAAGCCTTATAACCCAACATGTATAACTCAATTTAAAGATAATATATGAAAGATATCATACATTCTCTCTCTCACTTGTTGTGTTGTTGCTTCCACATGTTGTGTAAGTTGGATCTGGTTAGGGTGTACCTTTGGCCCCTCTTCCCATCCTTCCTTGTGTCACCCTGGCATAGGCTTCCCCCCCAGTATGATACAACACAAGGTGCCCCCCAATAGGATGTAGTACAAGGTTCCCCTAGTCTTTCTGATATGGGTGTGATATTTCATTTTGCTACTCAAGAGATTGGGCGGTTATGAGATTCTATAGATTCCTCTAAGGACAACATTTACAAAGATATTTACACAACCATTTTGCATAGTCTAGAGAATGTGACTGTACGCATGAGGAGTAAAATTGCATATACTTAGATTATTGATTCTATTTTTTGAGAGTTGAGATCTTTGATGATATATCCTTAGTTGAGGTCTAGTCACGAGTCTCAAAGTATATTATGAAAGGAGATGTTTTCCCTTCCTGCCGAGAGAGGAGCAAGGTCAAAGCATAATAGGTTACACATTGTGTGCTACTATAGATAGCACACATGATATACACATGAGCATTATCCCAATAATGACTTGATTCCACTTTACTTTGCAAAACAATTTTACGTTGAGGTCTGTTTGGGTCTCAATGTGAACTACTTAGATCTTTTGGGGTATTTTTGATAGGGATGCAATAGATTTATAGATCATGATCAATATCATAGGCCTTATCTAGTTTTGTCGAGACACAGACATGTGGTTGGGTAAATAGAACCTAGAGTAGTACCATCTATGGCTAATATTGTTGAAAAAGTTGTCATTACTTACCAGAGAGAAGTAATTGATATAATTGGACACATTGCAGTCATGGCTACCAGTATTACTTTAGATACACTCACTAGATATATTATGACTAGGTCAAGTCCACCCCGAACATCATTAGAGGCATCATCTAGTAGTGCACCCCCATCTGATGAGGCATATAGAGATGTTGGTCCCCCTAGACCATGTGATATACAACCTCATACTCAACATCAAAGTTACATTGAGATGACATTGTATTTATTGGATGACCTGTTATAGTCATATACCTATATTTCTCAACTGAAGAGGGTCCCTATAAAGTCTATAAGAGACACCATTAGATTCTCCTAGGGCCCTCTTGTTCTTCCACCCTAGAGAACACCATCAACTCATGCATCTCATAGATCAGAGCACTCTGCAACTATAGAAGGAGGGATAAGTCTTGGTGATGTTTGCATCATAGCAGAGGGCCTAGTTGAATTTGAGGAGTAGTTAGAGGGATTGAGATAGACCGTCACTAACACTGACATGGCTTCATTTATGGATCTTCTACTTCATCATGACTCTGACTCTATATGACTCCCTTCTCGGCTACGCTCCCCATTATGCTCCTCATTAGAAAGGATTGGTACTCTAGAGGAAGCATGTGATGGTGTTTCTGTAGATGATGTGATGGTGCACATTGAGGATCCGCTTGCTCCTGGGACAAAGGCATAGATTTAATTTTCAAATAATTTGTCAATAAATTAATTACAATATATATTCTATTTATTACTAATGCTCATGTCCATCTGTATTCTACATACAATTTGTAGGCATAGTTACATGAGTGTACTACCTCTAGGGTGGGATCAGAGTGTGTATGCTCGGGAGATTCAACAGTGGAAAAACCTACTAGTGCTCAGGTAGGTTTGAAATATACTTGAGTTGAAATTCATGTATTAATATATTTTAAATACTTTGTATATAATTATCATATATATGGTTGTACATATATATTTGACAATTTGTTGTACTAAATTTGTAGGGGTCTATTGATGCTTCGTGTGGAGAGGATGCTCATGAAACTCGCTCCAGGGGTCTCTCTATTTGTATGCAGCTTGATCAGTCTAGGATACGTTAGGAAATCTATTGCAGGCATCTTTGGTTTATGTTCTGAACATTTCACATATGTTTAATATTTATATATTCTAGGCCTATGAATAGATGATTTATTTGTTTATGATCTTTGGTTATGGTTAGACAATTGTATGATTTGATTTGATTATGGTTAGACAATTACATGATTTCATTTGAACTGATTATGGTTAGATGGTTACATGATTTAATTATGGTTAAACAGTTACATGATTTGATTATGGTTAAATGGTTACATGATTTGATTATGGTTAAACAGTTACATGATTTGATTATGGTTAAATGGTTACATGATTTGATTTGATTATGTTGATATGGTTACATTATTTGATTTGATTATGGTTAGATGGTTACATAATTTGATTATGCTTAAACAGATACATGATTTGATCTGATTATGTTTAGATGGTTACATGATTTGATTATGGTTAGATGGTTACATGATTTTATTTGATTATGGTTAGATAGTTATATGATTTCATATGATTTGATACGTGATCATATGATAACAAGTTAATATGTAACTAATCACTACTACATTAGGGGCCAAATTTTGACAGACACTTTCGACAGGTAATTTTTTATTATGAATTTGGTATTTTTTTTTATAATAGGTGGTGCAGGAGCATCGTGGGTGTAAGAGAAATCTTGCATCACCCAAAAATATTTTTGGTTTCTTTTTCAATAAGGGCTATCTTGTGTAGAGCTACTATTTATGGAAACTTACTATTTTTAGTAAGTTGGTCATATGATCTCAGAATGTTCTGGTTACATAGTTGGAGGTTCATCCTAGTCATTTCAGCCTACCAGTTGAGTTTCATTGCCACATCATCAGTATTGGTGAAGTTATTGAGGTTTTTGGGTATAAAACCTTTCAGGTCAATTTTGAAGGCCTTTGAGGCTCTGGATCAGGATCGACCCTCGGTTGACTGGCACTAGCACATGTCAAACACTGTAGATCTCATGATGGCATTTTTGAAAAGTGGTTACAATAGAAAAATAGAGCTACGGTTAAAAAGTTATGGCCTCCGAAAGTTGGGTTACCTAAAATAATATTTTGTATTTCTTTTGAGCCAACCCTATTGTAATAATTGTGAAAAATAAATAATTGTATGTTTTTTCAGCCTAAAGGGCTAAATTTTTGGAACCTTCTTGGGCGGTGGAAATTGCCTATATAAGTAAGGTCTGTAGTGTTGTCTTAGGCAGTTCAGGACAGTTCTGGGTAGTAGATCTGGGTATTGATTCAAGGCTTTGTCCTACAAAATATTGTAAGGGAATGCCCGTGTGGCTTTGCATATTGTAATTCTAAAAGTTTGTAATTCCACATTTGTGGAGATAATAAGAAGTCAATTTTTTGTTCTTGCATATTGTTGTTGTTTCTTTGTTTCTGTTATGTGTTTGTGGTATTAAGGGGAGCACCCTTCATCAAGTGGTATTAGAGAAAGAGTTCCTGAGTGTGTGAATAGATTGCTGATTGTGAGGTAGTTTGCACCAGGACCGTGGGTTAGAGTTTTTGTGTAAATAGATCACCAACTGTGAGATAGTTTCCACCAGGACTGTGGTTAGGGTTTCAGTGGGAAGCGTGAAAATGCCTCCATGAAGGGAACGTGGCAAAAGAGATGGTGTTGTAACACTTGAGGTTAGGGCACTGCAGAGACAAGTGTGAGCATTACAAGAGGAGATTCATAGAGGAATGAATCTTAATGTTACAAATAAAAGCGAGGATGAAGCTGAAGAAGAAGATCAAGAAGAAGGTGAAGTCCTGAATCAGGAGGAAGAAAGAATTTTTCGGGCCATTTCCAAGATCGAAAAAAGACCTAAGATTGAGGTTTTGATATTTTCTAGAAATCTTAACACAGAAGAATTGATCGACTAGATCAATGAATGTGAAGAATATTTTGAGTATGAAGATATTGAGGATCTTGATAGGGTCAAATTCATGAAGGCCAGATTGAAAGGTCATGCAAAGATCTGGTGGCAAGAGATTCAATTGGAGTGAAATAGAAGAGGGAAAGATAAAATCACAAGATGGGATTGGATGGTGGATAAATTGAAGTGACAGTTCATCCCTATTGATTATGATCTTGACCTACTAAGGAAGATGCAAAGTTTGAAGCAAGCAGGGAGATCTGTTCAGGAGTATACAGAGTTCTATCGAATCCTCATTAGAACAGGCCATGTGAAAGCTGATAAGGAGAAAGTTTCCCATTCCCTTAATGGGTTGAGTTCAAGCATTTAGGATGAGTTGAATTTGGTTAGAATGAATAGTATTGAAGAGGTATACCAGTTTTCTCTAAAAGTAGAGGAATAGCTAAACAAGAAGTTTGAGAGCAAACAAAGCAGAAGAGGTCGTGATGGAAGATCTGGTGGATGGGTTTATGAAGATCGAAATGAAGATTCGAAAAAGTAGGATGAGACCAATAATAGTCAAAATCAGAGAGGAGATAATTTCAATCATTTCCAAGATCAAAACAATAGAGATCAGAGAGGAAGAGGAAGAGGACAAGGTTCAGGAAGAGGAGGTTTCCATGGAACATGTTTTCACTGTGGAGAAGAAGGTCATAGGGCATTTGAATGTCCTCAATGCCAAGGAAGGATGGATAGGATGAATGAAGGCCAGGCTAGAGTTGCATGTGTAGATGAGGATGCCAGATCATCACATTCTAAAGATGCTGAAAAAGGAGAAATAATGATTAACAGAAGAGTCCTACTGAGTGGTGAGAATGAACCTGAGTAAAGGAGAAGCCTGTTTCGTACCAGGTGCAAGTGTGAGGGTAAATGTTGTGATGTGATTATTGATAGTGGTAGTACTAATAATTTGGTGTCAGAAGAGATGGTGACAAAGTTGAAGCTCAAGAGACAGAAATATCCACATCCCTATTGGGTTGCTTGGGTGTAGGATGACCACAAGGTCATGGTTAGTGAATAGTGCCTAGTAAAGTTCAATATTGGTGGTTACCAAGATGAGGTACTATGTGATATCATATCTATGGATGCATTTCATATGTTGTTGGGTAGACCTTGGTAGTTTGACAAATGTGTTGTACACGATGGTCATGCAAATACCTATTCCCTAATAAATGATGGAGTGCGACATAAGCTAAAACCATTAAAGGAAATAAAAGAAAAAGTATGTTGTAATGCAAGAATAACTTTTGTTGATAGAGAAAATTTCTCAGATGGTATGAGGCATGAGCATATGTGTTTTACCTTAATTCCAAAGGTTGGGAAAGAGGAAGTAGAAGATGTACTTGTAGAAGTTGCAAAATTATTGAAGGAGTTTCAGGATATTGTATCTGATAATGTGCCTGATGGATTACCACCAGTAAGAAAGATCAGTCATCAGATGGACTTGATTTCAAGAGCCAGTTTGCCAAATAAGGAAATACACAGAATGACACTAGCAAAAAGTGAAGAGTTGAAGATAGATTTGAAGTTTAGTTCATCACATCATCCACAGATTGTATATGGAAGTAGTCCCAGAAATGTATTTGAGTTGAGGAAGATAGATAAAGGAGAAATAAGTAGTGCTGAAGCTAAGGATTTTGTAGAACATTTGAAGAACATCCATGAGGAGGTGAGGAAACATATTACCAAGATGAATATGCAGTATAAGGCTAAGGTAGATGAGAAAAGGAGACATAAGAAAGTTCAGGTTGGAGATGAAGTCATGGTTCATTTGTGGAAGGAAAGATTTCCAGTTGGTACCTATAACAAGTTGAAAATGAAGAAGTTTGGGCCATGTAAGATACTGAAGAAGCATGATTCAGGAAATGCATATGAGGTCAAGTTTCCTACTGAGCTAAATATTCCTCCAGTATTTAATGTTTTAGATTTGACAAAGTATTATGAAGGAGGTGTTGAAAATGACTTTACAACAACACAATGGAGTATTCCAGCAACCAGTTCAAATATCAACGAGATTGAAGACATACTGGATAGTCAATTTGGTAGAAGCACAAGGAAAAGGATATATGAAGAATATTTGGTCAAATGGAAAGGATGACCTATTGAAAATTCATCATGGCAAACAAAGGAGGAGGTTAACCATCTGGGTTTTCTTTTGTACACCTGAGTTGTGATGGGGTCACTTCTCAAATTACCCTAGGTGTCTGATGCAGGAGCATCCTGGGTGTAAGAGCAATCTTGCATCACCCAAAAATATTTTTGGTTTCTTTTTCAATAAGGGCTATCTTGTGCAAAGCTGCTATTTATGGAAACTTACTATTTTTAGTAAGTTAGTCATCTGATGTCAGAATGTTTTGGTTTCATAGTTGGAAGTTCATCCTAGTCATTTCAGCGTACCAGTTGAGTTTCATTGCCACATCATTAGTATTGGTGAAGTTATTGAGGTTTTTGGGTATGAAATCTTTTAGGTCAATTTTGAAGGCCTTAGAGGCTCCGGATCGCAATCGACCCTCGGCTAACTAGCGCTAGCGCATGTCAGACACTGTAGATCTTGTCATGGAATTTTTGAAAAGTGGTTACAACAGAAAAAAAGAACTATGGTTAAAAAGTTATGGCCTCTATAAGTTGGGTTACCTAAAATCATATTTTGTATTTTTTTTTAGCCGACCCTATTGTAATAATTGTGAAAAATAAATAATTTTATGTTTTGTCGGCCTAAAGGGCTAAATTTTTGGAACCTTCTCGAGTGGTGGAAATTGCCTATATAAGTAAGGTCTGTAGTGTTGTCTTAGGCAATTTGAGACAATTCTAAGTAGTAGATCTGGGTATTGATTCAAGGCTTTGTCCTACATAATATTGTAAGGGAATGCCCATGTAGCTTTGCATATTGTAATTCTAAAAGTTTGTAATTCCACATTTGTGGAGATAATAAGAAGCCAATTTTTTGTTCTTCCATATTGTTGTTATTTCTCTATTTCTATTATGTGTTTGTGGTATTAAGAGGAGCACCCTTCATCAATAGGCCTTGATAGTGTTGGTATTCCAATGAGTTTTAAATTGACCATCAGAATTCCAACAGTTTTGGGGTATTGATGAAAAAAAGAAGTGAAATGCCCAAATCATTTTTATTTCGATTGGAGAGAAAAGGAGCGGGAGCAAATGAGTGAAAGCTGAGCATGAGAGAAAGTATGTCATTTCTTCTTCTTTCGAGCCTCTAACATTATATTCGACCACAAATTTCAAATGCATTGCATTTTATTTGATGATGAATGCTCTTTGTAATGACCACATTCTATTGGTGTTGTTCCCTAGCCAGTGCTTTATCTCTATTATTTGATGTTATTAGTGCTTGTGCTCAAGGATATGGATTGACTATTTTGAAATGTTTGGATTCATGTTTGTTGATATTACTAGAACATTTAATGATGCCATTGTATATTGCTGAGATGCTCACTAAAATGACCACATTCTACCTGTGTCATGCCCTAGCCCTTGCTTTAACTCCATTATTTGATGTTATTGGTTATCAATTTTTTTTAAAATATTGACTGTGGTTATCAAATGGACAGCCCATGAGCTTCTAGTTAGGCACCATTTGTATTGATAGCTTAGGGCATCAAATGTATTGTATTATTGATAGTTGAGAATTTGTTAAAAGGAAATAGGACAAAGAATGATTTTGATTTATTTTCTCTATTTTGATCCCTAAGTGGCTTACACCCCTAGAGAAGTATATAAAGATTTATGGATGCAGTTGCAGGATACATAGCAGCCAATAATTCACAAAAAATCCATGCATCCAATTTGAATAGCAAGTAATACAAAGAAATAGGCTCCTCCAATGGCCCAATCATCTGGAACTTGACTGTCCCCTCAACCAGTGACCCTTCAAAACCAAGTTATCATGCAATCAGTGAGTGATCCTTCATTATCCTAGTCTACCATACATCCAGACATATTGGAAATAAACAATACAATGATAACAAGTCTTTCACAATCCCCCTTCCCTCAAGGAACAGTATCAACCATCCCTATATAGCTCTCTACTATCACTCCATCATGTGATGACCATAGTGATTAGTAAAAGTCTACCACTTCCTTCTTGATTGCATCTAATTCCAAAACTTGCTAACCAACTTCATTTTTTATTGAAGCTATTCTATTAATTAACTATCTTTCCTTGACTGAACTATGGAAAAACATTGTATTGCAGTCCTCATCTTTCAACCAATTCTCTCTAGATTTTTGGCATCAATATATTTCTTCTCTAGCTAGAATTTTCTCATATTGTTGTTACAAGTCCTTTTCTGTTAAGAAGTCAATTTTATCCATACCTTCCTGAATCACCTTATTTTATAAAACCTCTAGCTGCTCGTCCAATGTTTTTTTCCACAAATATATGCTTGAAATGAATTTGGTTCCAACACTTCTGCTTATTCTTGATATAATATAATTTTTTAAACAATTGAGACCCCATATTTCTTTAAATAACAAGTACAATCTTCCAATGGATTTCCATCATTTTCCAGAATCATTCTTCTCTTAGTCACATTTTCTCCATCTTCAAAGAGCATCAAATCGGTACTAAATCCTTCTACAAAACTAAAGGATTTGGAAAGTGATTCAACCCAGTCATGGGAAGTATTTCTTCCTTAAAGATCAAGGGGAGGGATCTACATTCTCTTTCTAGAAAAAATGGTACAATCTCTCTATGATGTGTGATAATCCATGCCTCCTATTCATCCATGTAAACAACCCATTCTTGTTTTTAATTTCCCACAATCTATTTCTGGTGACAAAGATCTGAAAATCAAATTGGATCCTTCTCATAGTCCCCTTGCTCCCTTTCTTATCAGTCATATTCAATGTTTCATTGAAGTCATAGCCAAGAATGAAGGTCACCTTACCCATACCATTCATGGATTCTAAAATGCTGTTCCAAACTCCTTAAAACTTTTATGTTTCTTCTTGTTCTAGTTTAGTTTCTATTAAACATACTACATCATGTTTTGTCTCAAAATATTTTTTGATTAAATGTCTCTAGTTAGGGGCATTACAACCCCAAAAATTTCATGTTATGAGCTTCATTTCTTTCCAAGAGGGAACAAGTCTCTCCTAGATCTTAACTTTCTCTGGTCTTTTTGCCTCTCGTCCTCTTTCCTCCTGTATTTATCTTTTTGGACTTAGATTTATTTTACTTGATTGTTTTAGTTTCCAAAATTCCTTCCCCATCTCTCAAGACAAATTCATCTTATGCCCCTCCCTAATTTAGAGCCCCCTCATCCTCAACATGGTCTGCATCACCTATAGTCTTGATTTGACGGATAGGGGACATGTAAATATCTTTAAATAATTCTTCTACTGCAATGTCACCCTTAAAATTATGGTCCTCCTACTCAATCTTCTTGATCTTCCTGGCTAAAAAAGATGAATCCTCCCCATTCTCTAGTCTTTCATCCCTCTCTTCCACACTCACTTATATTACTAATATATCTATTCATTTTTTTAACTTAATCTTGTGGATTAAATGTGTTCACAATCGAGTCTATTATATTAAGTTGTGTTTCCTCTATGATATTTCTAGAATCTCCACTATTCCTATCCTTACCAACAATTCTTAAACATACTTTATCTGATATGATAATAACATGCTAAACTAAACCAATGGCATGTTCTTTGTGTGGTACAAGGAATATTTGGCTAACAAATCTTCCTTCATGAAAGCTGAGTGCAAGAGAAGGTATGTAATTTCTTCATCTTTGATTGGTATCTTTGATGGGCAACGTCTTTCAAGCATCTGGCATCATATTTGACCACAAATTTCAAATGTATTTCTTTTTATTTGATCATGAATGCTCATTGAAATGACCGCATTCTACTAGTGTTGTGTCCTAGCCCATGCTTTATCCTCTCAACTTCCCCAACCACTCCTAATTGGTTAAAGGGATTAGTTGAGTGTTTAGACACTAAAACTTCTCATGCAACTCCCAAAATTTCACATACAAAATAAAATTAAATCCATTTATGAATTAAATCCAGTATTCCAAAGGACTAGTCCCAACAATTCTTAAACATACTTTATCTGATATGAAGAATTATTAATAAAGGTCTAATATACAACGGTCATGCCAGAAGGTGATCATTTCAGTGAGCATTCATGATCAAATAAAATACTTGTGCTCAAGGATATTGATTCATTGTTTTGAAATGTTTCAATTCATATTTGTTGATATTACTGGCATGACCATTATATATTAGACCTTTATTAACAATTCATCATATCAGATAAAGTATGTTTAAGAATTGTTGGGACTAGTCCTTTGGCATACTGGATTTAATTCATAAATAGATTTAATTTTATTTTGTATGTGAAATTTTGGGAGTTTCATGAGAAGTTTTAGTGTCTAAACACTCAACTAATCCCTCTAACTTATTAGGAGTGGTTGGCGAAGTTGAGAGGAAAGTTTTTGAGCATTCATATTTACTTATTGAATTCTTTCAAGACTACTGGTTTTACTGTGCATGCATTACCAGTGACTGAGATTCATTAAAGGATACAAAACCATTCATTTTGGGTTATTGTGTGCGGATTCAAATGTAGGTTTAATTTGGTTAATGTTTAGAAGAGATCAATAAAGTATTTAAAGACAATATTACATGTTTGGAGAGGTTTGAGAGGCACTTATCATGACTATACCCTCATAAATAGCAGCATAGACTAGTTTTACTAAGTTTCCTTTATCTATTTTGAGGTTTCCTTTCTTTACCGTAGGGGTACTGTTAGAGGGTTCATTGAAAAAATGATCCTTTGAATGGTTACTATGATATGAATGATTTGATATAGCATATTTATCATTTTACTTGAAGTTTGGAATAGCTTGTGCAAGGGTGAAAGTACTTTTGATCATTTTGGTCGTGACTATTCCTATACACAGTCATGAAATTTAACTGTCTAATGATTATATGTAATGTTGAATGGATTAAATTATTTATTCTTGGTAGAAGAGAATGGAAGGAATAGTGTTTATGTTAGGTTTCATTTATTATTGAATTCAATGGTTTCCAAGATGTCTTGAGGAGTTTGTTCCTTGTTTAATGTTAACTATTCCTGTACAATCCACTCATACAACAGTGAAATGCTATGTGATTGATAATTTCTATTATTTCCATTTGATAACCACAGTCAACATTTCAAAATAGTGAATTGTCCTTGAGCACAACAACCAATTACATCAAATAATGGCTATAAAGCATGGGCTAGGGCACAACACTAGTAGATTAAAACTAAAAAAATGGAATGTTTACAACAAAGAAATATCATGATAATATTATTCTGAAAATTCTATTTTGTTTAATACACACCAAAGGACCAGTCCCAACAATTCTCAAACATACTTTATCTGATATGATGAATTGTTAATAAAGGTCTAATTTTGTAGATTGCTAGTAGGAAGGAAGATTTGACCTAGCCAAATCTTCCTTGTACCACACATAAAAGTGTTTGATAACTATGTATACTCCAACCTTAACTATTTAAGAATTCATCATATCAGATAACGTATGTTTAAGAATTGTTGGGAGTTCTATTACACCATTGTTGTAAACATGTCATTGGTTTAGTTTTGTAATTTTTTATTTTTTTTTGTTAAATGCATTTAAATGGAACATTAAGCATAGTAATAATATGATTAGTCAATTAGTAATTGGTAGACTAAATGTAGATAACACCTTTATCAGTTTAGCATGTTATTATAAGATACTAAAGAAGACATGCTATTTGTCACACAAATCTTCATTGTCAAACATACTTTATCTGATATAAATTCTTAAACAATTAAGGTTGGAGGAAAAATAGTTATCACACAGTTTTTTGTGTGGTACAATGAAGATTTGGCTGATTAAGGGGTATGTGCAGGATCATGGTATGCCAAACTAGGCCCTTAAGTGGCAATGAAAATTTAGAAAATCAGGTTTAGGCAAGTTGACATAAAAATTGGAACAACTTATAAATATTATATAAAAAATATGTAAGAAATAATTTTGTAGAAAATTGAATCTAGTTTCTATGATACTAGGCCTTTTTTGAAAAATAAATATTCTATATGTTGAAAATTTTTAATTTCAATGTAGTAATACGCAGATATGTTTGACCACCTTAAACACAATCAAATGAATTTTTTTTTACAAGATTCTAGATATAAGTAGTAGACTCATGTATGGATGTGACACATATTTTTTTTTATTTTTTTTCCAAGTAAATAATTAATTATGATTTTCTTCTACAATTTTTCCAGAATACAAAAAATCTCGTGTCTAACCACATTAAGTTAGTCTAAACTTTATCAAATTGATTTTTTGTTTTCTTGTAGTAGGAAAATAATAGAATGTGACACATGTTTTGGATTTCAAAAATGTTATACAGTTTGGAAGTTATAGCTAGTTTTCAATAAGTCTACCAATCAGGACTAGAAAGATAACAAGTAGGTGTATGTCTGACCACATTAAACAAAATCAAATGATAATATTTTTTTATAAGATTCTAGATAAAATTAATAGACTCATGTCTGGATGTGATGTATTTTTTTTTGTATTTTTTTTCTAAGTAAATAATTAATTATGATTTTTCTGCTACAAATTTTCCTGAATATAAAAACTCTCATGTCTGACAACCTTAACTTAGTCTAAAATTCATCGAATCAAAAAAATTGCTTATTTTTATTATATTAGGTGAAGTATAGAATTTCATGTATATTTCATATTTCAAAAATGTTATATTGTTTGAAAGTTATAGTTGTTTTTCAAAGAGTCTACCAATTAGTACTTATTTTTCACATCGCCACTTTAATGCATACTATGATCCTGCACATTCCCTAAGAATGAGGCATTCTTTAGAATCTCATGATTTTTGTACTACACATGCAACGCATTGTGAATTTGAAGAGAGTTAAAGGTTTATAATTGAAATCAGTGATCTTAAAGGTGTTAAAGTCTTGTTTTGGTTTTTCCTTTCCACTATGAAATAAGGAATAGTTTTCAAACATTCATATTCACTTATTGAATACTTTGGAGACTATCCATGGATTACTAGTGACTGAGATTCATTAAAGGATACAAAACCCTTCATTTTGGGTTATTGTGGGTGGATTCAAATGTAGGTTTGATTTGGTTAATGTTTAGAAGAGAAAAATAAAGTATTTAAAGACAATCTTACATGTTTGGAGAGGTTTGAGAGGAACTTATCATGACTCTACCCTCACAAATAGTGGCATAGATTGGTTTTACCGAGTTTATTTTCTATATTTTGAGGTTCTCATTGCCAAAGTGGCCAAAGACTATGTTAGGCTGATAAAATATGGGGATTCTCTTTACCACTGCAAATCTTTTAAGGTTGTTGCACTTTGACTAATGTGTACCATTGTTAATAGAATTGGACCGAGTTTGTCTTAGCTCAAACAGGTGAGGCAACATATGGAAAGGTTGTCATCTATTGACCCAAATACCAGGACTATTTTGATTTGTGGGTACCCTAATGTTGGCAAGATTTCTTTTATTAATTATGATGAGTTGTCTCATTCCCATCATGTCCCATTCTTTCACTATGTGTACCCTCAAGTATAGGATGTAAATCATTGTTCTCTTCTTGACCAAAGGCTGCCATATCTTGAGGTAGTGGAGTTATGTCACTGTTATGAACTCAGAATTATGGTCATACCCTAGTGATAGATTTTAAATGGATACAAGCACCTTTTTTGTGAAATGGTTAGACCCAACCTTTATATCTTGAATGCCAATGCTAGATACCTCTTCTTTACTAATTAATCCATGTGACAAATCTGCAGACTTGTGAGAATGAGGAAAGGAGCCTCTACTGTCTAAATTCAAAACTTGGGACTTTTCTTTCCTTCCATCTTCAGATTCACCACACACCGCTAAATTTTGATTTTCCTCATAGTCTTATCAATTGAGAAGAGGAGTTGGTGTGTCAAATGAATCCATATCCATATCAACTTCATGTTCTTCACCAATTTCTAATTCAAAATCAATCTTTGAGCAATCTCAATACTCATAAAACCTCTCATGAATGTCCTCACTACAAGGCACATGTGATGACAAAGAAATGCTAGTCAAACCCAAAAAATAAGAATCATGTTTAAGTTTTTAACAATAATGTCTCCATGGACTATGGTACCTTTCATATTGTATGAAGTTAGAAAATTCTCCTTCACATATTCCACCATGAATGATAGGACAACATTGTAACCAATGAAAGAGACACCAATTGGATTTATACCTTGTAATATCCTAAGGATGATCTCAATCTATTTTCTAAACACTTTCACTGAAGTTGTTTTCTGAAGTCAATTTGCAATGTCTTATACTTTTTATATGAATGGTTTAGTTTAAACAAGGGAGCATTGTATTTAGGTCATTCATAAAGGTTTACTCAAATAACCATGATAAAAATTTAATATAACAAACTCCCAATTAAAAAATGTATGTTGAAATAATAGGACTATTTTGATCTATGGGTACCCTAATGTTGGCAAGAGTTCTTTTATTAATAAGATTACTAGGGGGGATGTGGATGTGCAACCTTATGATTTTACTACTAAGTTTTTGTTTGTCGGGCATACTAATTATAAGTACTTGAGGTATCAAGTTATTGATACCCTTGGTATTTTGGACCACCCGTTGGAGGACATGGACACCATCAAGATGCTCATTATTATTGCCTTGGCTCATTTAAAGGTGGCTTTTTTTTTTTCCTTGATGTTTCGGGGTCCTATGGTTATAGTATTGCACACTACTCTACAAGCTTGAAGAAGCAGTATATTTTGGCAAATGAAGAGTGGAAAGAAGATGATATTCCTAAGATCATGGATGGACACAATGTTGCAGACTTTATTGATCCAGATATGGGTATGTGCAAGATCATGAGGGGCCAAAAAGTGACAATGTTAGTTCAAAACTTTGACAATGTAGCTGACAACTTTTTTTTCACCCAAATTTGATAAAATGAAAAGGGTATCTTAAGGATATTATCAGCTTTCTATCGATATAATTGTTGTCAAATTTTGAATTCAGTAAGTAATTATTAGTTATTTTCTAATTGAGCTACCTCTAAAGTGTTGATTTATATACTGATTGAAAAATGACTATAACTTTCAGATGGTATATCATTTTTTAAATCTGAAAAATGTGTCACATTCTATGCTTCGCCTACTATAAGGAAAAAAGAAAAAGTTTTGAATTTTGTAAAGTTTTGAATGAGTTAAGGTGGTTAGACATGGGAGTTGTTTTATTTTGAAAATGTTGTAGTAAAAAATTCATAATTAATTTTTTTTTTGGAATAAAATTATAAAAAAATATGCGTCACATCTGGGCATGATTCTACTACTTATATATAAAATCTTATAATAAAATATTATCATTTGATTATGATTAAGGTGGTTAGACATACACCTACTTCTTATTTTTTTCTTGAAATCTTTGTACTGCTGGATTGAAATCTATAATTTTCACTAATAATACTAACTTTTTCTAAAAAAAGGCCTAGTAGTTTAGAAACTACATTCAATTTTCTATAGATTCTATTCTTACAACTTTTTGATATTAGGTTCATAGCTAGTTGAAATTTTCACGTCAAGTGGACTAACCCTAATTTTTTTATTTTTCATTGCCACTTAAGGGCATAGTTTGGCCCCTCATGATCTTGCACATACCCATATCTTGTAGAGGCTTCAAGAACTAGAGAAGGAAGAAGGGCTTAGGATGGCAACTGAGGGTGATGAGGATGATGAGATGGGGGAAGTGGAGTTGAATCATGGTGAAAAGGAAGCTCTAGCTATGATTAGGAAGAAGAAGAAGAAGATGCTTATCATCGAACATGGATTGAAGAAGAGTACTGTAGAGAGCATGCCTACCATACCAAGGAACTTTGAAAAGAAAAAGGAATATGGCTTAAACAAAATTGGAAGACATATTTCTAGCCTAGGCTTGGATACTTCGACAATTAGCTTGATAATAAATGAAGCTGATGAGAGCTGAGCAATTAGCTTCCCAAGAAAAATCTAGTAAATGAACTCTGTGTACCCCAATTCTTGTGCCCTGTGTGTGTACCCAAAGGATATATTTGAAACAACAAGTGTAAGGCTTAAATAAGTTAATTTTGCATCACTAGGAAATCTTTAAGTCTTACCCTTATTGTTTTAAATATATCCTTTGGGTACACACATAGGGCATAGGAATTGGGGTACACAGTTCATTTATGAGATTTTTCTTGGGAAGCTAAGTGCTCATCTATCATCTACTTCATTGTTATGAAGCTAATTGTCATAGTATCCAGACCTGGGCTAGAAATATGTCTTCCCAAACACATAAAAAAACATGCACATAAACACGAAAGATGAGAAACATAATTGTAGATATCACAAGAGTTGAGAAACTGATGCAAGGTAGGGAGAAAGAGGGGCCAAAAAATGGTGCACCCTAATGATCCAAGCCTACCCAACACATGCGGAAGCAAACAACAACAAGAGTGAGAGAGAGAGAATGCTAGATCTTTCATATATTTTTATCAAATAGAATCATACATGTCAGGATGTAAGGCCTTCCTTGTTATGACCTAATATTATAATGAATCTCAGAAGTCCTCAAACATGTGAGGATCTGTCACAAATCTCCAATCTGAACTCTCCTATCTTCTATCCCAAAACTGACTCCTAAATTCTCAACCAACAACTACATTTATACAAGAAGCTACCAAACTAAGTCAGCCTTCAGATCCATAATCAATGGAAGGAATGGTCAAATCTAGGACCACAAGCTTCCCAATGATGGATTCAAACATTAAATCTATGATCCAATATAAATGCACAAGTCGGCTACAACAGACACTAAAAACTAAACCCGTCAGTGAACAAGATAACTAAGCAACAGACAAGCAACTTCCAACACCAGTGAAATAGCCGACCACCTAGGAGATAACTAACCACACTCGGTAACCAAAGAAAAATGACCAACTACTGACCAACTTAGTCAAAGTAGGAACCGAGCAACATAGAAAAACTCCAAATTATTTTTGGTGACATAGGATTGCCAAGGACCCGAGATGCTCCTGCATCAGACACTTGGGGTTATTTTGAAATGATTCTCCAAATCATTGGTAGGTTTGGTCTGAGCTACATCCAACTCAGTCTATAAAATCCATGAACTATCTTCCATCGGTCTATTCTTCCACTTTACTAGATATTCCATATACTATTTTCCTTTTGTACTCTTGCCAACTCTATCATTCAAAATCTGTTCAACTTCATCATTCTAATTCTTAGGATATTATGTTGGTACTGTCACTTCTTCATGAGGTTCATGATACTCATACAAATTAGCAATGTTGAAAATAGATGATATGTCCATGTCATCAGGTACCTCAATCTCATATGCATTTCCACTATCAAATATATTCAAAATTTTTCAAGGTCTAAACTTCATCTTCAGCTTCCCATATGTTCCAACAAGAAATTGACCTTTCTTCAAATGAACCATCACTTCATCACCAACATCAAAATTATTATGTCTTCTTGATCTATCAAATCTATCTTTCTATTTTTGGCTATTGTCTTCCAGCTTCAGCTTCACATCTTCATGCAATGTCTTCATGTACTCAACAAATTTCACTCCTTCAACACTTTTCTTATTCTCATAAACAATGTCTCTCAAATCAGATACTCCTCTCAATTGTGAGCCATTCAAAATCTCAAAAGGTGTCTTCCCAGTACTCCTATTCATTAAATTATTGTATGCAAACTCTGCTTGTGCCAACACAGAATCACAATTACTCAATGTGTCTCCAACTAAGCATCTCAAAAGATTTCCCAAATTTCTACTCACAACTTCAGTCTATCCATCGATTTATGGGTGAAATGTAGAACTATATTTGAACTCAATGCCAAATTTCTTCCAAAGGGTTTACCAAAAGTATCCAACAAATTTACTGTCGTAGTCAGAGATAATACTTCTCAGTAATCCATGCAATCTGACAATTTCCTTAAAGAAAAGATCTGCTACATGTACTACATCTGATGTCTTTCTACATGGTATAAAATGTTTCATCTTTAAAAATCTATCCACTACAAAAAATATAGAATCATTACCTCTTACTGTCTTTGGTAATCCAAGAAGAAAGTCCATACTGATGTCAATCCAAGGTTTCTTAGGAACAAAAATTGGTATATACAATCCAGTATTATGACTTACTCCTTTTGCAACTTGACAAATTCCATAAATTTTCACAAATTTTTTAACATCTTTATACAACTGCGGCTTGTAATACGCCAAAAATGGGCTATAGGTTCATTAACCTCCTATATCCACACATCGAATGAAATCGACATCAAAGTCCTAACCTAAGGCACATCTAAACATCATCGAATCCTAATTGATTATCTCAAATTGTGCATCAGGGAATATCCCTAGCAATATTTTTAATTTATCTAATTATCTTTAATTTAATGATTATTTGGCGATAAATCCTATTTATCCTAAAGTTTGATTAATTGAATATTCTAAATATTTAACTAATTAGATTTGATACTGCCACTTAATTATTTAATTAAATTTAATTAAATTTATTCCTAATTATTATTATTTAAATTTGACAATAGATCAAAATTCTTATCATTAATTGATTAAATTATTATTTAATTAAATGAAGCAAGTTGTCATATTTAATGATATTATTTTGGAATAAAAGTTTGATTTTAATAATTGATTAACCCATAAATCAGTTCTTTTATTTTTAAAATCAGTTAAGTTGGAAATAAATCACTTTATCTATTTATTTAATTCATAATTATTATGCACATTCAAAAAGCAGTTAAACTTGAAATCAAAAAATCAATTCAAGTTGTTTTAAAAATAAACTCAACTCTGATTTGAGTTAAAAAGTTATTTTTGCATGCTTTTGCATGATTTTGTGAATTAATTATCTTTTATTCTCTGATAACTCAAAAATCAACCTGAGTTTATCTAAGTGATTTATGGATTTTTCCATGCATCCCCAAAGCCCTAGATTTCTATAAAACCAAGGTTTAGCTCTTCAATCTCATATCTCATAATTCTGTAAACTTATGCTGGCGAATTGGTATCTGAAGAATTGGAGCTTCTTTTGTGAATCAAACAACTTTGTGAGATCATTCATATTTTAGCATATCATTGTTAGATTAATTGTATTGCATATTAGTTTTCCATATAGATTAGATTTCATATCATCTTTCATCTTATTGCATAGAAAAATAAAAAAAAAATATTTTGCATCTAATTCATATCAAGATTTTGCATCCAAATCCTTCATTTAGGTGTCGTCAAGGTCATTGATCTTGATCCAATCTGAGAATACATACTCGCATCTACTAGAAGGTAGTAAATCAAGTGGTTAGTTTAGTTTTCAATTACTTTCATGATTTCAATTTTTGCTAACCTCTAATGTTTTACTGAAGTGTTGTGTCTATAGCTAGGTACAAAATTCACACACACATTTCTGGCACCCACTGTGGGGCCTTGAAATAGGTTTCCATTCAATTTTTATCAATTTCTATCATCTTCTTGTCATTTTCTATTCCAAGCTGTGATTTCTTCTTTCTATCTGTACAGTTTTTGTATGAGTTTTGTCAAAAAATCATACCAAGAGATACCCACTATTGTAGGATATTTTATTTAATCAAGAATCGTACCATTAGGATCACAATGTTGTTTGGAGGCTCTATTGTTGTATGGTCTGATGCCCATTGTCATAAGAGTTTCTGGACTATCATCTAGGAGGTGACCCACTATCGTATGAGTTTTAGTGCCAGGTTTCAATTGTCATTTCACTTTTTTAGGCAATTTTCCAGATTTCTTTTTTTGATTTGGACTAATAGATAACATTAACAATTGAAATTTGCTGTTGCTGATTGATTTCTGCTGATTTTGATTGGGAAAAGTGTAAGAATTGCTAAAAATATGTAATAATCTACTAAGTGCATTGTGAGGAATTCATGTAATCTTCTCAGCTGAGAACATTTCAATTTGGATTAAAAAGAACTCTTATGTGTCAAGCTTCTGTGACCTTTATTGCTTTCATATCACATATTTCATTTTAGGCTATAAAAATGAACATAGATTTGCTTTTCAGCATCTTTGTTACACATATTAAATAGGCCCTATGAACACTATTCATGGCTCTTGAGAGAGTGGGTTTCTAGTGAAACTCTTATCAAT
The DNA here is from genome assembly GCA_027943335.1 of Chamaecyparis obtusa. Taxonomy (NCBI): domain Eukaryota; kingdom Viridiplantae; phylum Streptophyta; class Pinopsida; order Cupressales; family Cupressaceae; genus Chamaecyparis; species Chamaecyparis obtusa. The sequence continues at coordinate 35,993 of BSBK01011150.1, forward strand.
GAAGGAACCCTTGTAGGTAGGGAGGATACTGAGGGAGTCTCATGTTCTACTAGATTTTTGCATCTTCAACTTCTGATTGATACATTCTCTCTCCGAAGAGGTTGATAGATCATGAGTGGTTGACATCATAGATCTTTGTGAGATAATCTTGGCCTTAGCATGTCAGATTAATCTATCTGCTTTGTTTGGGTTAAAAGTGAAAAGGCTAGAGGATTATGCTCTAGTCCCTTTTTGGGTAGTACCAGAAACTTAGATCCTTGAATCTGGAACTAGTCTCCATGTGGTATATTTTGTGAGTCACCTTTAGAGAGGGTTAACCGTAGTGGACATTCCTGTAATTGGGTCAACCATGCTGATAGAACCTCAAGCAATAATAGCCATTTTGTGAGGCCCACCTTAGTCCCACATAGTGATCCCGATTTATAGACCTTGCTTTTCATTTTGATTATGTTATTGAGATACTTGGACTCATTCAATTTACTTTTATGTTATGATGGACATGTTAGACTATACATTTTGTTGACTCTGTATGTGGATCCATGATTAGTGGATTTGGATTTGATCATGATAGACTTTATTATTATCTTCATGTTATGAGAACTTAATGATTATCTTATGATGATGATAGATTATGGATGATCTTGATTTCATTTGAATTATGCTATTGAATTACAAATTGAATTATGCAAATTAAATTATGAATTATATATGCAATTGAAGTATGAATTGAGTTATGCAAATTGAATTTATTTGATATGATTATTGAATCCTATATGATTGCGTCCAGACAATTGAATTATAACATTTCATTCTATGTGATTGAATGTTCAATTGAATTGTGTTAGATCATTACTTTTTGTATGATTCCTTGTATGCAATTGAGTTAAGATTAATCTGTGGATATTACATCTTGTATGTTTATATATGATGGTTTTCTTCCTTGAATTACTGATGCTGTATTTAGGTTTTACAGGTGGAGGGACCATGGAAACATTCAGGGAAACCACATTGAATGCATGTGATATCAGTAAAGCCAAGGCCCCATCTATTGAAGAGACCAGGGCCTCATTGTGAAGAGTTTTATTTTGTAACTGTAATGTGAATGTATGTGTAGGATTGTTAAGTGTTGTAATATGTTGGACATACCTTAATTGTGATGTTAATTATGTGAGTGTAACTTGACACTAGAGTTATTTGTTAACTAAGGTATGTCGTGTGATTGGAGTGTGAGAGAAAGTCCTAGAAGCTTCCTCGAGGGGGTATTCTAAGTGCATCCTCTTGTCTTAGGACCCCTAAGTGAAGTCATACCTTACATTTTCGTGCATAAATTGAACCATGGTTTTGGAGGGTTAAATATGACCCTAGGGGGTAGTTTCATGCATTTTTAGGTAGCCCATTCCTTGTACCCATAGGTTAGGGGTAATTTTAGCATGAGAGAAGCCATATTTTGACTTTATGTCCCCTCCAATAGTGCCCATTTAATCTTGAACAAAATTGCAACTTGCATGATGGACCTAGTAGTACTTCCTAGGACCATCTTAATGAGGGTTGTGGAGAGTTGGTTTGGGGTCCCTTTTAGTAGGACTTTTAGAGGGGTTTGGGGTTGTTCACCCACTCTCTACCTTTAGAGACCACTAAACTTGGAGAAGGAGAAAGCTAGGGATAGAAGAAGGAGAAGGCTCAAAACTTCATCATTTTGCATTGGATCATAGGTTGGAGGATCTTGCTCTTCATCTCTCTCATTTTGTTGTAGATGAATCTTGTAGTTGTAATTTTTGTTAAGAGTTTTAGCTCCCCATGGTTGGTCATGGTGAGAGCATGAAATGGCATTTGTATTTCCTTTTGTGATGGTGTTTTGGGTTGTTTACTCTTGGCTCAATCACCCTTGGGAGGGAAGAGCAACCAAGAGGGGGTGTGGAGATGGAGGCAACATTATGTGCAGAGTTTCCTCCATGTGTGGGGAAGGATAAGCTTGGGTGTGTTGTCCTGAAGTAGCCTTTGCATTTGAAGCCCAAGGGGCATTTTTGGGGTTATAAGGAGGGATTTGGCCTTGTGTGCCATTGATATGTGATACGTTGTTATGGAGGTCCATGTGTGGCCTTGACATCGTTTATTGTGGTCCATGTGTGGCCTTATTATGACATTGGCTTCTCCATGTGTTGCCCATTCACACCCTATTAAAGGATCGGATTTGATCCTATGTTTTATCCTTGAGGGAATTTGGGATCTATTTGTTTGATTTCATGTGAGTGCTTGAGTTTGTGTATGTATCCTATTCTTTGTGGTTTCCCCAAGCTCGGGGGTGGCCTCATGAGAGGCCTAGGATGGGAGGTGAGCTCCCATGGTCGTTCCCTTGCCTTGTTTATATTTGCAGATTTGTGGAAGCTCAAAGAGGAGCTATCATGGAGGTTTTCATCTTTTGGGTGGTTGTGAGAAGACAACCCGTTCATTACTTTGTGAAATCTCTCTTTGTATTTAGACATCTATTGTTGTAAAAGAGATTGTAATGCTTTTTACTTGGAGCTTTTGTGAAGATGAAATAGAAGAGAGACTGTTATTTAATTGATTTCCCATTGTGTGGCATTAGCAATTTGCAATGCTTTATTGTAACTATGAAGGTGTAACTTTATTTGATGTAATTGTGTATGCATTGAAATGGATTCCTTAATGTTTATGATGAAATCTTGCATACATTATAAAAGATCTCTCTCTCTCTCTCTCTCTCTCTCTCTCTCTCTCTCTCTCTCTCTCTCTCTCTCTCTCTCTCTCTCTTTATAGTTGAAAATACTCTCTCTTTGCAAATGAGTTATCAAAATTGATAAATTAAATATTGTAACAATTTCATTATGATTCCATATTTGGGTTGATATAAGAATATTGTAGTTCATAGAAGATGATTTAATTGTCATGATCATTGAAAATAAGCTCTATATATATGATTCATATCACTCTTTTAGTCCTATAAATTGTAATGAAACAACTATGAAGAAATGAACAAATTAGTTTTTATGTTGATATCTCAATTGATTTGCAATCAAACTATATTTAATCCTTATTGATACACTATCAATTTTAAGACTATAGACTTCCTTATGCATTAAGGAGACTAATTAAATGATTAAGATATACTACTCATAGTTTGCAAGAAGATGTAAAAATAGTGCAAGCAAAATAACACTCTCCAGATTTTAAGAGAGCAAAATGCTCTCTGGATTTTGTATGGGATAAAAATCCCATACAAAATCCATACCACAGTCATTTTAATATAATATTCTTGCCATCTTAATATGTAATAAACTAATAAAATATGAACTACTTACACCCCCCTTACTTCTTTATTAACTTCCCCTTTCTCTAGGCGTATGAGGTGGGATGGCTAGACTTTGTATTAAATGCAAACATTTTCATTGGATGAGACAATGTCCTTGTATGACACATCATCCACCCTTTTCACTTTATGTCTTACCTTTTGTCTTCAAAAAAACCCACAGAGGTCTTTTTGGCCATGCTTTGTTTTAAATTCAAATTTTGGTTGAAGTACATCTTTATGTCATGGAAAGGGAGTGGGACCCACTTCCCACTACCTTTTCATGACTCCCTTTTCCCCAAGCTAATATGGTGCAGGTTTATGGATTGGATATTAAATTTTGTTTGTTCAAACACTTTTTCACCCTCCCCTATGCGTACCCCAATGTCATAAGTGGTTGGGTGATGTGTGTAGGTTGACTTGATGGGTTTTTAGGTAGCTTAGAGTAGGGCTGCCTTAGTAGGTTTGATTTGATAGATAGTAAGGCTAGTTTTCTAGGTAGCCTAGGTTGATTAATTTAATGAGTATGTTTAGTAGTGTAGATTAGATAGTTAATGTAGAATAAGTTAGTTTAGGATGTTGTTTAATTGAGTTAACTTGATATTAAGTCATGTTAATAACATTAGTTAGATTTTATTGAGCATTGTATTAATATTTGTTTTTCTTTATATTTGTTTTCATGTCATTTAATTTTATGACATATATATATGATGTTAATTAATGCATTATAGTACATTAATTAATTAATAATTATATTAATTAATTAATATATTATAATTATTATTTAATTGCATATATATAATTTAGTTATAAACCTTGTATAAATATCGTTAAATAATGTTTCCTTTAATTTAATCAATTAGTTAAAAAGGTGCATCGAATTAATTTATACATTTATTGAAACGAATATAGGTGTAGTTGTTATCAAATTTTATAATCAATATTTTCCTAAATTGACAATCCAATGTTAATAACCAAATTGGCCTTGTTATTTACTAATGTAGAAAATGGTTAACATGCTTTTAGAATAACATTAACCATAAACATTCAATTCCTGTTAGATAACCTTTAAACTTTTTAGATTGATAATCGACGATATCGATCGAGAAGATGATCAACGATCTTCTTCGATTATATTGATATCATCTAGCATCCTATGGAAACAACATTGTTGAGGTTGATCACCTGAATCTTTTGTGACCTCGTCGTTGAATCCTCTTTCAGCATCTCAAACGTGGAACTTATTCACTTTTTAAAAAAAAATTGTTGGTTGTGTTTTGACCCAAACTTTTGGGCATCACACATTTTCTCCATGGTAGTGACAACCGCTATATAAATGTCCTTGTGGAAGAAATCTCCACAGGTGTGGTCTCTTGTTGGGCTATCAGATCTCTCTAACAGCTCCTGATTGATTAAATTCTCGGACTGTGTCAAAACCCCAGTGCGCCTGGATTGGAGTTCACCCTCTTGAGGTTACAAAATTTGCAGAGTCAAACCATTACTAAAAACCCTAGTAAGGCCAAATTTTCATTTTTATAGGAATATGTGCGTTATTGCAAAAAATTTTGGAACATACACTATTAGCACTCCTAGGGATTAGCACAATTCAGTCACTTGATTGTTCATGCGCAGGGTTTCTTTGTCCCCTGTTCATTGTTTTCAGATGTGCTTGAAATCACTTGCTTATTATTTTGCATGTTTGTTTATCTATCTGGTTACTAAGAATGAATCAATCCACTATAATCTTCAAATCTAGACAGACAATTTTGTGAACAGTCTGAAACCAAAAATCTAAAAAATTACAAAATCTGATGTCAAACACCTTTCTGGAGTCAACAATCATTTTGTAAAGTCAAAAATTCATATGAATTTCGGCTATTGTCATTTCAAAACCCCCAGATTGTCGTATGGTATCAGGTACATTGTCGTATGAGTTTTATTGCTAGTCAATTCCAAAGAGTCAAAAACCCTGCTATCAACTATTGTGCGAGTTTTGAAATAGTCGTACGAGTTTTTCAATTATCATTTCAAGCTATACCCACTTTTGTACGAGCCTGTAGAAAGTCATTTGAGAAATTTTGAAAATTTGTCAAAGAATTGTCAGAACTATCAGAGACCTAGCTTTTCCAGCCTATTTCTAGAGTCGGTCAAACAAATCACTGTGTCAAGAATAGAGCAAAAAATACTGAGAATCCAATCATTTTCGTAAAGTGGCCTTTTGAATCTAATTTAGCCTTTTGTTTAATCAATTTGAGTCTTTTTCATCTTGTGTCAAAACCTTGTCATAACTATCAATCTTCATTCAATCATCAAAAATAGGCTAAGTGTTGTAAACTCATGTCCGCTATCTTTTGGGAATCTACCCATACATCCAAGGCATAGTCTCCTTCATTTATGTCTAATCCAAGCTTTAATCAATCAAACCTTGACAAGGTTGTGTTGTTTGATCTTTTTGAATCAGATCCTTCTTTAGTTGTCTTCATCATATTCTTTTGCTTCACCCAAGGTTAATGGTGGAAACTAAAGCTTCCTCTCACAAGAAATCTAGAGAAATATCTCATAATTTACCTTCGAATACTCTCCAAGCTCCAACTCTTGAGCAACTCTACAATTCTAGTCTCTATGAAGATGATGGTGTTGGCAATCTTTGATTAAAAACTAGTTACATTCCTCCTTCATCAAATCATGGAGGTAATCAGTAAACTCCTCATTAATCTATCCCAAGGAGAACTCCTACCATGTCTCAAGCAAGGAAAAACTTTGGCTCTTAAAGAGCTCAATCTCAACATCGTGCAGATCAGGAACCTACACCTGAAGAAATTGCTCAATATCAAAATGATGATAACTTCAAATGAATGATGAAGCATTTCTTGAAAGAAGACAAAGAGGCATACTTTTAACAATTAGCTCATCAAGGAGCTAAACTTCCTCCCAACTTTAATGTCGAAGATATCATTACACATGAGGAAGAAACTCCACTCACAGCTATGATGAAATAGATGCATGCCATGCAAGTCAAACTTAATAGCCTTGAGAAAGAAAAGGAACCCAAGGAGTTTTCCATGGAGGCTCTATGTCCTTTTCCATTTGACAAAAACTTGTACATGCCACCATTCCTGAAAAGAGTGGAGATGCCTAAGTATGATAAGTATGATGGACACTTTGATCCCAAAGATCATGTTAGAGAATTTTGTACACAATCTATGGAATTCATGCATGAACCAACCTATCTAATGCATCTCTTTCCTTGATCTCTAGGGGGAGCAGCCATTCATTGGTTCTCTAAATTGTGTTCTACTATCAAACTTTTGAGGAGTTGATCAAATTTTTCTATCAGCAATACTCCTACAGTATTCAACATCCAACCACCATGATTGATATCTGCAATCTCAAACAATATCCAGGTGAACCATTCTTGACATTTCTCAAAAGATGGAGGAAGAAATTCTCTCGATATGCTAGGTCTATTCCAAAAATTGAGAAACTAGATATCTTCATTAGTAATCTTATCCCAGAGATCAACTAACCTTTACAAATGCAAGATTATACATCTTTTGATAAGCTGGTAGATAATGCAATCAAAATTGAAAAAGTACTTGTGAAAAAAGGAGAAATCACACTTCAAAAGGACAAGTATGAATCAGGATCCAGTTCTAAAGACAAGAACAAAAACTGGAACAAGAATAAAGGCATCATCATAGATGACATTGTTGATACTATACATGCCCCATCAAAGGCACCAGCTTTCAATCTAACTATTGGCACCCAAGCAATCAAAGCCTTAGAGCAAAAGGTGTCTGAACCATCTCAAAAGAAGTCAGAGTACAAATCTTGGTCTACTGATAATAAACAAAAGTTCACTCCTCTTGGAGAATCTTTGGAATCAGCTATGAGAACTCTGCTAGCTAATAACATCATCTCTTTGCCTAAGATCTGACAATTTGATCCTGATCCTAAACCAAAATGGTGGAGGTAGAATGAATTATGTGATTTCCATTGAGGTAAAGGTCACAAAACTAATAACTACTTACGCTTGAAACATACTATTCAAGATCTAATTGATAAGGGAGACATCACAATTGACAATCATAAGAGCAATAATGACCATACAACATTCACAGAACCATTTCCAAAACATGGTCAAGAAGTTTCATTTTCTCAGCCTAATATCGAGGCAAAGGTCAATTATGCTTACCCTAGAAATAATGATGTTATCAATATGGTTGAACCTTGTCTCTCTAAGCATTGCAATGTCATCACAATTGTGCGAAGAGATAGAGATCATCCTTCAGTTAATGCAGTTACATGATCACAAGCTCAGGCACATCTGAATGGACAAATCCTAGATTCATCAAATGTCCCTAAGATGCCCTTCAATCTTTCTTCCACTTCCAAATAGAAGGCTACTTCTAAATCTTCCAATCCTAATGACACAAGGCCAACATCTTATAGAATTGTTCAATGAATCCAACACACTAATGCAAAAATCTCCATGTTTGAGTTGCTTCATATATCTCCAGCTCATAGAGCTATTCTAGACAAAGCTTTTCTCAGATCCAATGTTCTTGATGACCTTGATTTATACAGGTTCCAGACTATGGTTGGACATCTTACATCTCTGCAATATATATCCTTTTTAGAGGAAGATGACAACTCCTTGAGTCACTCACATAACCAGCCCTTGCATATAGAAGTCTTGATCTAGAACCATAGAGTCAAATGTGTGTTGATAGATGGAGGCATTGGCCTAAATATTTGTTCTCATAGCTTGGTCATGCAATTGGGATTTTCAAAATTGGCTATTGATCCTAGAAAGAAAATAACTATAAAAGCCTATGATGAACAAGAAAGATCTTCTAAAGGCACCATTGCCTTACCTATCAGAGTAGGTCCAATTATCAGAGATACTATATGTCAGGTTCTTGATCTACCTTTGGCTTACAACATTCTTCTAGGGAGACCATGGATACATGAGATGAAGGCTATTCCTTCTACATTTCACCAATGCTTGAAATTTCCTTATGAAGGAGTAGAGGTCACTATTCTAGTAGACATATCCACCACTTGCAATACATTGAAAGAAGGTGCAGATAAACTTGTGCCTAATAACAGAGAATCCTCCATTGAGCCAACAAAAGAAGCATCCACATCTAAAATGGAAGATCTTGCAAAAGAGGTCAATATCAAAGAAAATGGTATGGGAGAATATACTGTAGAGCTAGTCTTATCTTTAACATCTCTACCTATCTCGCCTAAGTCTTATGGACAATCTTTAAAATAGTCCAAATTAGACTCTAAAGAACCTCTTGAGGCATATAAATTTTTTTTTGCAGCAGAACAAGTCTCCAAGCAAGAGTTTGAAGAGGACGAAGCTATGCTTGTGTGGATATACAAAGATGAACCTGACTCTCAAGTTGTTGCAATTAGTGACTCTATAGTATCCAAAATACCTTCTAAGGCATATGGTCCAGGAGATAAATTAATACCTAAGATGGGATATTCAGGTAAAGGACCTCTAGGAGTTAGAGAAAAGGCCTCATAACACCTATTTCACATATTGGTAGGGAAAACAAAGATACTATTGGCTTAGGCTTTAAAAAGAAACCCTTCCACCTCAAAGGTAATTGTTCCCATGTCATAGAGCAGATTGCACTAGGTGAACCCCTTCTTAAGAAGGAAGAAATTGAACGATCAGATAGTGATTCAGATAGCTCACAACTTGTTCCTTATGAGCATTTTCCTAAGGAAATCAATGACTTTGTTGAAGCTAAAGATGATCCAATCAAAAGAATTAATGTAGTAGAAACACAAGAACCTACTATCAATCAAGAGATAGTTGCAACACAAGAACCAACTAATCTTGAAGACAATAAAAAAGAGGAAGGTGGTAGTTATTCTGAGATAGAGTCTCATGAGTATGAATTCAAATTAGAATCTAGGGTTAACCCTTCTTGGGGTATTCATCCTGACTTTACTCATGTTCTTAGATTTCCTAGAGGCATAGATGAAGAATATAATGACTATGAATGGGGAGCCATTCCAGAAGAAGATGAGCTTATTATAGAGAAACATGTTGATGTTATTCACCAATATGCACCTGAACCTAACATAAGTCTAGAGCGAAATGATGAACCTATCGAGTTTGATCCACCTATGGCTGAATTGGACTCCCACAATGACATTGAGCCTATTCATGAATTGAATGTCTTAAGTTGTAATATCACCTTTGAACTCGAGCGTCGGATTAGAACCAATGATGACATATCCATATTCATAAACACTATCTCCCCATCTTTCCCCATTTTGACTATCCAACATCCTGAACTTCTTGATCAAACCTCCACAAATTTGAGCCATGGTATTTATACCTTCCCGAATGACTATGCCCTTACTTGCTACCTCAATGCAATTGAGCCTATGATGACTTCCATCAGTGAACCAAGCATTAGCATGATGGAGTCGGACATCAAGTATCTTAGTCAAAAAAATAAGAATAAGAATAAAAAGAAAAGGAGTTATGAGGGTGAAAACCCCTTTGTGGCAGTCTCAGAACTTACAAAATTAAAAATAAAAGACATATTCAAAGGTGAAAACCTCTCTGAGGCACCTAAGGATGAGATATTTGATGTCCTTTTGAGTCATTTATAGGATAGATCTCCAGTTCTAATTGAGCCCACTCAATCTATCAATTTGGGAACATTAGAGGAACCACAATTGATCCATGTAGCACAATCTTTATCAAAAGAGGAGAAACAAAAATTTACAACATTCCTAACATAGAAGAAGATCAACTTTGCATGGAAATATTCAAATATGCCAGGGTTGGATCCTAATCTTATAATGCATCATTTATCTATAGCTCCAAATGTCAAACCTGTCAAGCAAAAAATTAGAAAGATGGATCCTCATGTTGTACTCTTGGTAAAAGCTGAATTAGAGAAGCTTCTAAAAGCTAGATTCATCTGATTTATTGACTATGTAGAGTGGATCTCTAATATTGTACCTATTTCAAAACCTGATAAATCAATTAGAGTGTGCACAGACTTTAGAGATGTAAACAAAGCATGCCCTAAGGATGATTTTCCATTACCTAACATTGATATGATAGTGGACATGAATGCGAGCTTTGAGATGTATTCTTTAATGGATGGTTTTTCTGGATATAATTAAATAAAAATTGCTCCAGAAGCTCAAGAGAAAACTACTTTCACATGTGCATGGGGCACCTTCTATTGGAATGTCATGTCATTTGGGCTTAAAAATGCAGGTGCTACATATCAAAGAGCCATGACATCTATTTTTAATGACATGATGCATAGGACTATGGAGCATTATGTTGATGATACTTTAGCAAAATCTATGATTAGAGCTGAACATCTAAATGACTTGAGTAAGATACTAGACATAATGGAAAAATTTAGTCTCAGACTAAATCCTAAGAAGTGTGCTTTTGGTGTCACTTCTGGAAAGTTCTTAGGATATATAATCTCAAAGAAGGGTATTGAAGTTGATCTAGCTAAAGTAAAGGCTATCATGGAAAGGCAACCTCCAAAGAATATTAGTCAAATGAGGACATTGCAAGGAAGAGTTCAATCTATTAGAAGATTCATATCACAACTAGCAGACATATCACAACCTTTTACAAAAGCATTACATAAAGGAGTGACCTTTGCATGGAATGAAGAATGTGAGAAGAACTTTGACCATATCAAACAATATCTATCAAATCCTCCTATTTTGATGCCTCCTATTCATGGGAAGCCATTGATCTTATATGTCTCTGCTATGGATACATCACTGTGTTAGGATTAACAAGGCAGAAATAACAATTATGTGCAAATATAACTAATATCAGAAAATAATAAACCACACAGAATAGAACACAAGACACACAGATTTAACGTGGTTCACCCAATCCCTGGGCTACGTCCACCAACAGCGAGTCCAATATTATTATTATCCAGTGATTACAACCTGATTACAATCCGTAATCCCTTACAGAATTCTGCCGCAAGTACTAAAATCATACCTCATAAAAAATCCCTAACCCTAAGCCATCTTATACAATATTTTCCCGCTTTAGGGTTAGAATGAGTTATAAGTAGTCGGCCCAAATGGCCGAAAAAGTAGTCGGCCTCAAAAAAATTTTCCTCGGGGGCTGCACCCCCGAACCCCTGCTCTTGGGGGCTGCCGCCCCCAAACCCCCTCTCGGGGTCCGGCCTGGCCCGGCCCCGAACCCCGGCGAGGTCGGGAGGAAAAGTGTACAGTACTTTCCTGATTAGTCACCACAAGCTAACAATCTCCCACTTGGTGACTGATCAGTATCCACACTATACTAAAAAACCTCCCACTTGGAGACTGATCCTGTAGCAATACCGCTACCCACATGAGGCCCCCACTGAATTGAACCACCTTGGACTCAGCTGTTCCTTTATTTTGTTTAGTCTAGAAGACCAACTGAAGCTGAACACGAGTTCAACTTCTCCCTTGTTACTACCTTTGTAAACATATCTGCTGGATTATCATCAGTATGAATCTTTTCCAGCCTTAATTGTCCATCATCAAAAACTGATCGAATGAAATGGTACCGCAACTGTATGTGTTTTGTCTTTGAGTGCAAAGCAGAATTCTTTGCAAGATGAATGGCACTTTGGCTATCTGTATGTAGAAAATTATCCTTTTGTGGATGTCCCAATTCTTCCATGAAGAATTGAAGCCATATCATCTCCTTGGCTGCCTCTGTAGCAGCAACATACTCTGCCTCTGTAGTGGATAAAGCAACCACCTTTTGTAGTCTAGAAATCCAACTCACTGCTGTCCCACCAACAGTAAATATATAACCTGTAGTACTCCGCCTGCTATCTATATCTCCTGCCAAGTCTGAATCAACATAGCCTTGTACAGTAGTAGTAGAACCCCCAAAGTGTAAACACTTACTGGATGTGCCTCTCAAATATCTAAGAATCTATTTGACTGCATTCCAATGCTCAATACCAGGGTTACTCATATAACGGCTAACGACTCCCACTGCGTGTGCAATATCTGACCTAGTACATACCATAGCATACATTAAGCTCCCTACAGCTAAAGCATAAGGTACCTTAGACATTTTAGTCTCTTCTTCTGGTGTCCTGGGACACATGTCCTTAGTCAATTTCAAATGACCAGGTAAAGGTGTGCTAACAGCTTTAGCATTTTTCATAGAGAAACGTTGCAACACCTCAATATAATTAGCCTGAGATAGAGACAATTTCTTATTTTTCCTATCTCTACAAATTTTCATACCAAGGATTTGTTTTGCTGCCCCCAAATCCTTCATAGCAAAAGATTTTGCTAACTGTTGTTTCAACCCCTTAATGTGATCCATGTTAGACCCAGCTACAAGCATATCATCAACATATAAACATAAAATAATGTAGCTGTCATCATCCAACCTCTTAAAATAAACACAATGGTCAGAATGACACCGACTATATCCATGCCCATTCATAAAAGTGTCAAATTTAATATACCATTGCCGAGGTGCTTGCTTCAAGCCATATAAACTTTTCTGCAATCTGCACACCAAATTCTCCTTACCCTTGACCTCAAATGCTTGTGGCTGAACCATATATATTTCTTCATCCAAATCACCATGAAGAAAGGCTGTTTTAACATCAAGCTGCTCTAAATGCAAATCTTCAGTAGCCACAATACTTAAAACAGTACGAATAGAAGTCATTTTAACAACTGGAGAAAATATCTCATCAAAATCAATACCATGTTTCTGTGCAAATCTTTTTACGACTAATCTGGCTTTAAATCTTTTCATACCTCCATCCTCTTCTTTGATCCTGTAAACCCATTTATTCTGTAAAGCCCTTTTACCTGCAGGTAACTTACATAAATCCCATGTCTGATTTTTCAGCAAAGAGTCCATTTCATCTGTCATTGCAGACTCCCACTGAAGCTTTGTATCCACCTACACAGCTTCATTATAACATTCAGGTTCACCAGCATCTGTTAACAGAAAAGAATACAAAGATGGAGAAAATCTTTCTGGAGGTCTACTTAGCCTTGTTGACCGTCTAACACTCACTGGGGTGTGTGGTATTTGTTGTTGCTGTTGTTGCGGAGCATAAGGAACTACTGGAACATGAACTTGTGGAGTATCATCCAGTACTACATAGTCATTTTCTTTCTTCTCATGCTGCAGCAACAGATCTTTGTACAATACTTTCTCATTGAATATGACATCCCTGCTTCTTACAATTTTATGATTTTCAAAATCCCAAAGCCTATAACCAAATTCATCAATGCCATACCCAACAAATACACATTTCTTTGACTTATCTTCTAGCTTGGTTCTATTTTCAGAATCTATAAGTGCAAAAGCTTCACAACCAAAGGTTTTAAGAAAAGAATAACTCACCTTCTTACCACTCCATGCTTCCTCTGGAATACCACAGTCCAAAGGAGTAGAGGGGCTTTTATTGATTAAATAAATAGCAGTGTTTACTGCCTCTGCCCACATATTTTTGGGCAGCCTAGCATGAAACCTCATACTCCTTGCACGCTCCATTATTGTCCTGTTCATGCGTTCAGCCACTCCATTTTTTTGTGGAGTCCTTGGTACAGTTTTCTACCTACGAATACCATTAGAGGAACAATATTCTTCAAATTCTGTGCTGCAATACTCACCACCATTATCAGATCTAAGACATTTTAACTTTTTACCAGTCTCATTCTCAACCAAGCATTTCCATTTCTTAAAAGTTTGAAATACATCAGATTTCTGTCTAAGGAAATAAATCCATACTTTTCTTGTTGCATCATCTATAAATGTAACATAATACAAAGAGCCACCAAGGGAAGATACCTGAGCTGGTCCCCATACATCTGTATGCACAAGCTCTAATCTCTCATTTTTCTTTTCCTTCCCACTCTTCACAAAACTAACTCTCTTTTGTTTTCCATAAACACAACTTTCACAGAAATCCATATTGACACATTTCAGACCAGGTAAAACTTTCTTTGAATGAAGTAATTTCATACCTTTTTCACTCATGTACCTGAGTCTGTTGTGCCACAGTGCTGTGTTAGAATCTACATCAACAGTTTGATGTTCTTCCTGCTCAACTGCAGCCACTATTCCTGAACATTCATTATCTTCTGAAACAATTAAAGTAGAAGGAACAGTATGACCTGTACAAAGATATAAGGTGCCTACTTTCACACCTTTTGCTACTACTAAGGAACCTTTTGAAACCTTCCAATTTTTATCATTAAAAGTAACTGTGCAACCCTCATCACCCAGTTGCCCTGCTGAAATTAAATTCCTACTCAGCCTTGGAACATGTCTTACCTCTTGTAGTAGCCAATGATTCCCATTCTGCAACTTAATCTTAATTTTTTCCTTTCCAACAATCTGACAGGGTTCATTATCTCCCAAATAAACTAGCCCAAAATCCCCTTAGACATAATCAACAAAATAACTTCTATGGGGTGTAGCATGAAATGAAGCCCCAGAATCTAAAACCCATGAATCATCAATACTTTCTAAGGACAAGAGAAAAGCATCCTCCTCAGATTTGTTACTTACCACATTTGCCTCCTTGTTTCCATCATTTTTGTCTCCTTGATCTTTCTTCCGAGACCAACAATCTTTCTTCTTATGACCTGATTTTCCACAGTACCAGCAATCATTTGGCCCTTTAGATTCGGACCTCTTTCCCTTTGATTTTCCTCTTGATTTCTCACGATTTCTAGAGTTGTTTCCTCTATCTCTTGTTCTGCCTCTGCTTTCTGTGTTCAATACACTACCCGATGTGGATGCCCCTGAGCTTTTCCTACAAATTTCCTCACTCAATATAACACCAATAACATCATCATAATTTAGGGTATTAGAACCAGAAACAGAATTACTAACAGCCATTACCAAACCATTCCAGCTTTCTGGCAAAGAACACAAAATCAAGAGAGCCCTAACCTCTTCATCAAAAGTAATTTTAACTGAGGTTAATTGACTTGTAACTGTATTAAACTCATTCAAATGATCAGTAACTGATCCACTTTCTACCATTTTCATATTAAATAAACGCTTCATAAGAAATACCTTGTTTGAAGCTGAAGGCTTTTCATACAACTTCGCTAGGGTTTCCATCAGATCTTTAGCTGTCTTTGCTTCAGTAATATTGAATGCCACCGATTGTGCCAAGCATAGACGAATACTCCCCAGTGCCTTCCTATCCAAAATATCCCAATCCTCCTGAGACATTGATTGCTCTTTCTTGGCTACTCCCTCTAATGGCCGCCATAGATCCTTCTGATAGAGATAATCCTCCATTTGCATCTTCCATAACTGAAAGTTCTGCCCATTAAACTTATCAACCTTCAGCCTACCCTCATCTGCCATTTCTCCCACTTAAGCGAGAGACTCTCCCACTAACTCGTGAGACCTGCTTCAGAGAATAGATGAAAGAACGAACGAAATAACCTCGCTCTGATACCACTTGTTAGGATTAACAAGGCAGAAATAACAATTATGTGCAAATATAACTAATATCAGAAAATAATAAACCACACAGAATGGAACACAAGACACACAGATTTAACGTGGTTCACCCAATCCCTGGGCTACGTCCACCAACAGCGAGTCCAATATTATTATTATCCAGTGATTACAACCTGATTACAATCCGTAATCCCTTACAGCCCAATTCTGCCGCAAGTACTAAAATCATACCTCATAAAAAATCCCTAACCCTAAGCCATCTTATACAATATTTTCCCGCTTTAGGGTTAGAATGAGTTATAAGTAGTCGGCCCAAATGGCCGAAAAAGTAGTCGGCCTCAAAAAAATTTTCCTCAGGGGCTGCACCCCCGAACCCCTACTCTTGGGGGCTGCCGCCCCCAAACCCCCGCTCGGGGCCCGGCCTGGCCCGGCCCCGAACCCCGGCGAGGTCGGGAGGAAAAGTGTACAGTACTTTCCTGATTAGTCACCACAAGCTAACAATCTCCCACTTGGTGACTGATCAGTATCCACACTATACTAAAAAACCTCCCACTTGGAGACTGATCCTGTAGCAATACCGCTACCCACATGAGGCCCCCACTGAATTGAACCACCTTGGACTCAGCTGTTCCTTTATTTTGTTCAGTCTAGAAGACCAACTGAAGTTGAACACGAGTTCAACTTCTCCCTTGTTACTACCTTTGTAAACATATCTGCTGGATTATCATCAGTATGAATCTTTTCCAGCCTTAACTGTCCATCATCCAAAACTGATCGAATGAAATGGTACCGCAACTGTATGTGTTTTGTCTTTGAGTGCAAAGCAGAATTCTTTGCAAGATGAATGGCACTTTGGCTATCTGTATGTAGAAAATTATCCTTTTGTGGATGTCCCAATTCTTCCATGAAGAATTGAAGCCATATCATCTCCTTGGCTGCCTCTGTAGCAGCAACATACTCTGCCTCTGTAGTGGATAAAGCAACCACCTTTTGTAGTCTAGAAATCCAACTCACTGCTGTCCCACCAACAGTAAATATATAACCTGTAGTACTCCGCCTGCTATCTATATCTCCTGCCAAGTCTGAATCAACATAGCCTTGTACAGTAGTAGTAGAACCCCCAAAGTGTAAACACTTACTGGATGTGCCTCTCAAATATCTAAGAATCCATTTGACTGCATTCCAATGCTCAATACCAGGGTTACTCATATAATGGCTAACGACTCCCACTGCGTGTGCAATATCTGGCCTAGTACATACCATAGCATACATTAAGCTCCCTACAGCTGAAGCATAAGGTACCTTAGACATTTTAGTCTCTTCTTCTGGTGTCTTGGGACACATGTCCTTAGTCAATTTCAAATGACCAGGCAAAGGTGTGCTAACAGCTTTGGCATTTTTCATAGAGAAACGTTGCAACACCTTCTCAATATAATCAGCCTGAGATAGAGACAATTTCTTATTTTTCCTATCTCTACAAATTTTCATACACACTGGGGGCATTGCTTGCACAACATGATGAGAACAAAAAAGGAAAGAGCTATATACTATATTAGTAGAACATTGGTTGCATATGATAAGAACTATTCAATGATTGAGAAAGCTTGTCTAGCTATGATCTTTGCATCATAGAAACTGAGATATTACATGTTAGCTCATACCACACATTTGGTAGCTAAGATTGATCCCCTCAAGTACCTACTAAGCAAAGCTTCCCTCACAGGTAGATTAGCTAAATGGGTCATGCTCCTAAGTGAATTTGACATTGAATATGTTGAAAGAAAAGCTATCAAAGAATAGGTTATTGCTAATCAATTAGTAGATGCACCTATGATTGATGATACACCAATGTAAATAGAATTTCTAGATTCCTCTATCATGACTTTTTCTTATAGAGAATGGCAGTTATTCTTTGATGGCTTCTATACATAGAATGGATCAAGAGCAGGAATATTGTTCATAACTTCTCAAGGATACTCAATACCAAAAGCATTTAGATTAAAGTTTCCTTGCACAAACAATATTGCTAAATATGAAGCCCTTCTTAATGGTATGAAAATAGCGATTGAATGGAGAGTAATAGAGCTACACATTCATGGAGACTCTCAACTTGTTATCCATCAAGTCAATGATATGTACAAAACTAAAGATGAAAAGCTCATTCCTTACAAGAGAATGGTAGATGATCTAAAGAAATATTTCCTATCCATCACATTTGAGAAAATTCCTAAAATAGAGAATAAGGCTACCGATGCAATGGCAACACTATCTACTTTATTACAGAAGCCTGAACATGACCTATGCTATGAGTTCCTAGTGGAAGCACTATCTTATCCTGCATATGACTCCCCCAAAACCCGCATGATCTGCACTATTGTTGGCCATGATTCATTTAGATACAAAAACCTATTTTCCTATCTCCAAGACCAAATCATTCTCGATACCTTCAACTACCATGAAAAGAGATACCTTATCTATAATGCCTCCCAATATGTCATCATTGGTCATGATCTATACAAATGAGGTCTAGATGGTACACTACTTAGATGTTTAGAATGGGA
Source organism: Chamaecyparis obtusa (assembly GCA_027943335.1). Lineage (NCBI taxonomy): Eukaryota > Viridiplantae > Streptophyta > Pinopsida > Cupressales > Cupressaceae > Chamaecyparis > Chamaecyparis obtusa. Next base: position 54,354 of record BSBK01011150.1, read on the forward strand.
AGAGTCTCAATGTGCATTAAAGGAAGTCCATGATGGTATTTGTGGGTCACACTCGAACAGTTTAACATTAGCTCAAAAACTTATTAGGGCTGGGTATTATTGGCCTGAAATGGAGAAAGAGTCTATCAAGTTTGCTAAGAATTGTCAAAAGTGCCAAGTGCATGGAAACTTAATTCATGATACAAGGAGAGATCTAATTCCCTTTACTACACAATTGCCTTTTCACCAATGGGCATTTGATCTTATAGGAGCTATACACCCTCATTCTTCTAATGGACATACCCATATAATCACAACTATAGATTATTTTACAAAATGGGTAGAAGTAGTCCCTTTGACACAAGCAACTGAAAAGCAAATATCTATGTTCATATTGAACTATATCATATGCAGATATGGGATACCTCATTTCATAATCAAAGATAATGGTGGACAATTCAAGAACAAAGATCTAGATGATTTATGTGCTAAATTCAAGATTACACAACATTAGTCATCTATCTATTATCCTCAAGGGAATGGACAAGAAGAGGCTTCTAACAAGAATCTATTGAAAATCTTGCACCATGCGGTTAATAAAATAGGAAGAGACTGGCATCTCATGATCAATCCAACAATCTAGGCCTAAAAAAAAAGTATTAGTACACCTACTGGGGCTACACCTTTCAGTTTAGTTTATGGGTCTGAAGTGGTACTACCTATTGAGGTTGAAATGTCATCACTAAGAATCAGAATGCATGGACTAGTAACTAATGATGACTACAGAGTGTCTAGGTTGAAAGAACTTAAACTACTAGATGAGTGCAGACAAGCAGCATATGATCATCTCAGAGTATATGAGCAGAGAATGTCTAGAGGTTATAACAAGTAAGTCAGACACAGAGAATTCTAGGTTGGTGATCTAGTCTTGAGAGAAAATCCTAAAAATCAATCACGTCGTGAATGTAAGGGGAAGTTTGAACCCAACTGGCTGGGTCCCTTTGCTATCACTACTACTTTTGGCTTTGGTGCCTATCAACACTCAATGACCGAAGGAGAGGAGCTCCGAGAACCAATCAATGTTCTCCATCTGAAGAAATTCTATGTCTAAGGTATTTAGTCTATGGTAAAATGTCCTGAAAAAATTAAAAAAATCAGAAAAGTCTTGAAAAAATGAACATCTTGGTGAAAACCTAGCAATAAGTGCCTTGATGATTCACAAAAAAAGTAAAAATATTTAAAGTACAAAAAAATTTTAAAAAATGAAAAATACAAAAAAAATGAGAAAAAGAAAAAAGTGCCTTGGTGAAAACCCGAAAATAGGCGCCTTGGTAGCAAAAATAGAATCTCTACCAAGATGGTGAAAACCCAACAAATAGGTGCCACTTGTTTCAAAATGCTCCATCTATCAGCGCAATCTTGGTCTTTCCTAGCTTTCAATCTTGCTTTAGTTTGTACATATCTCCTGGTTTGTTTCTGCATTCCTATTTTCAATAAGTCAATTTGTACACCAATCAACTCAAGCGTCGGTATCCTATCAATTTTAAAACTTGGGGGCAATCAAAGTCATATCCTATGGCCTCCAATGTATCTGAGACGTATCATATCTGGTCAGAGTCCTTTGAAGCTTCATCTAAGTCAGTCAGTCTATCTTGTCTCCAGAAAGGATTTTGTATCTACAACAATGCAATCAAACACAAACTGAAAACAATCTATGCTTTTTACATGCTTTGATCTCCTTGTATGTTACTAATTCATGTTGAGATTTTTGTGTATTGTGTTCCTTCAAGCTCTTCAATGATGTCCTTTACAAGATTTAGAGAGTGATGACTAGGGGCATAATCTTTTGTTTGTTTTCTTCTTGTATGTGAAAATCTAACAACTTTGGAAATTCTAGATTGAAATGGTGTCCAACTATAAAAGCCTCTATCTCAAATTAGATGGCCATCCATACCTCAACCATTGATACCTAGAAAATTCAAGGAAGTTCGATCTAATGATTGTCTTTCTGAGTGAGTTCTTTCTCCTACTATGAAATGCGATCTTACCTAAGGATGTCAACAATAAAGGGTCACTACGGGTAATTCACATTGGATTTAGGATGATCTCTTGATTGTTTGATGTGTTTTTTCAATGCAAGGTGTATTCTAGTTATCATGACATTTATGTTTTGATGTTTATACAAATTTTTACATCAAAATGGACATGATATTTAGGTCATCCTAGTGTTTATGGCTTGGTGTTTATATCTAATCCGACATTCCAGAAAACAAAATCAATATTCATATATCCATGGTTTCCTAATCAGTGGGTGTTGTATTGATCCCTGCGCATTCAAATTGATATTCATATTCCTATGGTTTCATAACTAGTGGGCATTGTATTGATTTATCTGGTTACTTAAAAATTCAATGATGAAAATGACCGACACATGATCACTGACTAGGTCCTAGGTCTTAGGTTGCATTTCATTCTACATGTCTCTTTGCATTTTGCATGTTTTCATGATCTCACAATGGTTGGCTAAACTTCAATGCTTAAATGATTCTTCAAACGCATCTTCAAATCTAACAAGAGCTGAATCTTACATGAAAGTCCATTCAATGAAACAACAAGTAGAATCCTTTTTTGGGATCAAAATTGAAATCTAAGATCATTCATATTATCAACTGCTTGCACAATCAACCTTCAATCATCACAGAAATCCAATATTCAACTTAACTGATTATCTTACATCAAACTATCAAAATTTCACCTAGTCAAACTTGGTCTCCAGGACCTCTCAATGATGCAAAGTGTGATTTTGAACCTATATAACTTCTCAAATCAACTAACATGCTTCTGAACACTAGTCAATGCTGACTTTTCTTGTCATATTTTAGTTTTCATCCCAAAGGGGGCATGGTATTGCATATCATTCAAAGTCTGTAATCTAAATTTGGAATCATATATTTCCTTAGTAATCAAGACAACAACCATGTCTAATTGTTGATTCATCAAAAAGACCTCATCACTTAGGGAAAATCAATCATCACTCAGGGCATATCAGATTAATTGAGATCCATATCAATCTAGTATTCTCTTAATCTTGTAAATTGTATCCGTTTTTGCAACTATTAGATCAATTGTGTCATTTCCTTCATTCTTCAGAAACTGAAGGGTCCAGATGTGATACCAATGTGATTCTTATTGACAATCGAGTCTGGAATCGGTCACTCACTTCTTCACAATCATAAGGTTCAGAATTAAGTATTTTGACACTTTTTCACAATCATCAGTTCATTACTGTTATAGTTAACATTATCTTTGATCATCCAGGACCTATTATCTTCATATCAATTTCAATCAATTTCTGTCTCATATCAATATCAATATCAATATCAATTTCAAACATTAGTTTCAAAATCATACACAAACTATCTTTGAACCACTGCGCTTCGCACAACAATTCAAAGAAGGGAAAAATCTAATACCCCAAAAATGGCCTATAAGTTCATTAACCTCCTATATCGACACATCAAACGAAATCGACATCGAAGTCCTAACCTAAGGCACATCTAAACATCATCAAATCCTAATTGATTATCTCAAATTCTACATCAGAGAATATTCCTAGCAATATTTCTAATTTATCTAATTATCTTTAATTTAATGATTATTTGGTGATAAATCCTATTTATCCTAAAGTTTAATTAATAGAATATTTTAAATATTTAACTAATTAGATTTAATACTACCACTTAATTATTTAATTGAATGTAATTAAATTTATTCCTAATAATTATTATTTAAATTCGACAATAAATCAAAATTCCTATCATTAATTGATTAAATTCTTATTTAAATAATTAAAACAAGTTGTCATATTTAGTGATATTATTTCAAAATAAAAGTTTGATTTTAATAATTGATTACCCATAAATCAATTGTTTTATTTTTAAAATCAGTTAAGCTGGAAATAAATCACTTTATCTATTTATTTAATTAATAATTATTATGCACTTTCAAAAATCAGTTAAACTTGAAATCAGAAAATCAATTCAAGTTGTTTTAAAAATAAACTCAACTTTGATTTGAGTTAAAAAGCTATTTTTGCATGCTTTTACATGATTTTGTGAATTAATTATCTTTTATTCTCTGATAACTCAAAAATTTATTAGTTTTTCCATGCATCCCCAAAGCCCTGGATTTCTATAAAACCAAGGTTTAGCTCTTCAATCTCATATCTCATAATTCTGTAAACTTATGCTGGCGAATTGGTATCTGAAGAATTGGAGCTTCTTTTGCAAATCAAACAACTTTGTGAGATCATTCATATTTTAACATATCATTGTTAGATTAATTGTATTGCATATCAATTTTCCATATAGATTAGATTTCATATCATCTTTCATCTTATTGCATAGAAAAACTAAAAAAATAAATTAATTTGCATCTAATTCATATCAAGATTTTGCATCCAAATCCTTCATTTAGGTGTCGTCAAGGTCACTGATCTTGACCCCAAATTTGAGAATACATACTCGCATCTACTAGAAGGTAGTAAATTGCATGGTTAGTTTAATTTTTAGTTACTTGCATGATTTTGATTTTTGCTAACCTCTAATGTTTTACTAAAGTGTTGTGTCTATATCTAGGTACAAAATTCAAACACACACGGCCAATAGTACTCCTCCTTGAGAAAATTCCATGTTTTATCAATAACAAAATGTCCAGCTAAACCACTACTATGTTTCTCCTTTATCAAATTAGATCTCATTACTCCTCTCATTATACACAACCGAATACCTTTAAACAACATACCTTCCTAAATAAAATATTCATCCCATTCAGTATCTTGTTAATCTTGAATAGGTTCTCTATACTTTCTCCATTGCTCAAAAAAATTAGGCTCAAAATCATAAGAATCTCTCATCTCATCAAAACCAAGAACTTCAATTTTCATCTTGGTCTTCAAAGATCTTCTTCTACTCAATGCATCAACAACTCGGTTAGAGACTCCACTCTTATTCTTTATGACAAATGTGTAACTCTACAAATAATCAACCCATTTCATACGTCTCTGATTCAACTTATTTTGACTACCCAAATATTGTAAAGCCTTATGATCAGTATACACCACAAACTCACTCGATATCAAATAATGTCTCCATTTATTCAGTGCTTGAATAATAGCATAGAATTCTTGATCATACATAGAATATTTCCTTCTAGCATCATTCAACTTGTCACTAAAGAAAGAATTAGGTTTACCTTCTTGACTCAACACAACTCCAATTGCACTTCCACTTGCATCACATTCTACTTGAAATACTTTACTGAAATCAGGTAATGCCAAAATAGGTAATTCAACAGCCTTCCACTTTAGATTCTCAAAACTTTTATTAGCTCCATGTGTCCACTCAAATTATCTTTTGTCTCCTCTCATAGTCTCAATCATAGCATTACAAATTGAACTAAAATTCCTTATGAACTTTTGGTAAAAACTTTCCAAACCATGAAATGATCTTACCTCACTAGAATTCATAGGTGTAGGCCAATTCAAAATAGCTTCAACCTTTTTAGGATCCATCTTCAAATCATCATCTTAGTTCACAAATCCCAAATACACAATTTCTTCTTTCATGAATGAACACTTTTTCAGATTTATCAGCAACTTTTCCTCTTTCAATCTCTGCAAAACTTGTCTAACATGCAACAAATGTTCTTCTGTGGTCTTACTAAATATTATAATGTCATCAAGATATACAATCACAAACTTACCTAAGAATTTCTTGAAAATTTCATTCATTAGCCTCATAAAAGTACTCGATGCATTAGTTAAACCAAAGGGAATAACCAACCACTCATACAAACCTTCTTTTGTTTTGAAAGAAGTCTTCCATTCATCACCTTCTCTGATTCTGATCTGATGATATCCACTTTTCAAATCAATTTTGGTGAAATACTTTCTCTAGTCAAATTGTCTATTATATCATCCATTCTCAATATAGGAAACCTATACTTTACTATTATCTTATTGATTACTCTAGAATTAGTACACATTCTCCATTCTCCATTCTTTGTAGGTGCCAATATAGCAGGTACTGCACAAGGACTCAAACTTTCTCTGATCAAACCTTTCTCTAGCAATTCTTGAATCTGTTGGTTCAATTCCCGATTCTTGATAGGTGTTAACTAATGAGGTGCGTTATTCAGTAAACTAGCTCCAGGGATTAGATCCATACAATGATCAATGCTTCTTTTCAGTGGATAACCATCAAGTACATTATCATAAATAATTTCACTATACTCGGTGAGTAACTTATCAATCTCCTCAAGAACATTATCTTCTATTTTCTTACTCGGTTTGTTAGGGATCACAACAAAACATACATCATTTTTCTTCGAAGAGTTAACAAAATTTCTTCCCTCCATCAAACAAAATTTCATAAATGTGCAAACATTACTAACAGGTTCTTCCATCAATGGTAACAAGATTTGTTTCTTTCCATCAGCCACAATAGTATACTTATGCAATCTCCCATCATAAATAGCATGTTTATCATATTACCAAGGTCTACCAAACAAAATATGACAACAATCCATAGGCATGATATCATATAAAACCTTATCATAGTACTTTCCAATCTTCAAATTCACATAACATTGTTCACTTACCAGGAGTGTATGCTCATATTTGATCCATGAAATCTGATAGGGCTTCGGATGTTCCAGCCTTTTCAACTACAATTTTGTGACCATCTCCTTAGATGCCAAATTGTCCAACCTACTACTTGATAATGATTACCTTCCAAACTTTGTCAAAAAATCTACATCTGGTCTTGAACAAACTTTTCCTTATAAGATCTTCCTTCTTGCTTTCATTCCATAGTGCTCTCCTTACCATCAAGTTATTTTCTTTCTCAAGTTCATTCAGTGACGCTTCTTGCACCAAAGCATTTCTACTGCTACTAGCCTTCTTAATAGCCATTGTACATTCAAAAGATCTATGTCCTTCTCCATAATTGTAACAAGCTCATTAGGAACTTCCTCTACCATAACCATCTCGGTAGTTACTGCCTCTACCTCTAGATGAACTTTCACCCTTCCACTCGGTCTTGCCTTTTTCTAGATTTGTCTTTTCTAGTTTAGATCTATCATTTTCAACATTAGATCTACCTCTTCCTCTAGGGAATCTACCATCTTGACCTCTTTGTCTTTATTCGTGTCTCTTGTTCAATTTCTCCTAGGCTTTCAAAGAAAATTGATAAGCCTCTTAAATGTTCTCTAATCTGACCATACTAATTTTCTATTGGATGGAAACTCTTAAACTATTTAGGTATTGACCAATTATTTCCACATCATCTTCATCATGTCCAAATCTGATATCTAATCTATAGAATTCCTCAGTATATTCCTTTACCGAGCTATCTTTCTATCTCAAACTTTGCATTCGTTGAACTACATTAATCTAATAATCACAAGGTAAGAACTTTCCTTTCAATTTATTCACCACCTTATTCCATACCTTGATTTTTTCTTTGCCTTTCCTCTTCCTATCCAGCTGTAGATGTTCCCACCATAAGGATGTATGACTTTTCAACTTTGTGCTTGCAATCTTCACCTTCTTGTCTTCAAGAATGTGTTCATACTCAAAATACTTTTCCATCTCAATGATCCAGTCCATGAATTCATTAGAATCTAGCTTTCCACCATGCTCAGGAAGATTGAAATGTGGTGTTGAATTTAGAATTGTCAAATCCTTCAAAAATCTTTCTTCACCTTGAACCATAATAGGTGCAGGTTCTGCATTCGCCTATTCTTCCTCAACTTCATCATCACTAACATCTTCAAGATGTCTACCTCTTCTCTGGGCTGTTTCAAGAGCTTATAACCTAGCAATAATCTTCCTTAGCATATCTTCCAATCCTGGATCTACATCTCACCTCCCACAAACCATCTTGACAATCCTCTACAATTGTAGGTGAGATCGCAATATGCTACACCACAACAATCAATTAGGGCTTCAAGAGGAGCCTACAAACCTAGATTCGTAGACCTAGATCAACATCTCACCTCACTCTAATACCACCTAATGCAATACAAGGAGCAAGAGGGGCCAAACAATGGTGCACCCTAATGATCTAAGCCTGCCTAAGACATACGAAAGCAAACAACAATAAGAGTGAGAGAGAGAATGCCAGATCTTTCATATATTTTCATCAAATAAAATCATTCATGTTAGGCTATAAGGCCTTCTCAGTTCTGGTTTGATATTATAATAAATCTCAGAAGTCCTCAAAAATGTGAGGATTTGTCACAAATCTCCAATCTAAACTCTCCTATCTTCTATCCAAAAACTAACTCCTAAACTCTAAACCAACAACTACATTTATACAAGAAGCTACTGAAATGAGTCAGCCTTCAGATCCATAATCAATGGAAGGAAAAATTAGATCTGGGACCACATGCTTCCCAATGATTGATTCCAACATTAAATCTGTGATCCAATATAAATGCACAAGTCCACTACAATAGACACTAAAAACTAAACTTGTCGGTGAACAAGATAACTGAGTAGCAAACAAGCAATGTCAAGCGCCAGTGAAACAACCAACCACCAAGGAAATAATCAACCACACTTGGTAACCAAAGAAAAATGACCAACTACTGACCAACTTGTTCAAAGCAGGAATCGAGCAACATAGACAAACTTTGAATTATTTTTGGTGAAATAGGATTTCCAAGGATCCAAGTTGCTCGTACATCAAAAACATATATGTAGGCATCATGGTCATAATTATTTAGAGACAACATAATTGAGTTGTATACCCAGATGATGCAAAGCAACTACTACTCCTCTAGTTCTAGAGGAGTAGTGGTTGTTTTGCATCATCTGGGTATACCACTCAATTATGTTGTCTCCAAAATTTTTTTTCCATGATGCCTACATTTATGTTTCTCAGCTATTGTGTCCTAGGACCCCTTATGACCCTTTAAAAACCCTTTATGATCCCTAAGAATACACATCTTAGAGATCTTAAAATATCATAAAGGGTCATAAGAGGCTCCTAGGAGGGGCCAGATGAGCTTCCACCTTCACGTGGTTGGCCTTCTTAAGTAGAGAATGTTAAACTATTCTTGAAATAAAGAGAAGCTCAATAATTTAAGGTCTCATTCCATAGAGATGTTGAAAAATGACCGAAATCAATGATGGGGAGTTTTTAGATAATGAGAAGACGTATATGTAGTGGAGGCCAAAAGGGATTTTTGTGGAGATTTGATAGATGTGGAGATTTTCTATAGTGTTCCTAGATTGAGTACTAGTGTAGAGATGATGATTCAGTACTACGCCTATAAAACTTTCACAAATATCCCTTTTTTGGCCTCCACTCATACCTCTTCTTAGAATCTAGAAACTTTGGATATTATTTCTCATCCATGCATGAAATGTGTTAATGATCGTACAAAATTACTTTTGCAAAACTAGAATCAATTATGAGAAGGTAAAAAACAAGATAATTTTATTGTATCTTCCATTTCTTTTATCCATTCATATTTTCTTCCTTCTCTTATATTTGATAATGTGTAGTGTACATAAAGGCAAGGTGGTGATTATTATCAACTATCGACAAGTACAAGTCTTCCATCCCTTACCTAGTATCTAGGACTAAATATAGCAGAGCTCAAGAGACCATCATAGTTGGTTTCCTTCTTTGGTCCATATACTGACAAAACATTTTATATTTCATTAGCTCATCAAATGTGGTGATTTGAATGAATTTAATGGATGATATTTTCATGTATAACATACATTATTTTAGTTTGACAGTGAATGAATTTATATACTTTTCGGACTTGTATACATTGAGCACAACCATAAGGAAGCATCCCCTCCCGTGGCTTGAGTAATGTAGGCCATGTGAGGAGATGCTTCTTTATAGTTGTGCTCATAGTATACAAGTGCATAGATTCGATAAATTCATGCAATGTCAACTTAAATAATATGTAATAACCCCCAAAACTATAAAAAGAAAAAAAAAAACCAATATAAAACCATCCAAATAATATAATAATGAAGGCGCAAAAAAATATTTATTAAAACAAATCCAACCATAGCACTAATACAACCACAAGTCCAAAATAACATACTAAATCAGTTATAACATTATCACCATAGTTTTGAAATACATGAGAGTATACTGTTATACTCTTATAAAAAAACATTTTCCAAGGTTCAGATTTCCATCTAACTGTTCCTATTCTTAAGTACATTTCTAATAATTAAGAACCAAGCATCAAACTGTATTCCATAAATTAACAGCCACTAACCATCTCCCATAAACATGGTCTTCCATCTAGTCATCCTGAATACAACGACCAGAACAGACACAAAACAAAGCAGGGCTTAGTCACGATAACTAAGATAATAGAAATCTTCCAAGCATCTGCAACATACAGGTTAGTACTTATACATAATAAGCTGATTCATAAAAATAGATATAGCTCAAGATAAACAAAAGTATTTCTTTTCTATTTAACTGAATTCAGCAAGTACTTTTTTTCCAACAGAATTAAGCTCGCAAAGAAAATGACAAGGTGATGATCCAATAGCCTTTTGGGTGTCCGCATAAGATTCAACGATCAACCACCATAAGGTAACTCAGAGAATTCCATATGCAAACCTTATCCTAAACAAGCGATAAGGGTGTTACCACGCCCTTACTTCACCAACAAGTGACAGTAATCGGGGAAAATTATTTTACCTTTTTAATGAAACCCAAAACCCATGAATTTTTAAGTTATCACTTAGTTAATTAACTGACAAAAATTCTTTCCCATAAGGATCTAGACTAGTGTCAGTCAGAACTGACAGAAATTCTATCACCACAAGGTACTAGACTAGTCTCAGCCACCCATACTAAGGATCACACTTGCATTTTCTCAAAACACTTGATCTAGCAATTAATAATTGAAAAGAAATAAACTACATTTCTCAATTTCAACTATAACGCCATTTCTATTGAATCAATAATAAAATTGAAACAGCAATCAGATATCCACATAGATCCAAGTTCCTATTTTCCATAACATACACACTTTAAACATGTTGTCTTCCAATGAAAAAAATTCCACAATACTTATTTCATTACAAATCAATTCAAATAATTCCCCTTTCTTACTTTTTAAAACAACATTATATCTGAACTATAAAATAAATAATTTCATAATGAAATAATAATTACATTGAATAGGACAAAGCTAATCATAATCAGATATCAACTGAATCATTACAATGAACATTACATTATAACAAATTAATAAGTTTATCTTACTACAATTAAATATAAACATATTTGCTTTCCATCCTTCTCTGTTATTTATAAGTTCATACTTTTATATACATGTCGGCATATGTACATGTATACACCACGGCTTGTGTATACACATACATACTCCAGCAGGTATATAATTATATAAACTTGTAAATAACATTTCAGAATAGTAAACAAATCATTCATAATTATTTACTAAACAGTGAATCAAAATAAAATTCTAATTCTAAAACGTAAATCATCATTTACAGAATTCAAGCCCGTGAATACACATTGAAACCTACAACAATCATTTTAGTCTTAATAGAATTACAACTATTTTACAATTCTATTGTTGACTTACTAATACCGTTAATCATCATACACTAAATCTAATTCACTGCTTTAAGTCATACTCTGACTTTCAAAAAAAAAAAAAATATAGACAACCGTATTTGCTGACCATCCTGGGTTTAATCCTAACTATCATCACACAATAGATACTATAAAATAGAATAGCTATACACACAACCTAATCTCCTCGATGAATGAGAGGATCAAATTGAGACTTCATTCCCAAACTGCCCACAAGCAAGTGTCGACATTAATCTGTGTCAAACACTAACTAAGTAATGATTAAAATGAGCGAATTTACAACTGACTGCCTCATAAGGAAAATAATATCAGAAATTTAGAAGGTCACCAACCGAACCATCCTAAATTCTTAAATCAAAAGAATATTTGATGACAGCTAACAAATAACTAAACATTGCTACTAACCCAAAATATAAATTTAACAATTCTTAGTACCAAACTGGTAAACCAAGACTCGGTTACTGACAGGTGTTATTATGTCCACTAACAGCTAGGGCACAGCCCAAATTCTACAATATCATAAAACACAAAGCATGACAGTTACTAATCAGACCGACTAAGAAACATTCAGCTCAAGCAATGATCTAATCCTAAGATCAATAACCAAAACATAAACAACCGACACCACAAGAATGTAAAACTGATAATTCAATGCATCTTTACAACATGACAGTAACATTATACCGAGAATTCAAATTCTTAACAGATGAAATTACGGAAAAATGAACCATGCTAATAAGTCGACATGCGTAAGTCTTAGACTATGTACCCATTCAATAACAGTCGAGCATCACAAATAGATGCAGTGTAAAGAACAACAAAAATAAAGTTCCAAGTTTCCTTAAACACAGAAAATACTCATAACAAGAAACTCGATAACCATAATTTAATCAACTCCCAAATCGATATATGCTACTTACAGAATTTTCTATAAACAAGGAATTAATATTATTTTACATCCCTAGTCTTAAGAACCTTCGACAGATAAACAAGGTCAAATAATGACTATAAATATATATATTCATGTGTCTAACATGATGTCCCCAAACCGGCTTAATTCTTTCTGAAGAAAAAATCAGGGACAACTCTAACAAGGGCAGAAATAAAGGAAAACAATTAAGCAATCTTGTAACTCGACAGCACCAAAATACCTAGTACAATACAAAACTTGTTCCCAATAATCGTTACTATATATTCAACATATAGTCACAACTCCTAAGGAGAATTCCAGAGACAGTATTGTACTTAATTAACCGAAAGAATCAATGGAGATCAATACTACAAAAGAAAATGGATTATCAGACTACTAAATGATCAAAACATTGAGATCGAAACATAACTCATGCTCAAACATAATCCGCAGGCTAAAAGAATCCAAATTTTCAAAGACACGGTCAATATCAAATTCCTATTCCACAGATTGAAACCACATTCCAATCCCCTGTTCCAAACAGCGTCTTAAAGAAAATTCCCAATTTCCAATAGTAGTACGAGTGGAAATAAGATGAAGAGACTAACATAAACCAAAGCTTCTAATAGATATCCACATTCAATAGCTTGACAAGGAAGAATAAGACCAACCATTTGCCAATGGATGAACTAGATAAAACAACAACCTGAATTTTCCCAAATTACAATATTTACTAAGAGGACTCAAGAAGAAATAGGACTTAGAAATTTGAAACAGAAAATAAGACATGCAGTCTAACAATGAAACTTCAACAGCCCATAATAAAACTTTCAAGCTATGGTTTAAACAATATTCTAATCTAAGATTTCACAATACGCATCAAAACATTAAGAAATAGAGAAAATGTAAGGTTCAGAAACTATAAACTACGATAAGCATTGCTATTACCCAAAATTCCCAGCAGGAGAATCTAAAACCCTCATACTCCAACTGAACTTCCAAACTTGGTGAGATAGGTACTAGAGCTATAAGAAGACCCGAAACAGAGACCCAAAAATTTGAACAATACATAACTTAATCTCTCACAACCAAGGCTCGACGTTAACATTCTGAAACGAATATTCTGCAAAACACTATGTTTGTTTGCTAGAGTTCAAAAAAACCCTACATTTCCTATACTCCTGAAACTTAACACAAAACAACAGAGCTCGACAAAACACAAAGTCCTATAACAGAGAAACATGAATAGACCCTGAATCATTATTTCCATCCCACTGAACAAGAACACACATACAACAGAACTTATCCTTTCAGAACCGATTTCCAAGTTCTTTTCCCCAAAACTTCCAATATTTAAAACATGAATAATGCAGAGACCGAAGAGACTGCACTGAACATTAAGAGAGAGAAAAATATTCACATTATACACTCAGGTTAATTCCTCATAAAGTGAATAATGCAGATAGAAATTACAGTCCATAAATTTTTACAGGCAAAGCTTGAAAAAGAAACAAGAGATTAAGGAAGAGAATCACTAGCCCCCTCGCCTACTTATGAGAGTGGGGATGTTCTGAACTGGAAGAATGCCCCAAAACCTTGCTCCAAATAAGTGAGCAACAACAAATCTCTTCCTCACACAACGCCGAGTCACCGTGAAGACTGGCAATACTAATACCGCAACCTCTAATGGTGGTTCACAAACCAATCACCGTGATTTTGCCCTCGAAGCAGAGCAGAAAAACTAATACAATATTCAACCAGTAATAGTAAAAACAAATAGATGCCTTCCAATACAGGCTCGAAGATGATACACCTGAGAGAAAAATTAAGCAAGATTCCCAATTTAATGCAAAAATAACAACAATTTTCGCAGCATTTCCAGGCCTGAAATCCACAATTCGAGAGGCAGAAAACTTCTTGCCCAAAACAGTTTGGGCGACAACCAACTGAACATTCTCAGTGAAATGAATGCCCACTGCGCCTTATTAACTATATCCTCATCTCTACCATAACTGTAGGTACTCGGTGTTGCCAAGTGTCGCCAGGGTACAAGCACTAGCCGCCATTCTTAAATGCTAGTGATAAAGAGCTGGTAGTCAAATATACTATGCTAATATTAAGGTCATGCCAGACTAACAGAAGCAACCCGTGTTTTTGGTTTGAATGTGTAACCAATTCGAAGCTTAACTCTCAACCTACTAGCATGTACATAACCTTATATTACTCATCCCCAACATTCTTACTAACATAGAAAATAGGTAATCCCACTAACAATTCTTACTAAATAGGAATTACTAACACAAATTTTTATTACCATTAACACTTCTAACATAATCAATATTAATATTAATTTAATCAATATTAAAATAAAAGATTAACTTTATATATATATATATATATATATATCTATATATATATATATATATATATATATATTAAGTTAATTATTTAAGTAAAATAATTGACACACACCACATCTTTCTAATTTACCAAAATGATAATACCTCTAACACTATGGTTATAGCAATCATATTTTAATTATCCTTTCTATGTAATGCTTGATCAAATTAAGTATATTTGATCAAAAATGTCACATTAAAAAGATTCTTTGCAGAATTAGCAACATTCCTATTTGAACGTTATAACTTATTTAACTATTATAACTCTAATACTTCAAATAAATTTTACCAAACATAATTCTACAAATGGTGTCTCAAACAATAATACAAAGAACTACTTTCCCCAAGATTATCTAACAGAAAAGTTTGTAAACAAAAGTATTTATTTATCAAAAATACAATTTTATAACTTAAACAACTGTTTCAACCATAATTAAAATCCATACACAGTCACACACACTTCAAAACAAAAGCTACAAGATCAGAGTGAACAATTTAGTCAAGCCAAGGGCATGACATAATATACACGTTATCATGAAAATATTCTTCTAAATTATTTCAAATCCCCTCATTTGATGAGCTAACGAAGTTAAAACATTTTGTCAGTATATGGTAAAAAAGATGGAGACCAACTATGATGGTCTCTTGAGCTTTGTTATCTTTACTATGCTTATCCATCACTTTTTCGACAGGTAGTGAAGTTATTCCGACAGATGCACTATACCTCTGATAGATTGTCATGTCGGTATTTTATTACATATCGTTAGATTTCCCATAGGTAAACTGTCAGATAGAACCCCAATCCAATAGATATGTGTGACGGGACTGCTTTACATCCGACAGGTTCTCCTGTCAGACATCTACTGCATATCTGTCACCTTTCCGACCGAAGA